>VZDJ01000107.1:0-196653 GCA_008694505.1 Cyanoderma ruficeps
AAAAATAAAACAAAACAAAAACACACAAAAGGAGGAGAGGAGCTTTTACAGAAAAGTCATGTAACAGACTAGAGATGAAGCAAGTGAAATTCCAAAGAAAGGATGTAACACCAGGAGCCAGCTAATCTGTATCTTCACAGAAGTTAAAACGGGATCCCTTCTATAGAGTTTTAAACTCATCTGATAAAACACCACATAGAAATTAGGAATAAGGCAAATAACTGCAAAGGTGGAGAAGCTGTAAGGCAGAATTAACCTTTTCCCCGTGGTTTTACTGCTGCTCATTTCCTGTAGGGGCACCCAGAGTCCTACAGCCAAGCGAGGACAAGGAGCCAGCATTGGCTCCTCATGGAGCCTCATCCTTTCCCCTCCCACAGAGACAACTGACAAACTCCTGTGCACCCATTAAAAACCCCTTCCTGTTCGTGCTCTCAGGACCTGATTCTGCAGATATGGTGAGTAGAGAATTTGGTGTTACTTGCAAAACTCTAAAAATAAAACTGTGAAGACAACGAAATGTGGAAAACAAGCAAACCGGGGCGACACAAGACACGCCGCGTTCTTCTGCCACTCTGCTGGAACCTGGAACTGGAAAACCGACTTTGCAGTGGCCAGTGATGCTCCCCAGCAAGGCCACTTTCCCTTCAGGCCCCAGAGGCTCTGATAAATGGAGCAGCGCAGGAGGCCACACTTTGGAGACAGACAGACACCCCATCCTGCCCTGAGATACTCAGGAACCCCCCAGTCGCTTGGGAACACCATGCACAAGGAGAGGAGGGGAGAGAGAAAACAACAGCAAGAAAAGGCTGTGCTGATGATTGCTTACCCACGCAGGACTCCCCGGAAGGAGAGTAGCTTCCATTGTCATGGAAACCGCTTCTGCACTCACAGTGGTACCACCCTGGGAGGTTAACACAGCGTGAATGGTTGTGACACTCAATGATCCCCTCTGCACACTCATCAATATCTGCCTCAGAGAAAAACACAAGCCAGCCAGGAAATTAATTTCCTTTGACACCAATACTGTAGGTTTGTTTTTTAGTTTTTTTTTAAAAAATCTTATTGGTTTGGAGTTTTTTTTAAAAAAGATTTCCTTTAATAGATGGATCAAGGTTTATTACAGTTGCAAACAACAGACATTTAAAGCATGACTCACATAACGACAATAAAAAATAACAATAATACATCATGTAATCTGCTGCAGACAAGACATCCTTTTACACCATGATTCGCTGAAAATGCAAACCAAACATGCAGATTTTTTTTGTTCCTTGCTCAGTGTTTTGTTTGTGCTGGGGTGTTTTTTTGTTTGCTTTTTAAACTCAGAAATTACATTACGTTTCAAGTGCTGCAGAACAGGCTGTCCGGCGAAAAGGCAGTTTCAGCAACGTTCCTGCTTTACAAACTGCATGTGCCAGGACACCTTGGAATGAAAAAGCCTTTTCTTCAGGGTTTGTGTTTCCAGCACTCAGCTCTGATACTGGCAGCTCTCTGAAACTGAAGGTGCTCAGAACACTTCACAAACACCGGTTAATCTCCTTTGTTTACATGATCCAAATGAATACCTGGTACGAGGGTATGAGCGTGTGGCAAACAGAAAAAAAGCCGACCACGTTTCAGCTGCAATGAAACGTTCAGCTGCAAAACAGTGAGGCAAATGACGGCAAGTCTGCAGCAATGGAAGGATACAGCGTGATGAACACCCTGCTGAGTTTCAATAAATGTGCTGTTTTTAGAAAGGGCTTCCTCAAATTTCCGTAGCATGTTTAATGGAGACTCCGTAATTGCCAGTAACCTTGGCTAATCGTGGCTGGCACCTGGCTGCTTCTCCCCTTTGAGCATTTTTCAGCACATTTCGTAGGGTTGTAATTAAAATTAGCAAATTAATTATATGTTAACCTTGTGGTAATTTAAGAAGCCATTATATTTGCATTCCTCTATTCAGATCAAGCTTTTTTCTTTTTTTTTTTTTAAATAATTTTGGACAATTTTCAGCTGGGTAACTTATCAATTAAAAGGAGACTGAAATTATTCCCAAATAATTCCCACTTTCACCCACGGAGATTTTTATTTGGCATGCTTAAAATGTGCATAAAATTGAGCACACCAAATTAAAAAAACTAGGTGAAAATAGGTTTGGAAATTACATTTAGCTCCACAGGCATCAAAGGAAAAATGCCTCATGATCCTGACGCAACACTGAGTTAAGGTGATTAACTAACCCCAGAATGCAGCTTTTATCTCAATTTCCAAAATACACCAAATATGGTTTCATGGACTGCACTGGAGTCGTGCTGATGCATGTGGAAATCAATTGGAATGAGGCATCCTTCAACACAATCCCATTTTCTTACATCTTACAAGCCATACCATAGAGAAGTTCCATTTTTCCTCATTTCACTAACAATATTTATTCTTGCTGAAATATGGCTGAAAAACCTAAAAAATGCCAAGATCCGTGTTCGTCCTCACTCAAGCATGAACCAAATTATCTACATAACAAGACCATAAACACTATTTATTTCTGGTTTTCTCCAGCTCCCATCCAACAATGCAGTCAATTTTTAAGTGCTTTAAGGATCTGTCACTGCTGGCACCTTTCCTGTACTTTGTACTTTGTGGGAGCTAATTTTAGTGTTAAAACACTGCAGGAGCCGAGCTGTCCATCAGCGGTGAGTGCTGCTTGCAAACTCAGACACTTTCAATTCATTACAGCAAATGGAATTTATAACCACCATCTTTTCACATGTCATGGCTGATAGAACAGGTTTAATCCTATTTGGAAAGTGAGTGACTTTGCTACCGCAGGTCAATTGCAAACGAATTCTTCTTCTTACTTTCCTTTCTTTCCCAGAGTTGGGGTGGAGGATGTTTCTGTTTAAAGACTGCTTCCTTGTGTCAGCCCTGTGCTGGACTTCGGCCCGTTCAATTTTACATTTTTAACTTACAAAATCAATAGAGTGTCCCTAAAGTTCACTTAAACTAAACTTAAGCCCTTTTGAAGGTCTAAGATTTAGGCTCATGGCAAAGGACACCGACTGACTAGCAGGCTGCTTCTCAGAAAGCCTCTCTGCCAAAGCTGAGCAGCACTGTACCCAGGGCAACAAGAGACATTAGCTTATATGTCTACATTATGTCAAGAAGTAAAATAATACGTGGAACTCTTTCTGGGCTAGATGACTTTCCTGGGGCAGTACCATACCTGTTACAGCTTTTGTTCCCTGATGGGTAGGGAGACACTAAACCAATTTCTTCAGCCAGCACAGCTAGGAAAAAAGGGTTTGCTTTCAGTTTTACAGGTTCCTCCTTTCCTTCCTCCATCTCCTGACACCAGTGGAGCTCTGCCAGCCTTGCCCTACCCACGCTGGGGGCAGTGGGAAAAGGACAAGAGAAGCTGTGTGGGATTTTTGGGAAAATCTGCCATGGCACACACCACTGCTGTGGAAGCAACGAGTGAAAAACTCTCCAAGCTCCACCTCTCCTCTTCAGGTCAAGCTCAGCCTTCTCCTGCACAGAGGTGCTGGCAGGATGGTGCAGATGGGGGAAGCAATTCTCCCTCTGCTTCTGCAGCAGGTCAGGATTCCTTCGGCAGCACCAGCACGGGAAAACCTTTAACAGCATCTCCTTCTACCTGGCACGTTATTATTTCTTGAAATGGTGCACATCAATACCAAAAGGGCTGGAAACACCACCAGGAGCTCTGTAAGCTTTTCCCTCCTGTGATCCTGTGCATTTGTAGCACATGGATCAACACAGGTCTGCGGGAACAGGAAAATGTTGTGGATGTTTTAGAAACTGAGATTTAGGATGCTCAGAGCACCAAGGGGGAAAAGCAAATAACAGCTTTATAAAATGGTGTGTCACGTACCATGACACTGTTTAGTTCACTTAATAGACCATTTCCAGCCAGACATCCTATGTCTTTTCAAAACACTTTTTTTTTGAGCATCTCTTCCGCACAGAAAAATGTTGATGTACATAAGAGCCAGCTCAGGGAATTAGAATCAATTCACTTCTCTTCATCATTGCCATTCCATCTTTAGATTCCAGCACCATATTTGCATACTTGCCTCAGGATAAAAGTCTTTCTCTATCCAAGTCTGGTTTGGGGTTTTGCTGTAGAATTTGAGTTACATACACACGATTTTTGTGTGTTTTGTGTGTGCAGATGTTTACCAGAATGTCCTATATGTACTTTCTTCTTACAGTCACATTAAGCTGAAATGAAAGTGTACAATCTTGACCTGTGAGTGAAAACAGCGCAGAAATTCTGATCTTTTTCAAAGGAGCACATTAAAACCTGATCAGAAATTCTGTCACTTCACACAGGCCAGAAGAAAGGACTTTTGGGCATCTTTTGGCTGTGTTCCCCTGCTGTAGGTGTTGCCTGCCCTCGTGCTCCTGGCAGCAGTTTTGTGTGGGTTTTCTGCATGTCCGTGTTAATATCTAGATTAAAATTGAGTGCTCGTGAGAAACGGCCAATTTAATGTTTCCTTGGGAAGTGGAAAGTTTCAGTGATGCCTCAAGTTTTATCTTTCCCGTTTTTCAGGTTCTGTGCTGCCCAGGGGTGCAGCTCTGAGCTCACAGTCAGTGTCACTCAGCTCTGCACACAGCAGGGACACAAAACAAATCCTTTTCCTGCTGCACACCAAGGACAACTTTCAGGCCCAAAAGCACAAACAAGGGTGGGCTGAGGGGAGGAACAAGAAGGATGGGACCTCACAGCCTGCAGCTGGAATTGGACAATTAAACCCCAATGTGCAAATGGACCGAAACTTATAAAATTGTGGAGGCCTTGTGACTGCTCAGCCATTTGTGAGCATTTTGTATCCACCTTTTTGCAGCCCTGCTCAGGCCCTGTCCTGCCCAAGGTGTGCCCTAAAGGCTTTTCAATAAATCCCTACTTTATTCTCCAGCTCTGTCCAGCCTCTGTTCCAGGTCAGCCTTCCCAAGGCATCACCACAATCTCAATTTTCCTCTGCAGTCTCTGGCTAAACATCTGTGCTCCCTTTGCATTAAGGGTGGAGTTTTTCATGTCTTGCTCTAGAGCAATGGAAGACATGGCTGCCCTGACCACCACCACACTGTTTTTGTAGCTTTTTTTCATTCAAGCCTTGCTAGAAGATCCATGTAAAAGGAGATCTGGTACAAACCATCCTTTGGCCTCCTTCTACCCCACTCAGTCATTTCACTGCCATTAGCAGGGAACTGTTAATGCATCTGGCAACCCTCCACTGGAGTGCCCCTGCAAATGCTCAGAAATGGCCCAGTTTTGTATTGAAGAATAAAGGCACCAGTTGGTTTCCTATGAGCTCTTGCAGGATATTAATCCCGTCCTTTAAGGACAGGTCTGTAATTTTTACTTTTAGCAGCTTCTTGCATTATTCATAAAGGTATTTATGCAGACAAGATAAATAGGATAATTTATCTCAAAATAAAACACAATGGCTTCAGAACCCGGTGAGAAAGTAAAATTAAAATAATTCAATCTTTTCTAATGCTCCGTCACATTTAAGTCACTGTGTGATAATACTAAAAGGAAAACTGTTCAGTGTCATGTAACAGCTAGCAATCTACAGCCTCAATGAGACTGAAGAGTTTTATTGTAAAAGTGTCTATTCATCAAACCATTATTGTATTCTTTCTCATGCAAAATAGATACATTCCTTATCTTTAGCTTCCACTGACTGGGAGACCTATAAGCAGGAAAAGCAGGCACTAACAAGAGAGGATCACAGAGGTCTCAAGATTCCTGAATAAAAATTGTACCTTGAAAGCTGACTCCATTGCTTCCAGAGCACTTCAGCTTTGTTTTCCACATCACAGTATTTTTCTTCAACACAAAAACATCAGAAAAATGCACCCAGCCAGCTGAGGCATGGGTTGTATTTAAAATACAGCCTCTCCTCACCTCCTGCTCCAGCCTAAGCCTCACTTGCAGGAGACAGAGATAGCAAGAGAGGGATGGCACTGACAGCACTCTGCAAACAGTGTCCCTGCTGCAAAGGATTCATTCCACTATTTCAAATAAACCCTGAAAGCAAAGACAATTACTTCGGATGAGAACAGATGAAAAAAATCTCCTTCCCTCTAAAAAACTCCAACAAACCCCTCCCATCTGCCTAGCTCTACAGTTTCATATAAACTTATATAAAGCTTGAATTTTATCCTTTCTTATTAACCCTTATGGTTTTAATATCATGAAATCCCTGTGTTAGCTTCGACAGTTCACTACAAGAGGGGCCTGCCTGCATTTTTTAAACACATGCAATACAAAGCAGAAACACAGTGCCAGCAGCCACCCTCAAAGTCTGCTAGATTCTCCCAGCCAAACCAGGAGAGGCTGAAACTCTCTCACCTGGTCACAGGTTTGCAATGCCAAGGACACAGCTGGTACTGGAATTCACCTGTTAAATCAGTGGTAACTCAGAGAACACAGGTAACTCTGTAATTAAGTTACATCTGAATAATGACTGGTGGCTGCTGCTCAGCCTCGTGGGGCCACTTCACCCCGAAGACAACAGAGACACTGAAACACCAGCCAAGACACCGATCTGAGAACTATCCACTGGCATTTTTGACCATCACTTTTTAGTTCCACAGCTTTAAGTGTCTCAGGTGATAAAGACTGCCCCCACCTCTGCCTGAAGCCAGCAGGAAGCTTTGGATTGACTGCTTAGGAAATTTTTCCTCCACATTTAACCTCCTTTTTTAATTATGTTCATTTTCACTCATTAGGAGATCCTGGGCAAACAATCAACACGGAATAACATATTCCTCTCTCTTCAGAAGCCGTGGCTGTTTTCACAGACTGATTTTAATTGCTTTATATTTATATTTGCCTTCCCAGTTCCTTCTTGGGCAGGAATAGTTTTGCCTGTATAAATGGTACAGGCTTTGGTCCATTTTCCTATTTTGAGGACACAGTGGTAAACCATAAAATTTTAAATTTGTTAAGACAGGGAATAGAACTCAAATTCATGAATAATGAAACCCACACAAACAGTTTAATAGTACTAGATGGCTTTCAGGGGTGAAAAGTGTGCCCACCATCCTTTATAATTACAGAACAGCTGTAATGTGCTTCATTGCATAATTTTAGACTATAACAAAAGATTAAAAGTTAGAAAGATTTTTAATCATTTGAAACTCGCATGCCAATTCAGAATGATGATTTCAGCAAGAATAAATGGAATAAACCAGTATCAGAATAATAACACTGACTAGTTGTATACCAGCATTTTCTAAGATTAATTCTTTTAATATATAACATCTAATTTATTGAATTTAATTTTAGTGCTTTATATATTTATACCCAGCACAAGATGATGACTTTATGACTTTAGTGCACGTCTCTCTCACACCCTCATATTCATCAGTTTTCATGCTAAACAGGCAGCACACTTGGAGTATGCAACTGAAAGATCCTGGATCATTCAAAGAAATCCCACTTCACAAGACTGGAGTTGAGAGAGTTTTTCCTCCTCATATTTAGAGATCACTGGGTGATGTAGGACATAAACACTGCAATGAGAGCCCTCAGCAGAAAGCCTGGCAGGGTAAAGAACTATTTCATATTTAGCGTTGCGTTTGGGCTCTCACTGCAAACAGGATTTTAATGATCACTCCCCAAGCCAGAGACAGTGTGTCCTCACAATCAGCAGGTTAAGTTTCAACCTGAGGCAGAGACTTTCTGTCAGATTTGAGGCTGATGGTCAACACATCTCTCCAACCACAGCATCCTGCAAACAGCAGGGCTTCTGGCCCAGTATTCACTGTATTCCAGCCCTTGGAACAGCAGTGCCAGTCCAACATAACAGGGCTGGTTTGAGGATGGGCATGGGGAACACACAGGTCAAAAGAACCTGTTTGCCAGCTCCAGCCACTGCTGAATTAATGACACTGAACTTCAGCTCATTGTCTACCAGCACCTTGTACCTGCTGGCAGTATCCCACAGCTCTCCAGGAATATCCTCCCTTACTCCTTCTGACATGATGCTGCTCTTAAACATTCCGGAGCACTTTGTCAGGACCCCACATTTAGTATTGTTTCTACCCATTTAGGAACAGTGTGTGGCCTTAATGCTGCAGTTACCCAGGTAAACCAACCTGGCAGCATTTCTGCAGAGAAACTGAACTGCAGACCACTAGTAAATCATAGAGCACCGTGGTTTAATTTATATAACATATAATAATATGTATTTACTGGTAGAGAGATATAATGTGCAATTAACAGGTGAGGTAAATAAGGCAGAGAGAGACAGAGATACAAAGAACTTTCCAAAGTTGTCCAAACTGTGAGAAACTTCTCAGTTGTGTAGTTCCAGTCCACTGTCCTGCCCTTCAGGTCACCATTCTCTATTCCCTATAAAAATATTCTCAAGCAACCAGGCAGAGGCAAGGCCAACCTTCCCTACCTTCATGATTCATGAACACAAGCTTTCTTTTTTAAGAATGTTCAGTATCCTTACCCATGACTGCTAATTCAATTAAATCGTGATACTGGGGTCGTATCTGCATGTATTATATATAAGCAACCATTCACAGCCTTAGATATGCACACTAGAACGAAATGAAAGCCAAGATCAATAGGAGAGGTCTGTTGTGTCAATGGACCTCAATCAATGGAGCCCTCAGCACACAGAGGTACTCTCCTACACAGCCGGGATTATGCAGATTTTTAAAAACAAAGTTCAAACCCTTTGCTAAACAAACTGCTTTCACATACACAGCTGCTTTAAGCCTGCTGAAAGCATAACTGCTGTAAATTCAGATTCCTTGAATTTACAATGACTGGCAAAACCATACTAAAAACTTACCACAGACTGCACAGTTACGTTTCAGAAAATCCGCAGGGCAAAATGCATTAAGTGTCTCCCAAGAAGAATGATATATCAATGAGAATAAACAGCACTTTTGGCAAGCGATTTTGGCATCCTGAAATCAAACAGTTGCACGCCCTGTGCCAAGATCACACAAGGATCTTAATCACAAAATGATTATCCCTGAATAATCACCCAGAGGGGACACAGATCTGTCCCCTTTAGGTGATTGTTTAAGGACAACCACCTGACGGGGACAGATGGTGAGACAGAACAGCTGATGGGGGCCAACCAGCTGGAACACAGCTTGGCACAAGAGGAACTGGGGGTCCTGGTGAACACCAAGGTGAACACGAACCAGGAAAATGACTCTGCTGGGAAGAAGGTGGACAGTGCCTTCAGCTGCACTAAATAAAGTGTTTAATGCCAGCAGGGAGAGGGAGGGGATCCTTCCCACTGCTCAGCTGCTGAGGCCACACCTGCAGTGCTGGACCCAGTCCTGACCTCCCCAGCACAAGAGAGATGGAACAGCAGTGGAGAGACCAATCCCTGGGTTTTCTATCTCCTTTCCTCCTGTTAGAGCCAGGATTAAAAGCTTGAGAGATGCAGTTCATGTTCAGACTCACATGTTTCTTAATTCTTATCAGTCTCACGAGGTGTGAATTCTAACTAACAAGGTGAAAAATGGCTCTGTCTATATCTCTTTACAAGGTCTTTTAAGCACAAACTGTCCAATAAAGAAATGGCACCTATGTTATTTTTACTTTTAGCCCCATAACCAACCACCCGTGGGCCACAATGAGGACTTTTCTATCCAATTACAAAACACCACCCAGACCCATGGAGGAGAAGGTGAAAAAGAAGGACTGGCCTCTGCCCTGAAACCTCCATCTTGCTTTATATTTCTATTACTATATTCTAAACCCTTAAACTCTTAAGTTTTCCACCCTGTGATATCACACACTTCTATCCAAACTCCACACCCACAATCCCAGTGCTGTCATTCAATTTCGGAAGCCTTCTCCACAGCCTCAGGTCAATGCAGTGTTTGCTGGGGGGTCAGTGCCTGTCAGCACAGAAAGGCTGAAATTCCCAGTGCCCAGAGTTCCAACAAAGCTTGGGACATGAGGATGAGTGAGGGCTGGGGCATCTCTGGCAGGAGGAAAGGCTGAGAGAGCTGGGCCTGTTTACCCCGGAGGGGAGAAGGCTCAGAGGGATCCTACAGACAAAGGGAAGGTGCCAAGAGGATCCAGGCTCCTCTCAGCAGTGCCCAGGTACAGGGCAGGGGCCCACGGGCACAAACTGAACCCCAGGAAACACTCCTGCAGTGTGAGGCTGCCCAGGGAAGCTGTGGGGTCTCCATCCTTGGAGATACTCAAAATCCATGTGGACGTGGCCCTGGGCTCCAGTGGCTGTGGCTGGGCAGTGGGGTTGGACAAGGTGACTCCCAGAGGTCCCCCCGACCCCAAACCTTCTGCCAGTCTCCGATTCTGCCTCAGAAGGAAAGCTCACCTGAATGCAAACTGATCAACTACACAGGCTGCAGATTGCTTCATCAGAGCCACAGGAGACGGATGAAACCTCTCATGAGAGAGGACACTGACAAACAGCATTCTCCACCCAGCTCAGCAGCTGTCTGCAAGCCAGGGCACTGCACTGCAGGAATCACTCAGGTGACACTGGCCCTGCGTGGAAAAGCTTCATGGATGGGCCCCAGGGTTATTACCCAGTGCCCTCAGACTTCGTGCACCATCTCCAGGTACAATGCATAAGCAATGTATCACTTCATCCAGCACTTGAAATGCTCAGCTTCAGCATCAAAGAGTGACAGAAATAGCCTGTTATCTTATCTGGAACATCCCACGACAGAGAATACATGTTCCCTTCCATAAATTCTTCCGCGATTTGCCTCAAAACCAGTTTTAGAACAACTCACATGATGAGTCCTCCCCCACTTCATTGAGATTATATTGCACCCCAGTAGTCCACAGTGTTGGGAAGTTCTTTTGATTAGTTTGAGTCAGTTCTATAAATGACTATACCAAAACAACTTCACTGCTAACAGGAGGCAGCAGCTGATGAGAAAATAATAAAGAACACATTTTCTTCACTGTGGCTGGAGTGTCAGTCACACCCCTCAGAATTCCCACACGTACCATTGTGCCAAAGGGCACGAGGAGCAAATCCAAATTACAGGTTTAGATTGTAATAGTGTGCACACCCTATAGCGCCCCTGAGAATTTAATGATAATGAGAAATATTCTCAATTAGTTTTTTTAAATCTTGAACTGATTAACAGCTTCAGAAAAGCATTTTCATTCATACAGTAATAAATTCTCCCAAGGAAGTAAATCCCCAAACAAGCAGTATAAAACGAGCCCTTGAAATCATAAGCAGAATAATGTAAAGCTCTCTGCATCCTTAATTAGGGATGAAAATGGTTCAGGAAGGGCTGATCAATAAAGTGCAAATGATAAAAAATGCACTTTTGGAGAATGTGTGAGCACAGTTTCATAAAAAGACGAAATCTGTAGTGGGTCTTCCACACGGAACACTGAACTGCAACTGCTCTCATCACGGGAAGATCCCCACCCACCTTGCTGATAGTAAGAAGGGAACACAAAAAGTAACCTTTTAACAGATACCAAATAACAGAAGCCTGGAAGGGCTGCTGAAGAGAAATCAAGAAATCTGGCACCACTTTGCCTCTCTCCTGGTGTTCATCGTGCAGGTAAAAGTCACTCTCTATTTTGGTCTGTCTGAACTTTCTCCAGCCCCAGCACCTTCCATCTGCCACCCACCAGTGCAGTTAAATTTACCCACGTTCCCAGCTCTGCCACACCATGAGCACAGCCACAAAAAGCAGAAAAAAGCCCTTTGCTGTCGTGATTTCCCATGCCCAACCCAGGAAGGCTGAGGAACACGAAATATCTGCGCTCTCCCTGTGCCACATTTCACTTCCCTGCACAATCAGAGTCAGCACGTTGCCAAAAAATCTACAACAATTCACTAAACCAACACAAGGTATCCGCTGACACCTTCACAATAAAGGTGAGGATCCGTCCCACATGCTCAACTGTCCTGTGCATCCTCAGGAGTCAGTGAGCTGGAAAAGGCTTTAAAATACTGACTGCCTAATGCCCTCCGTTTTCTTCAGCACCTCAAATCACAGTTTGTCCCAGTGTTAAACTTATTTGTTCTACAGAATACATTTAAAAGTTGTAAACATTTATAGGTACTTCCAATCAAGCTAGCAAGGTTTTCCCCCCCTGAAAACTCAAAATTCCAGAAGTCTTCAAACCCCTCTTAAAGTGAATTTCCTATTTCACATGCACTTCTATATCTAAATAAGGGGAGCAAAGTATAGCAGTGTCTGTAAAAGCACAATTCTGCATCCAGTGTTTCTTCCAGGTGAAAAACTCTGCCATTACTCCATTACTGTTACCCTTCTTTTAAAACAGTGCAATGAATATTTCCAAACAAATAAGAAGTGCCTTCTCCCTTAGCATAAAATGTGCTTTTTGAAAGCATATGCTTTCTCTTTCAATGTTAATTACAGATTGATTTTCTAACTTCACTGAACCATTAGCTGTGGCTTTGATCAGACCCCAGTCTCCCCAGCCTGGGTGCTCCTTCAGACATCAATAATTCTAATTAAACCAGCTCTCAGATATGACTGCATCATTTCTCTAAGCAATTAAAAATGTGCAACTGAAATAAGTAGAAAATTTTAAAAGGAAAGCCAGTGGACTCAATAATAATAATAATAGTAATATTATTATTATTATTAATAATAAGGATATTATGCATTGCACTTCTATATTGTCCTTCCTCCTGTGATCTCAAAATACTTCTTAAAAGCACAATACTTAGTTATGAAAAGAAAAATATAAAAAGCCTCTGTTTATTTGATTATCTCAAAGGGGTTTAATTATTCATGATGAAGACACAGTCACTGCTTGCTGCATGAGTAAGACCACCACTCACTAAAACCACACATTTACCCATATTGGCTTTGCGCCCTTCATTTCATTAAATTAATGAGGTTTTATTACACCTGTGTTAAATCCAGCTGTTTTCATTAGCATTTCCAAAGGAAGGAGTTCCTCACAGCAGCTGGTTTTACAATTTGAAGACTACAACATAATTTACTCTCTTCAAATGCACCAACCTATACAAGAAGCGTCCTCAAAAAATGTACCTGCAAAAGCTGGCACACAGATTTTACTGGACTAGGAGGATCATCCTGCACTTTGTAGGACCTCAAACAGCTACATGGTCTCAATTTTAATGCTTGGGGTGGCTGGAAAAATCTCAGTGAATGTGGCTAGATGAGTAACCTTGGGATTAGAAGCCACGGCCACTTGGGGTTTAACACTGGTGCTGCTGCTGCCCGTGGTTGATCTGCAAAAATCTCTCTGCATTTCTCTTTATCTGCAAGCAAATATTTTTGGTACTACAAAAAACCTTTAGTAGCCCTTCATATGCACTTCAGGCAGGATGCAGACAAAAGAATGACTATGCAAAATGCTATTGTTTCACAAAGGGATTTCATTTGTGGATACAAGCATATGCACAATCTGTGTTTCAGAGCTTCATTTTCAGTGAAATGAGGTTGATTTGTAGCACAGGAGATACCAAAGCATTAAAAAAACCCAAACCAAACACACGAAACCTCCAAAACAAATAAAAAAAAGCAGGCATCTCCTAAAAAACGCTGTTCTATGCAGATTTATGCATTTAGGAGCAAGACTAACTTCAAGGGGGGAAAAAAAAATCAGTGTAAACAGAGCACTTATCCTGCCCCTTTAGATTTCTTCCCTTAACTGCACTGGAAAATCAAGTTTCTTCAGAGACTGTGGTCTCCATCCTGCACATCAGATCCAGATCAGAGACTGGGTGAGGTGAGCTGCTGCAGACAGTGACAGCTGTGACTCGTGTCACCCACAGGGACAACAGCAGTGGTGGCCCAGGCACCAACATCGGAGGACGTCAGCAAGGAAAGGGCTGTAACTGCTCCACGGCACAAAGTCCGACCTCAGCCAACAAACAGCAACAGGCAGTGGAAATCACTCTCAGGGCCACGTGAGATCACCTAGTATGTCTCAGCCTGTAAGATTTAAATCACCTGAGAGTGAGTAACAAAGATTCTTACTGCCTGGCAGTGACTTAGGGCCACGGTGGCTCTGAAACAGATGAGCACTAAGTCTCAGTGAAGCACGTGGCGTGCAACTGGCAAGGAACCTGGGACCACCAAGGCAGGATATAAAATATCTGCCTTTCCAAAACAAGGTTTTCACAGATTGTGAAACACAGCAGAGAGAAGGCAAAACAAGGGATGCGCATTTTGTTTGGTTCTTAACATGTGCCAACCTAGAAATGCTACAGACTGTCACCTGAATTTAGGAAATACAGTAAAAGAAGATGCCTTCTGCCCTTATCCTTCAGCTACCTAACATATCACCCCAAAATTCACCAGTTTTCTAGATGCAAAACTTATTTTCTTTAACATCTAGTCAAAATATGGATTTTGTATTTTCATTTGAGATGGGGTTATCAATTACACTCCTATGGAGTAAACTATGCTTAGGGAAACTAATTTATTTTCCAGTAACTGAACATTTGGCTGCTCACAGATTTTCAGTTATAGGAATAATTTTAGTTCAAACCACATCATCAGTGGGGAGTTGGGTGCTTCCAGGCCCCCATTCATCCAACACCTCCTTCAGATGCTTCCTCAGGAGAAGATGCACCACGCACTGGAAACATCTATTTCTCTGCACTCACTGTAACTGCCCCAAGGCAGAGGGGCATGACCTCTCTCATTAGCACAGGGTAAGAACGACCCTATTTCAGCTGGCAGAGAACCAATCTACACGACAAAGAGCCAGTGACAGCTGTGCCAAAGGGGTCTGCAAACGTAAATTACGTGTCAGAATCTCAGACCAATTCAGACTGGCTGGGCTCTCAGAGGTCTCTGGGCCAAGCTGTGTACCCAGCAGGGCCCAAACCGTGAGCTGCTCAGCTCAGAGCTGGAGGTGTGGAAAACTGTTGCTTTTTACCTTCTTTTTTGCCAGGGTTGGGATTAAATGCTCCAGATGATATTTCTGATATTTTTTCACACTCAATTTATTAATTCTTACCTACATTGCAGTCTCACAAACAGCGAGTTCTACAGCACTGCCAGCTAACAAACTAAAAACAGAGCCATATCTGTCTCTCCTGAAGGCCTTTTAAGCACAAACTGTTCAATTAAGAAACGACACCTCAGTTATTTTTACTTTTAACCCAATAACCAACCACCTGTGGCCCACAACGTGAACTTTTCCATCCAATTACAAAACACCACCCAGACCCATGGAGAAGAAGGTGAAAGAGAAGGACTGGCCTCTGCCCTAAAACCTCCATCTTGCTTTTTATATAAATATATTACTATATTCTAAACCCTTAAACTCTAGACAAGCAAACTACTGGGGCTGTTTTGGCCTCTTTAATGATCCAGTGGGAAACCCTGGATGGAGGAAGGAGTTTAACAGCCATGAAAACAGGGTTTCTAACAATGCTTTAAGGGAGATGTATTTTACAGTTACCCTGCTTTTTATTTTTCTTTTATCCATTTTTATATCTTCCTCCTTTCTTCCTTCCTTTTTATTTTCTGATGTAGAATAAAAAGTTCATGGGACAACATAAAGAGAAGTTAGCACAAGGGAGAATATTGCACACACTAAGCGCTGCCATTTTGCAGACCACGCTTGGAGCTCTGTCCTAGGCTGGCTCTTTTCTGGCTGCTTTGACTATTCCAGAAAAAGAACTCCAGCCCTTTCGAAGCCAAACAACCCACACACGTTCTGCTGGCAAAACCTTGATCAAGTTTCTTGCCTTCTTGCACCTCCCAGTGATCACTCATCACCTCCCTTGAATCCTCTTTTTTTTTCCCACTAACACCTATGTAACGGAGTTTTTGGCCTAAGCACATATAGAGCATGTCCCCATTTCCAAGGTGGGACTAGAATCTTCTGAACTACTTTAGGAGCTTTCATATTTTATAATCTTTCTCATCAAAGTTTAAATTTTTGCCTTCATTTATATTGCTTTCAGTCAAAGGCGTCTCTTCTGGCCCTGTGAGAATACTGAAAACATGAAATGAGAACCGAGTTTCCCAGGAAGAACTGACTGTTTATGCCTTTATTTTTCAAGTTCACTGTGGCGCTTAAAAAATATATAAAAAAAAATAAAATTGCTTCCTCTATTAATGGCCACCAAAATAATCCAGAGTGTACAAAGAAATCCCATTTCCAATCACTGCCAGCCCTGGAGCCATCTACAGCAGCTACTCATGACACACAGGCAGGCAGGCAAGGACAGAGAGAAAGGGCCCTTGACCAGAGATATCAGACTTACTTCAAGGAGCGGAAGGTTCCAGAGAGAAGCTTTTCAAGAACCCAACCCTGGCTGTGTCAACACCAGAAACCACACTGTGCTGAAAACGAGCTCAGCTTCTGATTTCAAACTGCTGTGCAATTCAAATTCACCTTGACAGAAAACCATGAAGGCAGTGTTTCCCCTAATGCAATCCCCATCATGACAGGACAACATTTGAGCTTCATGGACGGCACTTTCAGGAAGGAGATGCAACCTTCTAGAGGGCTACCTTCCCAATACCTCATGTCAGAAAAAAATGTCAGAAAAAAATAAATACAAAAAAACCCACCAAATAACAAAAAAACCAAAAACAAACAAAAAAAACCAAACAAAAACCCCAAAAAAACCAAACCAAAACAAAAAAACCCAAAAAACCCCAAAAACCAACAAACCAAATACTTAGTTCTGAATGAAAATTCCATCTTCTTCTTTTTGCTACATCAAAGCATGTCCTGTCAGTTGCAAAGGTGCAGTTTGGCACTTGGATCAAAGCATCTCCTGGCTCTGTTGTATCGAAGCTGAAGTGTCAAACTGTTCCACTGATAAGAAATGCTTTGATGTACTTACACGTGTGTGTGTGTGTGTGTAAAGCACTTTGGTAATTACTTAGTAACCCATAATATTTTAAAAATAGTTTATCCCACTATAATTTCTCATTATGTCACTGAAGCTCCCCCAGCCACTATGTGACTGTTACTGACATTTTACCAGGCACGATGGAAACAAGCTCTGAAGGAACCTTTTGAGATGCAGACAGTTTCCTGTGGAGGGGTATTTGGTGTGTCCATCAGAGCAGGCTGTGCAGGGGAACGATGACAGGGATGAATAATACCACTCAGGGCCCTTCTGATTAAATTAGAGCTGAGGGACACGCTCGTCCTCAGCCGAACATCAAGAAGGCAAGAAATGGTGCATGAAGAACTGGCCTGGAGCCTGTGATGAGATGTCCATCAGAACAAGTCCACAGAATGACCTCCTACCCCTGGTAAACTGTGCCTCCACAGGTTAACATCAAATCATACCTGATCCCATCCCAAAACAAGCAATTCCAAAAGATGACTGAAAACCAGGGATCCCCAATTCCCTCAGAGGACAGCAGAGACCTGGCTCTGCTCCCCGGCACAAGGAGCAGCTCCTGCATCTCTCAGGGAGGAGAGCACATCCCTCCCAGAGCTCCAGACTCCTTCCCAGCCCCTCCCAGCCCCAGGGACAACTAGCCTGCCCAGCAGGAGGACTCTGAACGGGGCACATGTTCAACTACACTGGGATAGGTAGAGAGGGAGATCAAAACCTCAGCTGGACACGTGTCAGCCTTGGATCTCTGGGAAAAGCAATTCCCAAATACATTGTACTGGCTTTGTGGGGCCAGGATTGGTTCTCTGGGGAGAACAATTATTTCCAAATATTTTGTACTGGGTTTGTGTGGCCAGGATTGTTCTCTGAGGAGAACAATTTCTAAATATGTTACACTGGGTTTGTGTGGTCAGGATTTTTCTCTGGGGAGAACAATTTCTAAATATGTTGTACTGGCTTTGTGTGGCCAGAACTGATTCTCTGGGGAGAACAATTATTTCCCAATACATTGTACTGGGTTTGTGTGGCCAGGATTGGTTCTCTGGGGAGAACAATTATTTCCCAATACGTTGTACTGGGTTTGTGTGGCCCGGATTCTTCTCTGGGGAGAACAATTATTTCCAAATATGTTGGGTCAACCCAGGGCAGACAAACCTCTTTTTTTTTTTTCTCTGTAAAAAAAAGATTAGAAAGTCAATTTCAGGCTTCATATTAACAGTCTTGAAAACTTGATTAAAAATAAATCCAACATCACAATATTGTTTTGATAATACTGTTGATAATAATTCCCCTAATTTTTTTAGTTCTGCTTCATAGTTCCAACACATGACTAAAAGTGAGGGAGAGCACAGTGCATTCTTGTTTTAGCCCTACAGAGGACCCACTCTGAAGCTGCTGAGAAACAAAGATCAAAGTTTTTCCTTCAAACTTGCAACAGTTTTTATCATTTTCAAGAAAGCTGAATAGACTTTCACTTGAAATTAATCGGCTGGATTGCTCAGACTCACATTAATTATTGTTCTCATTATTCACCACCTTCTTATATGTCTACACTACCCTTTTTAGCAAAACACCACGCTATTTTTTTTCGGATTTTTAAACATCCCTTCTGGTTCTACAGCTCAAAAAAATTCTTGAACAGCATAATGCTATTGCTTTATCTTTTCCTCTGCTTCTGCACAGCTTATTTATAAAGCTTGTGGTCTCCATTGATTTATAATTGTTTACCATTTACTATATTGATAGTTAGAGTAAATTTACTGATATACATTAGCACAAGGACAGAAAAACAGCTGTCTGTTCCAATGGCATATTGAAAATACATCTGAAGAATGTCAGAAAATAACTGATCTATATTCTGAAGCGCTGGTTGTCAAATGTGTTTCTGCTTACATTTAAAAAATTGATAAATCATACATCTCATCATCACCTTTCGAAAATTTATTTCTCAATTGTCTTAAACTTTCATCTTTTCTTTTTTAAAATATTACTTCTTAACACAGTATGCAGTCTTTGTGCAGACATAAAGGATTTTAATTAATTTTGGTTTCTTGAGATAATTGGGGCTGTTGCTACTCGTTCCAGTTTCTCCAGTTTGTGCTGTAATTTGATGGCCCAACACTAACACATGCACTAGCACCACTGTTAAGCCATAAAAAGCCAACACAAGAGGAAAGAAATAATACACCAACAATACTGAATATTGTTATAATCTACCAGCAATACTGAAGATGAAATTTTAATATTCCCATTCCCAAAGCATTCCTGGAATTATTCTCAGCATAAATCACAGGACAAATTACTTCAAAACATTCCAAAACTCAGCTTTTGACACACAAGCGTTTTCTCCAAAAGTAAATTCCAACTTCTTAGCTGCATCAAGAGCTTGTCATTCACCCAGCATGATGTAGGTACTTGCCATAATATACATTTCACAGACAGGGAAAAACGAGCCTGGAGTGATGAGGGAAGCACCTCCAGTCACTTAAGTCAGTGGCACAGCCAGGACTAAAATCTATATTCCAGGGATTTATTTCGTGACAGCAGACACTAAATTACACCAGTGCAGCAGCACTCCCTAAATGTGACAGTCTGGATCATGCTCAATAATTAATACACGACTTGAAACTCTATTAAGCAGCCTGAACAAAATTTGTTATCCAGAAAAGACCGGGCAATTTCATAGATAAAAAAGAGAGTACCTTTCATTCCTGCTATTTGGTACTAAATTAAATGCCTTGTCTTTTCTAAATACAAGTAACTTCTTATTTGCATGATAATTACACTGTGAAACTTTCTGTGGATAATGAAGGAAGTTTAGGGAGCAGCATTTTGGCCCTTTAATCTCTTGAGAAGCAAAGGGATGGAAGCAAGGTGGCCAGAGAGAGGAAAGAGAAAATGAGAACAAAACGGTGAGGTTACAAAAAGCATGTGTGAAATGATGATAACAGTTCAGACCAGCCCCCCAAAAGCTGATAAAGACGTAATTCCATGTATTAATACTTCTAATAAATAACAAATTTCAGCTCTGAAATGAGCCTACTTGTAAAACTCTCTCTGAAGACTGTTCCATGCCTCACTCCCTCGGCTCTGCCAGCCACAAGCTGTTCCACGCACACAGAAAGAACGACACTGTGGAACTTGGAACATCCTTGGCCTCTCTCCCCAGCCCACTGGGCCTGCAAAGACTATTTGGGGAGAGGAGCTTCATTCTCAACCCTCAGGCAGCACGTGGGAGAAGAGAGGTGCAGCCACCCCTGGATTAAACAGAGATTAAACCCTGGATTATTGCTGTGGAGGCCAGCAGAGGCACCCCACCACCCTCCTGGGAATCTGTGTCCATCTTCACCACCTTGGGAAAACCAGGCTTCAGTGGTTACTGCAGAGAACACCGACATCAGCACACCTTGAAAGGGACCCTCCCTGACCCTTCTCTGGGAGGAGGGGAGATGTGCCACCCCCCAAGCACAGGGAGTCCTCCTAAATCAAAAATTCCAGATTAAAAATATTCATAGCCACAAACAGAAATGCTCTGCCCGATGTCTCCAACCAAAAGCAGCAGCTCCAGCTGGGTCACGGGGGTGTTTCCAAGAGCCCAGCTCCAGGGCAGGATTCCTGGAGCACTCCAGCCAGCTGGGTCTCAGTAAAGCTTCTTTTGGAGTTTTAGTTACGATGGCTTTGGCATGAGATGCAGGGCTGGGCATCCCTGATCAGGCAGAAAAATTGGATATATACAGCAGCAGAATTTATGGCCTCTAGGACATTCTACCTGTGCAAACAGGAGCATTCACACACACAGTTACAGAATTTAATGAGGGACTGAACAGTAGGACACGTAACTTCTCTGCAGTCCCATCACAAGTGCCTAAACTGCCTTGGACATCCCTGCTTTTCCAACCAGCCCATCTCAGCACACTCACCACTAAAAACAGAGTAACAACACCCTTAAACTTTGTGGAAGCTTACTGATTAAAAAAAAAAAAAACCAAAAAGAGAGAACTGGGGAAGGTAATTCCTTTACACATTTGTCTTGGAGCTCATCTGGTGTTTTTATCAAAGACTCAAAGAAAAAGGAGGCACAGCTTTGGTCAGCGAGACTGGTACAACTTTGGAAATTTCCTGCCAATGCCAGGAAACACTGGAATTTCACTCTGAAAAGAAAGGAAGAGTCTTGCCTAATAGGAATGGAATGAAAAGTAATGATATAATGTGCTTTGTGATTCTGCTTGAGAGCCTAGCAATAATAAGTATTTCTACTAAAAGTCGGGAAATTATCAGTGAGAAATTCCTGGGGAGGATGGAGGCCACGTTAATCAATCAGAGGATGATAGGATAAGGAAGATTAGCTTTGCTGAGGAAGGCAGAAGCTATCTAGAATTTATCAACAGAGGCATTTGTAACAGCAACATGAAACTATTAACACCATGAAACAAGCCACACTGATGCTTATCTCAATACAACTCTTTTTCAGCCCTGCTCAAGAATTTAAAAAAAAAGGCAAGAAGTGAAGAGAGGCACTAGGACGTACAATAATCTCTTCTATGAAATGTAGTGTTCCTCATTTATTTTGCCTGGCACATTCAAGGCCAAGAGGAGATATTATTCCTTTATGTAAACCCATTAGGACAAGTCATAAAAAAGAGGGGTTTTTTTTCATTTAAGAGGAAGAATGTCACGTGGCACAACACCAATGGAAGTGAGTATTAACTGTCAGGAATAAGCCTTGAATGGAAATCAGAGGAAGACTCCTAGCCATAAGGAAGCAATGTCAAATATCACTGCAAACTGAGGAGCAAGACAGTAACTTTTTTTTATTTTTAAAGAAATAGCTATTTTTAGGACAGATCTGACAGATCCATAAAGAGCACTAAGGGACACAGTCTCCCATGGTAAGTGGGAACTAAATTGGATCATCTGAATGCTCCTTATGCAGCTATAAAATGCTAGAGACTTTATTATTTTAGTAATAATATTTGCTAATATACAATAAAATTCTAAAGGAGACAACGCTGTTTATTCCTCGTGATTTCAGATGCCACATGGCAAACCCTGAGCCATCTTCCCTTTCCTTGCCTGATTTCCATTGCAATTTTATTCTCTGTTATCAAACCCTTGCCATCACATCCTAAAAACCCTTGTTTGTTCCCAGACCAGCCGAACAGCACTCTGAATACAAAACATGGGCTGGGGAAAGGAAAACTAATGATGATTCAAACACATATTTTTCAGAAATGTTTGTTGCAAGTGCAACTTCTCCCTGTGATGTTGCTGGGAACCAGCCAGATCTATCTGGATATAAACCTCATCTCCTCCAAGTAACTACCTTCTTCTCCTTCACACAAGACCCAATAGATCCTAAGAGCTAATTTAAAAACATTACAATTTCTTGTTCAAATGTGCAATTAAGAAGAGAAATGAAGATTGAGATAAGCAATGGCAGAAGATCTCTAAACTTTATATTACACAATTAACATTTTAAACAGAGTGGGTCAAAATAATTAGGCTTTTTAGTTGTTTGCAACATTGGAAAGCGAAACGACCGTGCTCCGGGTCAAACAATGCTCCATTTATTTTTTTAGCCTTATTTTAATGTTCTCAAAGGTTTGTAAAAGCTGTTTCACACTGAAAATGGGAAACACTGGCAGAGGTTTCCAGTGCTGCCCCCCAGCTCACAGACAGACACCAACTCACAGTGGACTCTGACATCTGAAACAGCCACACAGGTAATCTCGGTGTGCTGTCAGTTACTCTCTCTGTGTGTGCAGGGAGATTTATCCTCCTGGAAACAGCTCATTTAATCAGCAGTGCCTCTGACTACCGAAATTAATGGAAGTTCAGGGCTCAGGGTTACAAATGATCACCTCACAATGCTCATTAAGAGGGCTGCTGAGCAGCAGCGCCATACAGAAATATGCTGATTTATTTAGCGGAAAGCAGGTAAATAATGCAGGCCAATTTTCAAGAAATTAGCAGAGATGAAATAGAGTCGAGTCATTATGCTCAGGCTGCTGTACCTTGGACATTTTTTGCTGGCCCAGCTCCTCTCCCCTGACCACCCATGCCAGGAGAACTAAGCAGCAGAGCGAGACCTGGAGCAGATGAAAGCCTGGGCGTGATGCCATGGCAGAATGAAATCCAAGGCTGCTAGCACCACCTTGGGAGGAGTGGACAAAAGCACCGTGTATCCTCTCCTGATGTTCACATTCCTCACAGGGTCTTACCTTCTCCATCATGAGCACCAAGGAGCAGGTAACAACCTCAATGGCAACGGGGATCGGCTGAAGATCCAGAGGAGAGGAGAGCAAAAATGATGATAGGTCTAGAAAACACGGATTCAAGGCAATACTGGAGGGGGAAATAATATTCAGGTGAATATGAACTGAAGATACAAAAATAGGCCTGAATTGTGAAGAGAACTGAAGTAGTATGCTAAATTACAGCAAAACAGATTTAAGACATTAAGTCTCAAGTCGCTGTTCTGTTACTGACTTCAGCAAACTCAGGGAGTGAGAAAATACTGATTTCCTTACACACCTCTCATCACTTTAGTGTTCTCCCAGCTAAGTGGGGAGGAAGAAGAACCACAGAAATTCCTAAAGCCAGATCTTGGCATAGAAGAAAGGAGGAGCCAAATGCCCCAGATCCTGTGTTTAAAATTCTTTCTGGCCCACTGGGAGATACATTTATCTATTCTGCCATGAATTTAAGCACAGTTTGATACTTGTAAAAGCCTTCCTAATCCTCTTCCTGGCAATAACTCAGTAGCCTACCACAGCCAGCTTGGCAGGATTCTTTTCTATTTCAGCTTTTTGCCCTGGTTTTCCCAAGGTGTCTCACAGATCACAAGGTGTCTGTAATTTCGCTGAAGAACCATCCCATTGAAGAGTTTTACCTCGGGGAACTGGAGTGTGCCAGCTCCCTAGAATCAGGATCTCAAGAATTTCCTGAGCAGAGGATGGCACTTTGTTCAGCCAGGTTCACAGATGAAGTGTTAATTGTGTCAAGGAGAAACACCAATAGAAGAGAGAAAAAAAAAAATAAAGTCACAGATTGCAAGAAAATTCATTACTGCCAACTGACCCAACGAAGATACATCAGGGTAAAACCAGTTTGATCAGAATAAAATCAAATTCTTTCCCTCAAAGGCAGCAATATGTTTGATCCCATTTTAAGGCAGCTCTCTACATTTATTTTTTTAATTTGGTAAATGGCAATTTTAAGAGTATTAAATGCCAAATGCCACCAACCATACGTACACAAAACAGAATATATAAATCACATCACAAGATATTGAAGGGTATCTCCATGATATTTTCACTGAAGAAACTGACAACTCTGTTATTACCTAGCAAACTCCTGGGCAACATCTGATTCATAATTAAAATAACACAAGCACACTCCATTTACATTTTTAATGAATTTCCCAAAATACTCTGGGCATTAGCCAGCAAGGTGATATTGTGGTGGAGAGAAACACAAGCTCTTGCATACGAGTAGTAAGGAGAGAGAAGAATCAGACAGGAGAGTGAGCTTCAACAACAAACCTGGCCAGCGCAGAAGGAGGGTGGAAAAAGGTAAAGAAGAAATTCATCCCTCATATCACCTGCATTTCTCAAATGGTTGGAGTAAAACCATTTCTCAAACTTGGTTTTTTGGAGCTCAGCAATCCTGTAAAGGTGTGGTTAAGCATGAGGTTATGCCCTTTCTCATCATCTCTCCAACTAGGAGCTTTTAAGAGTTGAGGCTGTTCAGCCTGGAGAGGAAAAGCCTCCTGGGGGATCTTAATTGGGGCTTTTCAATAATTGCAGGGGGCCCATGAGAAAGATGGGGATAATAAGCCTGCTGTGCCAGGACAAGGAGTAACAGTTTTAAACTAACAAAGGGTCAATTTGGATTAGGAACAGGGATAAAGCTTTTTATGCCAAGGATGGCAAAACGCCAGAAGAGAAGTTTCCCCATTTCTGGAAACATTCAAGGTCGGATGGGACAGGGCCCTGAACAACTTGATGTGGTTGAAGTTGAAGCCTGCAGGACTGGGTGAGCTTTGAGGACCCCATCCAACCCAAACCATCCCATGGTTTCCCAGAGAAAGCACTCAGGCAGCCCTAGGCTGGCTGGAAAGGATGCCTTTTTTCAGAGGAGGTTCAGGAACTGTCTCTGGCTGCTTCTCTACTATTGTTTGTCTCTTCCCAGCACTGCCAGGAGGGGAATTGGAAATTCTTGCCCCCTCCCTCCCACTTCAGGATGCACTGCCTCTCCACAGGGGAATGCTGGGGAGCACCACTCCTGCTGTGGGGGCTGCTGCTCTTATAAAAGAAGAAACACTGTTATGATCAAGCCATCAAAACCTTCTGGTTACAGCTTGGCAGTGGTTTGCATATGAGCAGGTGATAACTTAAAAACCAATACATTTTCTCCTTTTATTATGGAGGTAAAAACCAGCAAAGCACGTACTTTGGACTTCTGTATTAGTGAAAGAGAAAAGGGCTCTCGGGCAGAAATGGCCCCCGAAAACCAGAGGGGTTTAATAGAAGTGTCAGTCAGAGTCTGTAATTACTTCCACTCCAAATTATGACACAGGTGCTCACCGAGATTTTTAAAGCAACATATGCAGCAATACCAGGTGGCTAATCTGCAGGTTGCTGGGACCAAGAGAATCCACCCAGGAACTCGGGATTTTGCCAGCATTCACGCCTCCTACTGTTCATGAAGTGAACCGAGCATATTGTAAATGAGCCGCTTGCTTAACCTCATTTTAATCACTTTTAAATTGGATACGGCTCTGCCTTCACCTTGTCCTTTCACAGTATTACCCAGTCTCCTAAAAATCACCATAAATCACCTGTGAATGTTCTGCATTAGAGTGCTTTCAGAAATAAGGCTCATAAACCTTGTCAAAAGGTACACGCTGCGGGGTGGCATTTTCAATTGGAATGTAACCACTGCCTTTTAATCACGAGACATTTTCTAAGGAAGTGTTTTATGGGAAAGAACAGTGCTCTCATATCAATGAAGAGCTGAATTTCTATCACATCTCTCCATGTTGATTTTGTCAACAGAACTACATTTGGCTTCAGCCTATACATGATCCTAAATGACAGTAAAAAAAAAAAGAGCCCTGATTTTCCCCAGAGATGTGGCAAGATCAAAGGACTGGGAAGGTCAGTTTTTGTGAAGTGTTTCCATGGGCAACTGGCCATAGCAGGGCTGGGTGTAGGGAACTTCGTGGAGACACTGATTTTGAACAGCAGTAATGACAGTACTGCATCCCTCTGCAAAGAACCGGCACTTCTGACCTCGCTCATCCTTGACACCCAAAATGTGCCAACACATTGTTCAGCGCAGTTCTGAAACGCTCACAAACCCCAGAACTGACACGATTTCTTGTAATTAAAGGAATAAAAAGCACTGTGCAACATCCCAAGCCTCAGAGCAGGCTGGAACTGTGGAGCACACGCTTTGTGACCTGCTGCTTGCCCAGGACTGAATTTCTGCCCAGCTCACCCAGAGACCCCCAGCCTGCTAACACACAGAGCCTGGATGGCACTTCCAAACAGAAATGGGGGAACGAAACCGTGTTCAGGCAGTGGCTGAGAGTTCTGCAGAGAGTGCACAAAATGTTGTTGAAATTCTGTAGCGTTTTCAAGCTAAAAATACGCAGATAACATATAAAGAGTGACAAAATGTACTGCCAAATGTCTACTATTATTAGCACGTTTAATATCCTGCCATTCAGCTAAACTGCCTGTGTTGGCCATGGTTTTCTAAGGGAGTATTTGTACTTCTCCAGCACAGGAGCAGATGAGGTTTGAGCCTGAGCTGTCCATCCAAAACGAGCAGCAACTCTTACCTTTCCCTCAGATCCGTGGGTCAGGCAGAAAGAAGATACAGAATGCAGAACTGCCCAGCTCAGGAAAGCATTTAGCATTTCTTTGGCTCTTTTGGTACTCACACGGTTTGTTTAGGACTTCACTAGACTCAAAAATCTCCCCCCCCCCCAAAACACAGTATTTCAGAGAAAAGGTTAAAGTCACCCTGTGTGTTCTAGGTGAAAGAACTCCATCCATGCCTGCCACGAACAAGAACAACACTATTAACTGAAGAATAACGCTTTAGCAGCCAAAAATATTGAACTCAAAGCACCAGGAAAAATGATCTGATATCCAGAGGATTACATATTTCTTTTGATTAGCACAGCCAGTACTCTTGTTTCATATCCTTGACTAGAAAGACCAAATCAGCATAATCTTATACTATAGATACAAAAAACCTGTAAGGTTTGGTGGGTTTGTTTTTTTTTTTCATAAATAAGAGATTCAAGTTTTGGCCTTCCATAAATCTGACATCATTCTCCTTCCTCGAAAAAATTTATTTAAGTCACAATGACAGAGTATTTTGACGTGGCAAAATAGAGCCTTCTTCTCTTTGAAAGAATGGAATTCACCTGGAATGGTTATCAAGAAGGAAGACGGCACTTCCTGGAGCTGGAGACCTACAGATCAATGTGACATGGCCATTCTTCTTCTCTGTTACACGGCCTCGGAGCAGATACGGAAAAAACAAGAGAGACCACGGAGCAGCCAGGGAAACACACAATAATCTTCAGCAGAGGATCAAAACAAGCTTTGAGAAAACGAACTCCGGGTTTCATTTTCTTATAAAAGAAATACATTTGCTTCCCAGTGGGTTTGAACAGCAGGAGATCTGTGAGTAACCAAAATAATGTGCACCTCGAGCCCGAAAGTGCCATTATTTATTTTAGTCACAGAGTGTAAGAAGCTGTCTTCACAAAGCAGCCTCTTTGCACCCTTCCACAATCAGACTACTTGCTGCATTTTAAGAACAGACACACAAACCCACATGGAGGGTCACATCTAATTAGTATTTGTTGAAGTGCACGTAGCATTCCCTGAGCAATATGTGGATTTCACACACTCTAAGACTCTAGTTCAGCTCTCTGTTAAAGTTAAAAATATTTAAGGTCCCGCTCCCTTTTTTCCCTTTCCATGTTGATTCTGTAAGATAGGACAAATGCCAAAGAAATACACTGTTTAGCTGCAGAGATTAACAACAACAGTCAAGGGCAGAGGAGGTGGGGAAGAGAATGAAAAATAACTCCAATGCTTTGGTTCACCAAGAGTGAAACACAAATAAAATCAAGCAAAAAGGTCAGTAAGAGTTATCACCACGAGGCTCCTCATGCCGGCTGCACTGCAGCTGAAAGCTGTCGGTCACAGTGCTCCAAAGCTGATTAGGAGCCTCCTTTTATCAGACACACACCAACACATCCAACCTCCTTCCCTAAACCTGAAGGAAGCGTCTGTTTTCTTTCCTCTCTGGGCAGACCTGTCTTCCTGCACCAAGACACCAGCCCACAGGACAGTGAGCCCAATGAAGACCAGGCTGCCAGTTCCAGGAAAAGCCATAGCCTGGCTCTAGCTCCACCAATAAATTCCTCTCAATAAGGCAAACCATTCCAAACAGCAGCCGAGAAATGCACAGTTTTCAGCTGCACAGACACCACTCTCACACAGAAAGTGACTGCAATCAGATTTATGAGCTGCTCTGTTTCCAGGTATGTCCATAAACTCTACACAAAGTTTGCAGTAACAGGAAGAAAACAGGGATAGATGTCAAGAGACCTCTGTTGACAAGGCAAATTGCACGGTCTATTTCAATTGTGGGACCATTTTCCATCTATACTCACAGAGGAAAGGAGGAGGAGGCAAAAAAAGAAACTATTATAGTTTATGCTCATATCAAAGGGTTTTATATAACCCATTTTTGTTTGTTTGTCTGTTTTTTTTGTGGATTGAAAGAAAAAACAAGGGGAAAAAAAGGTATTTCAGAGGAGTAGTTGCCATCATTCCCATGGAGGTACATGATAACTGGGACAGTGAGAACAGTTCCAAACCCACTGTTCCTATTCAGACTTCCAGCAGTGAATCCACTGATACATCCCCCACAGTCTCTTCCTCCCAGCATCCTGCTACAAATTAAGAACAGACACCAACACCTGTCTCTCACACAATAAAACAGAGGTCTGAAAGCAGTACGTGTTTTTGGAGAAGCACATCACACACTTTTGGTTTCAAGAAAATACTTGAGCATTCTCACTGCTACTCTGAAGGTGCAGGCTCTCCTGTTTAGACCTCTCTTATTTCTCACACATAAAACACAATAGAACAGATCCTACTGGGCCTCAATGAATATCAGGGGTGACACTAAACATGCCTGAAATTTCCTGTCCCCTCAGTGCCACTCATCCACTGGTTCTATCAGAGTAACTGAACAACCAACAAACGTGGTGGAAAGGAGAGGTCACAAGACCATCACAAAAATTTTCTTTTGGAGAGAAGGTAAAAAATCTTTACACCTGCCCCCCAACAGTTTGCTCCACCCTCCCCCTGCAGCCTGGTGATTTCAACTCCTTCCCCTTTCAAGCAGAGAGGTTCATTCCAGCCTTGCTTCAGACAGGCTGCACTGAGCGATGTATGGGCAGGTGACAGCCGGTGTTTGTCCTGAGTGGACAAAAACAACGAGCACAGAACGTGGCATGAAGGAGTGTCAGGGAAGTCTGATGGCTGGGGTGACAAGAGCTGCGTGCAGGATGTCTGCCTGCCACTTGTGCAGGTTATATTCAGTCCTAACCATTTCCACGGGTACTCTGCTGTCAGAAACCTCAGATCCGCTCCAAACAGACAAAACAAAGGCCTCCAAAATACTGAGGAATAAAGAAAATGAACCCAAGCCACTGCCTGCGTTCCCCAAAAGGAGAGATGTGAAACAAAGTATTTTTTTTCCTCTCATAAACTATGCAGTCACGTCATTTTCTGTGAAAAATCGTGTTCTTTCCAGAAGCCTTGAAAGTCAATTATACATTGTGTTTTAATATTGCAAACAATATATAGCATTTGAAAGCATGACTAAGTAATAATAGATGTCAAGAGCAAATTAGGTGGAGTGAGAAAATCTGCCAAAACAGCTGGGAGTCAGAGAAAAGGCTTATCAGAGGAAATGCACTCCTTTTAATTGTCAAGCCTTGAACAATCCCTGCAGGAATATCTCCAGTACAGACTGCTCTCCTGGCTTCCCTAAAAAAAGTCACCCGGGCAGTGGAACGGGAGGGTGTGAGCAGAGATAGACACACACAAACTGCCTTTGCCTCTGACATGTTTTCCTTGGCATTAAATCCCTGCCAGCTTCGTTATTTGTACACTCCTGATTCCAGCAAGGAGGATGCCGAACGGGAAGGTGAGCTGCAGGCTGGAGTTACGTCTGTCTCTCACAGGGACCCCTGAGAATCACATCCAATAACACAAACTGCATTACAGTGCAAACAGAATTTAACCCAGGTGAAATGAATAAAGCGGAAAATGACTGAATTAAATGAAGATGACAGAGTGGAAATGTTTTCTATAAAGATATAGCTCCATAATATATTCACAGCCAGAGGCATTAGGACAGTTTGACACCAGTGGATGTTTTTTTTATTTTTGCTAAGCCCTTTGCTAAAACAAATAATCACATCTACTCCTTGATTTTTAGAAAAAATACTCTCCTTTTAAATATTAATAAGTTGAGATTTATATGGAATCTTAAATTACAGTAACAAGTCCAGCATAGGTGTCGCTTGTTTTTTAAAAAGCCCAAATTATTTCTATAGCATTATTCACCTGATAATTCTTACAGCTGCAACACATTTACAACGTGAAGCCAAATCTGCAGTGCATCAATTTAGAAATCCTCACATCTAAATGCTGTGATGCTGTCAGAGAAAATTAAAAATGAAATAAAAAGCTTGATCTAGGAAGCATCACAAGGCTAGAACTAGCTATGCTACATTATCTACCCATGACCCACATCCATCTAACCAGAGGCAAAAGGAAAAAAAATTAAAAATTCAAGAGCATCTCAATTATTTTCACCACTTGGTTACCATTCCTTAAGCATTCGACACCCTCCTCAGCTCCAAAGAAAAGGAATTCATGCAGTCATCTAAAGGGACTTAATATTCTAATTATCCAAATCTCTGTAAAATAATAAATCACAGAGAGAAGATCAAATTCCTAACTGGAAACTGTTTTGCACCAGATCAGCACATCATCCTCTTGCCGAGCTGACTCTGCTCCTTCAGAGGTGAGATTAGAGAAATAACATTTTGGGAAAATGCCACAGGTCTGGTAAAAAAACCCAAAAAACCATGACAGGAACACTGCACCCAATGGTGCCGCCCCAGCAGCAATGCACCAGGAGTGACCAGGTGAAAAACACCACAAGTCCTCTGCTCCTCACTTCACCCTCACTAGATGGTGCAGCCCTTGTGTCATCTGCCAGGCATCTTCTCCCACCTAAGCCCCTCCAAAGGTACACACACGCACAAGACTGTGCCTGCCACAGATTAAACAAAAAAATGGAATTAGAAAACTACACTGGAATAATGAAAACACGACTTTTGCTCCGCTTTTTCACTGCTATACAAGAATCCCTCCCCATGGGGACCACTCAGAGTCATCTGCACAGTTCTACAGATCTAGAGTTTGTTGCTTCAGCACAGATATTCATTATTATAAAACACAAGAAAAAATATATCAGAAATGTGTAACTCTTTAGGCTGGGGTTTTTTTGGTTTTTTTTTTTTTTTTTTGTTGCTGCTTTTCCTTACTTATCTCCATAGAGCGAGTGCACAGAAAAATCACACACCATGGTTTAGAATCAGTAATGTACAATTTAGACACAGACATCCTTGTTTTCTGAAAACAAGCAATGACCTACAGCCCACAGTACACATATAATGCTATGTTAGTCCCGAAAGCATATTTTAGCAGTATTTACAGTTACACTGAATTTAGATGAGATTATCTCACTTTCAAATTAATTTCTGGAAGTAACAGAATGTTGCTCACAACAACACTGGGTGTTTCTGAGAGGGAAGTAGAAGAAAAGTAAATGAGAATTCATGAATACTGTGATTATCTGCCAACCTTTACAGGCAATTTTGGCACTCCTTCCTTGGGCATTCTTAAAAGTCATCACTTCAGGCACATACAAGCTGTGTTATACATGTATTACACATCCACAAAGTATACAGGTGCAACTAAAGGGGCTGCACGTGATTTTCTTTCCAAAAGCAGGAGGAACCATATACACCCAAGTCAGCCCTTAATAACAGAGCAATCATTTCATCTCTGCAGTATAAACTTGTCTTTTAAGGAGGCTTTTAATAACCCCAAAGAAATCAAATCTTCGCTCTGGCCATCTCAAGGCAGCTGTGTCCTTGGGGATGACTTTGCTGAATTCTCAGGATCTTTACTCACAGAAAGGGATCCCAGACTCGTGGCGAGTTTGTACCAGGTCCATCCCTTGCCTTCCCGTGCCTGGGCCTGGTGCCTTGGGGAGCAGCTGCAGCTGATTTCATAAACCAGCTGATTATTAAGGTCAATAAACAGCCATGATATCCACTCTTTTTATATGGCAAACACTTGAACAGTTGTTCCCAATCAGGAAGCAATCTCCATGGCCACAAATTGCCATTGCCCATCATTTTAGTACTATTGTGTACAGCACCACGAGAAAAAAGGAGTCTGTTTTAAACTATCGACATGGCAATTAAGATAGATTGTTATAGCTGACCTGCTGAAAACTGGAATCCATTAGAGTTTGTTTGGATTGTGTAATTTTCAATGTATTTCTTCTTGTTTATCCTCTCTGAACTGGATCATAAATGAAGAATATAGTCATACCTGATGCAATGCACTTTATAAAACACGTTCCACAGTAACTCCTCAATCAACTTCCAGGATTGTCAAGGGTTTTTTTGTTTCCCCTCCCTTCTATGCTGCAAAACCAAACTAATAACAGCACATACACCCGAAGATTGTGTATTTTCCTGCACAACCTAGAGAACAGACCCTCTGTGCTAAGCAAGTTCTGCTGCCTTACTTGTGGCAGCATTCCCAGGAAGTACAAATATCCACATCACGTGCCACGGTGATAAACACACAGAGAAAGGCTGGGATGGCACCCTCCATTCTCAAATTTTGTTTCTGTGTTATATTCCTCAAATGTTCTGTGTGTGCATGATCTGACACATCAGAATGCCAACATTTTATGGCCTTTGCTCTATCCACATCAAACCTTTTATAACACTCTACACCAACACCAGGTTTTTTTTTTTTCCTGCGAGGATTAAAATTCATACAGGCAAAACCTTCAGAGCCACAAAAATAAGATATTCCTATCCCTCTAGCTCCCACCAAGGTTTATTCATTCACTACAGCAACCTGGAACTTGAGGATTGAACAACAGCTTCATCCTGAGTCCAGAAATTTAGACTCATCTACTGCTCTGGGAAGGAACCAACTATAATTCTTAAGTGTTACACAATTTTTTGAAAAATAGCCAAACTACAGCCTTATAATACATCCCAATATTTATAAAGCTTGATGCTCATAATGTCAGATAAGTGACTCATATATTCTGAATCAAATGTTACTTTCAAAATGTTTTCTGAATACATATTACCACTTAATGTTCCTTTCATTAACTGTATTTTTTGGATTAATTTTCCTTGGCCAGCATTACACTGAGCTGTACTTTACATCATTATTAGACAATTGAAATCCACACGACTACTCGTAGTGGAAGACAACTTACTGGGGGTAAAGACTGACAGAGCCTTTTATCACTCTGTCAGATTAATTAGGTTTCCACAAAATCCCTTTTCCCCAAATTTAACAGGTCAAGGTTTTCAGTCCGTTTCAGTGCAACTAAAAGTATAAATGAAAAGCTTATGAAAACCAGAAAGCCTATAGGTCTTTACAGGTTCATAAAATAGTTTGATTTTTACCTGACGGTTCTGATATGGTCAGTCCTAAGGTATCACTTTAAAATTTCTATTCAAAAGTAAGATTCTGATAGTGAAAAGAAAAACATTTATGGCATTACTCCCTGGTTTGGTTGGACCCTTTTTTTCGTGCCTCAAAAAAAAAAAATCTATCTTTCCCACAGTGGAAAACAGAAATTGGTTGTTGCACATACAGGCAGTTATTTTTAGCTTTGACTGACACAAAATTCTTCCCTCATTTTACTTCTCAATTTGGCTTAGAAAAAATGCCTGTGCCCTTTAAGTCTGGCACTTAATACACAGAAGTGTAAAGAGTGGAACACGAAACCTGGAAACGTGAATATACTGCATGTAAGTTTCTTTAACTAGATTGAATTTAGCATTCATGACAAATCACATTAAATGCAGTGAGGTGACATGTCTTCCATTTCTCCACAAGTTAACAGAGCAGCAATGTCAACCATATCACATTTCTCGCTTTGGATGTTCCCTCTCCCTGGAAGAATTCCCTCCAAAGGAGCTATTTCAATTTATTTTTACAGTGAATCAGTTCACTGCTGAAGCTATACAGAAAATGGACTAAGTGACCAATTTAATTTTGCAGATTGCTGCAAGAAGGTATAATAATGGATTTAACACAGCAGTTAATTTATTTAACACACAGTAAGGAAACTTTTAGCACAGCTAGGACAACCTACAACTTTAACAAGGAAATGTGTCTTTTTATGGTGGCTGGACGAGGGAATAGTGAACTACCTCCTTCTGTCATGTTGTATTTAATTCTTTTCATATTTGCAAAATAGACATATCATGGAGGGGATCTGAAAAAATCCCCTACAGCCAATTCAGTGAGACAGACATTAGATACAGAGAAATTCTGCTTAATATTGATCAGGTTCTGCACCCTCAGTGACCCACCACTGTCCATCTACACACGCAACCTTCTTTCATCTTACTCAGTAACGTATACACCTCACAAAACCTGCTGAGAGAAGATAAGAGATCAGAAGAAAAACCCCCAAAAATCAAATCTCTTCAAAAAGAAACCTACGACTCATGACTCAAGCCATCTCAAAAGGGGGGCCTTAGGAACAGCCAGGCATTATCACACCCCGTCTCCCTAACCCGTATGTGATTAATGGCATTGCTGAGGGAGCTGTTACTGCCATCAGCATCAGCTGGGACCTTTATCAAAGCTGGAGATTTTTCCATAAAAGAACAAGATTTCAGACGGGAAAATGGAAGGAAACTTCTGAGGGCTGAACAAAACCTCTGCTTTCTCCACACAGTTAATGGAAATTACTGAGAAACTGTGCTGGTGCCATGAGCTCACTCTCACACACCCACAAGCCTGCACTCAACCTAAGAGCCATTCACATTTAAACCATGTAATTGCCATCAGAAGCTGAGAGGATCCATCACCTAGCACAGAAACACGGGCACCTGTGACACCAAGGCACGGGTGCCACTCCACGTTAGCCAGACAGCTCCTTCAGCTGAGTCATTTCCCTGAGTGACATTGCTAAAGGAAGAGAATCCAATTCAGAACCCAGGCTGAAATAGGATGCAGGTTCAACTGGATCTTTGATGACCAGAAGTGTTTAGGGCTTTCATTTCACGTCTCATTCAAAAGATAAACGAGCACCGTTCTGAAGATTAGACTGGCACCAGAAAATGTCTCTTCAGAAAAAAATCAACTAAGAAAGGTAATTTCACTCTCTCACACATAAACTTCACCATTCAGCTTGTCTCTGAAAGGACTGATCTACTTAGTAGATACTGCTACATGCTGAAAGGAATAATTCAGATGTTGCACATCTTAAGTAGTGGGAAACCCCAGCTATTGAACTGCCTGAATTGCTAAATCAGAAGTTCCCTTTTAAAAGCAAGAAAATGATTGATGTATTTAGGAAGAACCCAATTTCTGCCAATGTGAAGGACTCAACAGATTTTTATCGTAATGTTATAAAAACTTTGAAAATAACTTTGACATACAGCTCCTGGAGGTTGAATATGACCATTATTTTAAAGTTGCTTCAATCCTAGTGGAACTAGCAAAGGAAATATTCAACCACAAGCACACGAGTCTCCTTTTATGGTTCACACCTACCCTACAGCACCGTATTATTTTCACATCTTGCATATTCTTTCCCTGGGGACTACAGGCATGAACAAAAGCAACAGGAATCTACAGAGTTGGTGAGCACTGAACCTGGAATGGGCTTTAATGCCACACTTTCTGGGAGAAAGATTGGCAAGTGTCTTTCAAACCCAGCAGGTTTGAACTCTATTGATGTTACTTATTCATTTTTAATATGTTACCAGGCACGGTAAGTTGGATTATCCAGAAAAAGTCCACTGTGAAGTTTTTGGGTACATTAAGTACTTTCTGCAGAAAATGACACATCTCTAGGAAAGAAATGACAGACCATAAAAATGTTTCACTTGGTGCAGAAACAGCCTGGGAGAGGGAAAGAAAATTCCTAAGTCTCCATACCAGCAAAACTTCATATTTCATTTCTGCTTCATACGAACATGTGAGTACAGTCCTAACCATAAACTTGTTTCCTTGACTCCACACCCTCCACATGTAATTCAGCAGATCCTGCAAGGAGTCCCCTCCCTTGGTTGTGGCTGCTTTGCTGTCGGGTATCACTGTGCAATCCATGGAATCCTCCTGGAGCAGACTGCTGAAAAGTCTCAGTATGGGTATTACTCTTGCACAAACAGATACTCTGAAGCACTGGAATTCAACGGAATTGCAGATGTTACAGAGGTCATGTCATTAAAGAGGGGATGGCACTCCCTTCAACGAGGGTTTAACTCACGTTTTCACCCTGACTCCTTAAAGCAAAATAATTGGATTGGTTATCCTCATCATACATAAGCTACAGTCTACATAAGTCACCTGAGAAAGGGATTTATCCCATTTTTCCCACCTTCCAAGGATGGCATGAATGGGGACACAATCTCTTCCTCCAGATGCCAGCCCGATGGAAGCAAGTGGCTGATGCTTTTGCATCATTTTCCCAGAGTTGTGCACATTTTCAGCCAGAGAAACCACCCAGTTGACAGAGCTGTCTGGCCAACATGGAGTGGCACCCATCCCATAATGTCACAGCTGGCCACATCTCTGTGACAGGTGATGGATCCTCACAGCTTCTGATGGGAATTACATGGTTTGAATTCATTCCGACCAACACGGGGGAAGATCTTTCCCAAGAGTCCCACAGCTGTGTGTTCTCCCTTCCTCCTGCTCCCTCCAGCCGTGTTCACAGGAGCTCAGAAAGAGGGAAAAAAGAGAACTGAGCCCCACAGCAAGCCCTGGTGGGCTGTCAGCCACTGTCAGCCAGGACTGTGGGCAGGACAGGGGATCCCAGGGACCTCCTCCTGTCCCCAGTGCCAGCTTGCTGCTTACATTCACTTCATCTCCTTAATGCGTTCTGCTACCATCATTTTTTTCAGGGGGAAAAGGAAATATTATATTAAAAAGGAAAAAAAAAAGCAGGTAAAACTGAGTTTTTGTCAGAATCAAACACCAATAAGCTGTACAGCACCGGCATGTTTTTCCTGCTGTGCTTTTCTCCAGTCCCTTCACTTTTTGGAGTGTTTTCCAAGAAGGAAAATTTTGGGTTCTTATGCTGGTGTTGATGAACGAGGCACATTTTCCCTCACTACACCCTGATTAACCTCAATGAGGCCACTCGTGAAATATGTTAGCATTCACTGGTTTGAACCTCAGCAGAAACAGGGCTCCACACAATAAAATCCTCAGAGCTCTACACATTTTCTCAAGAGACTGGATTGCCCACTCAATTTCAACAGGATCTTACTCTTAGATTAGCTAGTTAGAATAAGGAGTTAAAAATGGCATGTTCATCACTGGCAGCTCCATTACACAGATTGTTCCACACAAAAACCCCGCTCTCGATGCTCTTTTATTTCACTGGAGCCGTTTTATTATTCATTTCACCTAATTCAGCTGCACCAGATCCTAAGGCTTCCACTCAGGTGAAATTCCCATTGAAGCCAAGAGGATCCCTGTGTTAGAAATTTTAACTAGCTCTCTATGCCTGCTTGAGTTTTATTGAGTCTGGAGTTTTATTTCTAGGTTATCAGCAAATTTAAATATTCATGGTTGATTTTCCAGTCCAGAGCTGGCTATTAATAAGAAAAAGTAAGGTGGCAAAGAGCTTATTAAACTCAGTAATGTTCCCTAAATACTGCCTGTAGCTGCAGAGCTCGAGGTAGTTTTTATTCAGTTTTTAGCTGGTCTACTACCTAATTCTGGTACTTCTCTGTAGAATTGCTGTTTTCCACTGATATAGGCATCTGCCTGGGAAAAAGTTTCAAAAAAAAAAAAATTGTCACAATGTCCTGGCAAAAGAAGCTATAAATTAGCATTACTGCACTGCACTCCAAAGCAGACTTGCTGGGGTTTTTTTTAATCACAGTAAAATGAGATGTCATTTGTAGTTAATTCACCGTGAAGCTGGTATTTTAAAGCAACTGTCTTTTCTGTACAGCTCACATCACAAGGAAAGCTTCAGATATGGAAACTCCTCAGCTGCAAAATGGAAATTTCATTAAAATACAAATGTTTCTATTTGCTCAAATACAAATATTTGCCCGGAATTCTGAATGTTTTGTAGTTCTCCATTTTCTTTAAATAGATTCAGTGGTGATTCTGCCACTTGAAACAAATTTAAATCCCACTGCTTGAGCCCTCAGAATCCAAGAGGAACCTGAGGCAGATATGCCTGCACAGAGAATGTGTGGAAGATGTTCCTCTGGACAGATGCTAAATTAGGGACCGAGAACTCCATGAAGGGACTAAAGCAACACAGCCTCCAACAGAGAACCAATTCCAATGCCTCAGTCTCAGCAATTTGTACAAGATTTGGCCATATAAGGTCTCAGCTGCAGGAAGTTCAGCAGGAACACAGAGCTTTTATAGAGTTCAGAGTTTGCTGCTCCTGATCTGAACGTGATGATCCTCCTGGAACACTCAGTTAGAAGGTGTGGATGAATAAACACCCACCACAGTGCAGCATCAGCCAGACTGAACAAAGGAAACAGCAAGAAGCAAACCCCCCCCTCCTTCCCCAGTGATTCCCAGGAGCTAAGCCCATGGCAGAGAGAGGTCCTGGCATTTCTTTGCCTGTTCAGCTGGTTTAGATTTTCCTATTGCCTGTTCAGATTCCTCACAGCATGCTCTTGCCTCACTCAGGACAGACAGGCACCTGCCCCATCCTTCTGCACTCACCTGGGGGCTGCAAAGCTGCTCCCCTCACACTCTCCCTCCTCTCTCCAGCTGCAATTGCTGCTCTTCAGGACCACTCTGCCTCTCTTAAATCCATCATCCCAGAGGCAACACCAGTGTCACTGACGGCCTTGGCCCTGGCCAGTGGTGGGTCTGTCCCAGGCAGGCAAAAGCTTCTGGAAGCTTCTCCAGAGAAGCCTCCCTGCTCTCCCTCCCCTACCAAAACTTTGCCACACAAACCCAAAACACAAGCCATACGAATAATAAAACACTAGAACGCTAGGACCCTTTTTCACTTGTCAAGGTATCCTCTCAGGTAACATAAAGATTAATAGAGCTAGCATTCCTTTAATTAGCAACAAAGAAGAATACACAGACACAAAGAGCCGCACGTAACAAATAAACTGCACAGGAAGGTAAAAAATATTACATTAAAAAAAAAATCAACAAACCACCACCACCCCAAACCTAGTGTCTGTTCAGTGTTTTTTTTCCTGGCTTTCAAAATCAAACTATTGCACATCTGTATATCTGAGGCAGAGGAAACAGTGAGGAGCTGTCTCCTGACGTGAGGGTCAGTGGGGTGCTGAACAGTGCTCTCGGTCTGGGAGACTGACACTGAGATAAAACAACTTTTTCTTCCACTGACAAGTTACTTGCTGATCTGCAGGCAGATGTCCCCTTGATCCTCAGAGATGGCCTCGCTCAGATGCTCCTAGTAAATATTCTTTGATCTGTTCCCTGGTATCTTTACAAACGACAGCTCTGTTTTTTCCCTCGCATTAAGATATCACCCTTGCCATTTGGCAATAAGCACCGCTGGGCCAAGGGCTGCCAACAGCTTGGCAGCAAATGGAGCAGGACAACCTCAGCCACCTGGAACATCTGCCTTCCCCGGGTCTGTCACACCCTCAGGAGTGACATATCAGCCACAGCCACTGCTCTCTGTTCATCAGCTAAGCACCACTTGCTTCACTCCAGCCTGGCTTCACCTCACCTTCAAATCAGAGCCTTTAGAAAGAATGTCGTGCAAAGCCCTGTGCCCACAGCTGCACAGCTGGTTTGTTTCCCAAAATAAACCTCACTTGTTATTTTTACAAAAGATCAGAGATAGGGAAAGGCAGGGAGTTTTGACATTTAGCTCACCGTACTCCTGGAAAAATCTCTTTCTCTGCTTTGCTTTGGCTTTTATTTGCTCATTTGTTAAACCAGGCTCCTTGACTGAAATGTCTTTGATAGATACACACCCAAAGATTAATCCAGCTCAAGAATCAAAGAAATGGCACCTATAAATACAGTTCTCACGGTTTTCCTAACCACTGGGTCCACAGGAATAGAGACTACAGGAGGCTTTACCCAAAGGACTGCAGAAGACAATATATTCCAGAAGCAGCAATTTAAGAGATGAGGAGACAAAGACGTTATGCAGCTTCTTAGACAGCAACTGCAGACTGGGATGAAACAAATGAACTGAAGACCTCCTCACACCCAGGATGTGACATCACACACTGCAGATGTAAGCACAGCAACATCTCACTGCACACCTGCAAAATCAGTGAGGTGCTGAAGGATCCATATCAGCAAGCCCTGATTTACTTGCTCAGTTGCAATATAATTCATAGAATTCAAAGCATATTCCTCAGCCATGGTTCATACTGAAAAATTACCTCTCAGCCCAATATTAGACAATTCTTTGCAGGCACAGCCCGGAGCACCATGAAAAAATAACACTTGCAATTATCACATCTTGCCATATCTTACCCTTGCTTCTGTGGATAACCACAGGTGATTCTTTGACATCTCTCTATCATTCTGTGTGATGTGACAGCACATCTTCCAGTGCTTCACAAAGCCTGAATGCACACGTACTGCTATCACAGAAACACCCACCCCCACGAGCTGCAGCCCACGCAAAGCCCCTCTCATCTACCAGAAACACATTCCCCATTTACTGTGCACCACTTCAGACAGCAGCTGTCACCAGACAGGGCAGAAAGGCTGGGGTGCACTTGTGTTGAGCCCCCTTTGGAGGCAATGCTCTCCCCATTGACAAAAGCCCCTGGGAAAACACTGCACTTTCCTCTGCATGCCCCCAGTTGGGAACCCACTGCTTCCAACCCTGCTGCTGCTTCTTGCCCATCACCCAGGACTGTAATTTGTACAGACAGACAGTGTAAATAACTCCCACCGCTGGTCAGGGCCCAGAGTGCTCAGATGTATCTCTCAGACCCACGCACAGGACTCCAGCACATGCAGGCAGGTGCTCCAGGAATGCCCACAATTTCCAGGCATCCAACCATCTGTTCACTCCTACCTCTGCTATCACAGGGTGTCCTGTTCCTCTCATCCTCACCACTTCACCAGCAGCGACTAACACTCCACAAACACAGAACAACTGTGGACCTGTCCACAAAATCAGCATTAAAACTCCACTGACCTGTGCATCACCCACAGACAGAAAAAAAGCGGCTCAGTGAGCGATCTCGAGGTTTTTCTGTTTCAAAGGTTGCAAAAAGATGAGAGGGATGGAAAATTGGGGCACTTGAGTTCACGCTGCCAGCAATTCTCCCGGAGCACTGTGTTTGTACTCCTCTCTGCACACCAGAACATCTCTCAGAAGCCTCTAGCAGGGATCCCTGCCAGGGATGCACCTGGGTCCCAGCCCACAGTGTTACCCACAGCCACCGTGCTGGGGTCACACAGCGATGCCACCAAAAACCCCAGCAGCAAAGGCTTCCAACACAAGGATCACAGCTGTGTTAAACACAATCCAACGGTAACGAGCACAGAGATCACAGACTGCAGCCCCTGGCCGGAAAAACACAAAATGAACAAAAAAGAAGTGATTTGAAGATAAAATCAGATCTTAAATATTACCAAAATCCAGCTAGAAGCATTAAGCACATACTTAAAGAAACAGCGTTATAGAGAATGGATGGAGAAAGGAATTACTTGACAGTATCTGGGAATATCAATTTGCATTCACCTTCAAAAAGGAAAGACAGCCCCACAATTGTTATGATGATTTCTCATGTCAACCAAAGCCAATGGCAAGAGCTAATTCTTCTCAGCAGGACACTGAATTATGTATCTGTACATAAGCCTGAAATGTGTATTTTAATTTCACCTGAGTAAATTACCGGTATAAATCCTACCCCTTTCTCAAATATCTCTGAATTTTTAATTAACTTAATACCATAATTTCAACCAGGCAGTCAGAAACTATCAGTAACATATGATTCATATTCCGAAGTAAACACACCTGCTTTTCAACAGCATTTCTAACGACAGGCTCATTTCACCCTCTGCACGGCATTGAGGCCAATTTGGGCCACACTGTTTTTAGCTGGTGACGAGTCCTTTCAGCTCCCAAATAATGTGTAAGAAGTTGCTGCGCTGTCAGTTTGAAGGACGTTTTCAAATGCACCGTGGCAAATTGAAATCATTACCAAAACACATCACTTTACTCCTCACACGCCTCATTTCACCGCCAGCTTCCACCGGACAAGGTTTTGCCAAGAACATTCAGGCTTTGATTTGGAGCATTGCCCCACAATCTCACTGCCTCGAGTCTGTGACATAATCATTGAGGGAGTGGTAGCAAATACTGAATAAAACAAAGTGTTCATTTCTAATGTTAAAGATAACAGCAGACAAACAAAGCTGGGGTTGGAACACTTAGGTGTCCTTTAAAAACTGCAGCAAACTGCAGTGAGATGGTGAGGAGAGCCTTCCCTGCACTGCCTCCTGCTCCTGGAAGCACTTCCTGAGCCTTTTAGGGGTAATCAGTGAAGGAAAAGGAACCCTGCTTCAAAGGTGCTTCACCACCTCTCTACTCTGAGCATGCAGCACGGCCAGCTCATGCACCTTCAGAAGGCTGCAGCTGCCCTCACTCAGGCACTGAAATATGCATGTGACATAGGATGTATCTGCTGAAGCTTCCAAACCCCCCAACACAACTAAAATGTGACAAATTCTCCTGCACGAAGCCCTGTTCGTTTCCAAACCAGCCTGTATGTCAGATTTCTCCAAGTTAGCATCATTACCTTGATTTGTAGCACGCTAGTAAACTCTATACATCTTCAAAGAAAAAAATAAACTGCCTTCTGGTCCGAGTTGTATAGATTTTATTCACAGAAGCTATCTCCTTCTGACACCTACCTCTAAATTCCTTGATATAATGAGGGTACCATACCTGCCATGCTTCCTTCTGTTGGTGTGCTAACTCATACTGTAGATCAGAACAATACAAAAGCCATGAAAAACACAGGAGTCAAAAATGGTTATGTCCTCCATTTATCAATTTTAAACCATCACTTCAACAGTCGAGGGAATCTGTGCTCTAGATAGGAAAGTCCCTTTGCAGCCGTAAGAAAAAAGGATGTTCTGGGATCCTTGGGGGAAAGAATCACACAGGCAGAGGAGCTGAAATCCGGCCACAAGTCCTGGGTAGGTGGCAGGACCGTGGTGTCACATGCACGGAGCACATCCCCAGCACCCTGCATCCCTCTGCATGCACTGAGCTGCAGATGTTCTAGGGAAGAAAATGATACAGGGGCAAGCAGCAGGAAGGATCAGCAGCTGGGGAGCCACTGCAGGTGGGGCTCTGAGGTGGGAATGCCTTGCATCCCTTCCCCAGGATATTGCCAGCTCTTATTGCTGAGTGGCAGGAGACTTTGGAGGGTTTTTTCCTATTTAAAACAAGGCTAGGGGCAAAAAAACCTTAAATACTCAGATTTATTCTAGATGGGATGAAAATATGAATGTCCTAGTTCATTCTTAAATAATCAAAAACAATGCTGACAAGTAGAAACTACAGGCTTTTAGTATACTCTGATCTGACTACACCCACAGGGAAGCTCCTTAAAGCAGATTTATTGACAGCTGGGCTTAAGTGACTTTAATAAACACACAAATTACTGCACAGTCTCTGGGTTACAAGTGGTTCCACTAATTTAACTGTAACAGTTATTCCCCTGCTTTCATTTTTTTCCTTCCTAAAACAATTCACCAATTACAATCTCATCCATACCATAGCACACAACCTGCATTAACAATCCACCTCATACCCAAAAATAAATACATGTGTAAACAGTTGTTAACAAACATGCAAAAAAACCTCCCATCACTGAGTTAGGTAAGTAATAGACAACCTCAATAAATACAGAAACCCCAAGTCTGCTAAATAAAGGATATCATAAAGAGTCCTGTATGGAATGTAACAGTAATTTAACTGTAACAGTTATTTCTCTGCTTTCATTTTTTTCCTTCCTAAAACAATTCACCAATTACAATCTCATCCATACCTCAGCACACAACCTGCATTAACAATCCACCTCATAAATTCATGTGTAAACAGTTATTAGCAAATATGCAGTGCAAAAAAATCTGCTACCACTGAGTTAGTTTAGTAATAGATAACCTCAATAAATACAAACTAAAATAAACCCCCAAGTCTGCTAAATAAAGGACACCATAAGAGTCCTGTATGGAGTTTGATTATATCCCTTTCTCCTCATTTAAGGCAAACAAGGAACCAGCTCTTTGTGAAATGAACTGAAAGGTGGAACTGTGAGGGTGTCAGAAGCAGATTTGAAAAAGAAAAATCAGTGAACAGGCAGAATCTAATCATGACTAGTGAGACATCTTTGAATAGCCTGTGATTCCATAAAAGTGTGACTTGGAAACAAATCCAATATTAATAATGCAATAACTCGAAGTGAAAAGCAATCATCTAAATTCTGGTTTAATCTGCACAACAAATTTGGCAAAAGCAGAAGGAAAGCTTGAGCTTGCACCACAGGAAACTGGTGGAGCAAATAAATATTTTTCATTTGATGTCCTTTCTAATTAACTAGAAGTGCATGCTGGAAGCAAAAGCAGATCCACCCCTGATAAAATTCAGCACGGAAAGTTTCAGACAAGACAAACTGTTTCGGTGCAGAAAAGGCAGAAATGGAACAGTCACATCTTCAGTGGAAAGAAAGCATCAAGCAGAATGAAAGAATGGGAAGGAATTACTCCTTCCACACGTCACGACCAAAGGAGGTGTTTTTCAGCAAGGCTTTACCTTTCTCACAATGACTTCCAGTGAATCCAGAAGGGCAGAGACATTTGTTAGGAGCCACACAAGTCCCACCATATCTGCACCCTTCTTCACAGAATGCTGCAAGATAAAAGGAAGATGCGGGTCACACTTAATTTTTTAGAATCTGTATTTTTAGGAAAATAAGAAGAACATCTAAATTCCAAGCAATTAACAGAATTCAGTACATTAAAATTCAGTCCACCTGCAAACACAAACAGAAGTAACTGACTAAAATTACAAGAGGAGAAAAAAATATCTCAGATTACACCGTAGGCCACCCAGCTCACCAATAAAAGCTTAGTAACCATCTGGAAGAAGAGGAGAAGAGAAAATACATCGTGTGGCTTTAATGGGGCTGATCACCCTCCCATCACATAGAATAAGCGTGTGACAATTTCGATGTCACATCGATACCCACAGCAAACGGGCAGGCTGGAGGGTGCCAACGACTGTGCTCCTCACCTCCACCAAATACCGCACTGGAACTTCGGCAAACACTCAATATTTTGCTTTTTGAATTTTTCTTGTAAAGGGGGAAGCATGTTTTGTGGAATTAAGAAATTAAATTGGGCGAGGATCACGAGCGAAAATATGAGAAGGGCCCAACCCCAATATAAAAGTCTCCAGTGAGATGTGATTCGGGATGGAGCAATACTGAAGTGCCCAAATAATCAGGATTTCAAACAGCTCAGGGATCTCATCTTTTCCTGTGAGCACTGTGTGACGCTCCTCCAGCCCACAGCCAGGGTGGCAGAAAGTCCACCGAGCGTGCAAGGAGCCTCTTCACTCTTTAAAGTTATTATTCCTCTCTTAAAATTATTATCGGAGAGGNGAGGGAGAGGGAGAGGAGAGGAACCCTTGCAGGGCTCAGAGCAGCCCCTGCCCCTGTCACACTCCCTCTTCCTCCACATTTATTGGACTTCACAAGTGACTGAGTGGCTTTGACTGCACTTATGAGAGAAGTTACAATTAATATTTCAACAGCAGCTCTCTGCATCTAAGCTAATAACAGATTTGCAAAGTGTTTCCTGCGAGCTAAAATCACAGATGGAGTGTTGGCAGAGATGTTACCAATGCTAGGAAAAAGGCTTCAAGTGCTAGATAACAGAAGAAATGTTTAAGATTTATTTTCCACCACGCTAAAAAGAAAAAAGAAAGTGAACAGAGTCCCGGGCATTAAAAAGAACCTCCTGCAATTGTTCAGCACTTAGAGGCAAAAAAAGCACAGCATTGTGTCTCGTGACTGAGCTGACAGACACGTCTGCCTCACTGTAAATATATAATTCATAGCACGCCAAACTGTTTTAGGGAGGAAAAGAACGCTCAAGTGTTTTAGACAAGACCAGAGCAGCATATTATAATTATCCCTGCCCCTGGAGCAAGGCAGTGGTGTGGAGACAGCACAGTCACACTCCCTCCCCATCCATGCACGCACTCCATATGGGAATCTTCTAAAATAGATCTACTTTGAAACCAGCCCATTTCTGAATGAGCAGAAGAGAAATACGGTTTAAGAGCAGTTTTGGGGGGCTTCTTTGCATATAAATATTTGTAAGAAAGCATAACTGTGCGGCAAGCTGAACACACTGGTAAGAAATACAACTCAAAGCATACAAAAACCACAATGAGACTCAAAAAATTCCTTCCAGAGCTCTGCAAAGAGTGTTTACTCACCTCTAGCCTCAGCATTCTCAGAGAAGGTGCAAGTTAAATTCTACATCTACATGTTTTCTGGCTTGAGATTGTGAGTAAACAGAGACTTTTGTGAAGTAGTAATACAGCTCTGCATCGCATCAAAAGAAGCAGAATTCGTGGCAGAGCAGATATAAAGGAAAAAGAAATTAAAAAAATTGGCAAAAGAAGTGAATAGTTCATCCTTGACATATCCCATATCACACTGGGAAAGAACCTCACGGGCCTTTTGAAAACAATCCATAAAGAGGAAGAAAATATGTTTATTGTCTATAACAATCATGCCGTGTCCACTGCAAGTCATTAGTGCTGCCAGGGAGGTGAGAAGGCTCCAGTGAGAGCTCTCCTGCACTTCCTCTGCCACCAGAAGGGACACTGAAATATCTGCTGAGACACCACTGAAATATCTGCTGAGACATCACTGAAATATCTGCTGAGACACCACTGAAATATCTGCTGAGACATCACTGAAATATCTGCTGAGACACCACTGAAATATCTGCTGAGACATCACTGAAATATCTGCTGAGACATCACTGAAATATCTGCTGAGACACCACTGAAAGCACCGTGAAATATCTGCTGCTCACAGCAAATCCTGTTAGGGGGTCAGCACAGTGAGGGGGAGTTTCCTTCTGTGCTCTGAAAGGGATTTCCAGCAGGGAAAGATGATGTGGCAGGGCTGGGGATGCGAAAGGGTTGTTGGGATGGTCGTGGCACGTAGAGTGACACCATTAAAAGGTTTCTCTTTATTATGGCCCTGTGCTGTCTTTTATACAGTTTTTACAAACCTTGAGGGTAACTTCTAATTGGCTAATAGCTTTCTTGTTAATTATTTTATTGGTTACTAAAAGACATTTTACTTGTCTATCAAATCTATCCGTTCTCGGATTGTTCACATATTTTCTTTACTGATTCTCATGGGACAAACCCCTTGTTGTTACAGGTGCACTTATTTTTCACCCTCAGAAGAGATTGTTGTGTTAAAGGAACTTCTCGTTCTTACAAGACCTTCATATGTGAATTCACAAATTGCCTGTTAGCTGCACTTAGAAGAAATGACAGGCCAGCTTTTTTACCTTATTCCTACATAAAAGAGGCTCCCCATAGAACTGACGTGTTAGGTCAGTGCAGCAGCCAGACTGACATCCATGGGCACAGCCAGATGTGCCATTCACAGCTGGGAGAAAGGCTGGGATGCCTGTCATGGGCCAAAACTCTATCTTTCTATTCCTTCCTGCAACTACACCTCCCGTATTCAAATGTGCTAGCACTTGTCAAATAATTCCAAATGTTACTATCCTTTATATCTCCCACCTCAGCAACTTACAGGGGAAAAAAAAAAAAACAAAAGAAAACCAAAAAAAGGACTTTGCACTTCCTGGAGTTTCCCAGGCACCAGCTTGCTGTGCAGATGTTGGAGGATGAAGCTGAGGAAGAAGCTGAGCAATGGCTGCAGGACTCTCCAGTTTTTGTAGAGGCTGGAAGATGCTCTGCCACACAGACTAACTGTGCTTGTCCTTGTCACTCAGGCTTTGCTGGATTTCTGGCATGTGGCTCATGCTTACATTCTCCTGCAAGAGGAGAAAACCCCAAGGAAGAGTGCCAGCACCATCCTGCTGTTTCCCAGATGGTTCTTGTACCAACCATCTCGTTCCTGCATTTCTGAGCCTTGCAGGGGAAGGAACAGCAAGCCCACGGATCTCAGAACACTGTTAAAGAATCAGACTAAAGGCTGCTGTCCTTAACTGCTAAAAAAAGAGCTCAGAGTACTCTGTGCAGTACTGACAGCAGCACTCTGAATAATAAAAATGCTCAATACCTCTAATAATAGGTTTCAATACATTTCGATACACAGTTTCAGTTGCTAGCAATTTTACCAAACTTCATTTATTTGAACTCCTTTCTCTAAAAGTCCTGCCTCTGGCTGCAGCCTTTTAACACATTTCCTCAAAATTAATTCTTTGCCAATAATGAGGTTTTTTTTCCTTTACAGCATTAGCAGAAGAATAAAATAAAAGAAGAAGAAGAATTAAATAAAATCCCTACGTCCCTTCTGCCTTACAGACGAGAGGACCCAACAGGGAGCAGCTCAGCCACTGGGCAGGAAACCAGCTGGAGTGCCCAAGCTCTCCTGAAGCTGCCTGTTTTGGGGTTTTGTGACATGTCATGTGGGCTCTGGGATACAGATTTCCACTGTGGTTTGGACCCCTGAAAATCAGAAGTGGATTTGGGGGTGATGGAATTACCAACACCACGGAACCAGCAGTTAGAGATGTTGATTGCAGACTCCCTCCCACTCCGAGTCAACACCAGAAAGACAAATCATGGCTGCATCAAATAGTGCTAATTTATTCCCACAGATCCTCTCCCTGAAATGATTTGCAGGCTGGCTACCTTGCTAAAAAGGAGAGGGGGTGCTGAATTTACCATCAAGGTTTTAGCAGGAAAATCAAGTGAAGATGCCATCGGGGTAAAGCCTACACAAGTCAACTCCTATTGTTTAGAGGCTTATTCAGTATCCTGCATGTAAAAGAAACAATCTACTGATTTCAGGATGCTCCTGCCAAAGCCAACAGATCTCTCTAATGCCAACAGATTTCTTCTTCCAAAAAAAAACCACCTTTATTGTATAAGGATCTTTCCTAAATAGATGTAATTTCTCTGCAGAGGAGGAATTTTATTTCGGATGCACATCCCCTTTGATGATGCATCTGTAGAGAACAGAAACAGCCAAAAAAGAAGGTCTGCTGAGAGGTCACTTCTGTGATAATGTTGGAGGGGCTGGTGAGTGTGACTGCAGAGCTCCACGAAGAGCAGCAGGAAAGCACCAGGAAAGCTCCTGGACATGCACAAAGCTGCGTTATTCTGGGTTTTGGGCAGCAGCACAGCACACTGCTCACTGGGCTACCACAGGAAAGCAGAAACTGGAGCATGGAACCCTCAAGTCCAGCAAATACCTCTCAATTTTTAGTGTAATCCAGTAAATACTACTAAACATTTACACTTGCATATATAAAATTGTTTTAGTAAAAGAAAATACATAAAACCAAATAATTACCCTACAAATTTAAAGGCATGTTATTGACTCTGAAGAGATACAAAGGTCACCCTCCCAAATAAATCATATATAATATTTTTTGATATATTAAATATCTGTGAAGTAAAAAAAAAATTTGAATTCAGGGAAGGAAAGGAAGGGGTCAGACTGCCTGGGTAAACAAAACTATGCAGTGTTGGAAGAGAGATGGGCCAGTGTAATTACACAAAGAATTTGACAATCAATTGATGGAAGGACCACAACCTCATTAGCTGATTGCATTTACTCAGGCAAGTACACATGGGGGTGCAGTTGGTAACAATCCAACTGTGCAAGCCAAACTCCAGAATGATCAGAGGACACCAGTTGCTCAGGTGGGTTTAGAGGAGAAAGTGAAGAGAAAGCACAGAACTAAAACAAGGGAGCAGCAGAGGCTCTGCTCTTTTCCTCTGTGCTCAAGTGTGACACTGTCATCCATAAAAGCACAAAACTCTCTTTGGTCCAGTGAACTACATCCATGGGACACAGGGTGGGACTTACTTCACACACAGTCTGCCAAATGCCACTGGAGCCCTTTCACAGCTGGCTGGAGTCAGGGAAGGACAAATCCGGCAGGAATGAACTTTGGGCAAAAGAACAGTCCTGGAAAATTTTCTTCCGATGTGCTGAAGCAAGAAGGGGAGTGTTGGAGCCCTGGGCACTGAGAATTCCAGCCTTTCTGTGCTCACAGGCACTGACCCCCAAGCAAACACTGCATTGACCTGAGGCCGTGGAAAAGGCTCCCAAAATTGAGTGACAGCACTGGGATCGTGGGTGTGGAGTTTGGATAGAAGTGTGTGGTATCACAGGGTGGAAAACTTCCTGTTTAAGGGTTTAGAATATAGTAATATACATATAAAGCAAGATGGAGGTTTTAGGGGGGAGTCCAGTCCTTCATTTCCACCTTCTCCTCCATGGGTCTGGGTGGTGTTTTGTAATTGGATAGAAAAGTCCTCATTGCGGGCCACGGGTGGTTGGTTATTGGGTTAAAAGTAAAAAAATTAGGTTCATCTCATAATTGGCCAGTTTATCCTTAAAAGGCCTTGGAAAGAGTTAGAGACAGAGACATTTTCTACCTTGTTAGCTGGAACTCACAACCTGTGAGACTGCACTACAGATAAGAATTAATGAACATCTGGGTCTGAACACGAACCACGTCTCAGGAGCATTTAATCCTGACTCTGACAGAAGAAAAGAAGATAAAAACCCCACAGGGGAGTGTGGGTCAGGGTGGCAGTCAGGATGCAAACACATCTGAGAGTGGAAGACCAACCCCCAGCTGGGCAGCTCTCACTTTTGGGAGAGGCTTGCAACCCAATTTATGCTTCATGGATTTTATGTGAGGTATGTAGGAGGGTTATTCAGTTCGGGAAGAGCCTATAAATTCCAGGTTTTTATCACCTGATTGTAAAGCTATTATTCCTGAATTATTTTTCTACAAACTTCACATACAAAAGATACTTTGCAAACGTAATTAGCATAACTGCTGCCTAGTGTAGCCAAAACTCCAAATTCTGGCAGTGCAAAATGCCTAAGTGTAGGAGAGCTAAATGTGAATAAAGATCAATGAACCCAGAATTTAAGTCAGGAGGTGAGAGTTTTCCAAAGTACTCAGAAAAGCATGAAGGAATTCCTTTGAATTTGGCAGGCAACACAGAATGAAAGGCAGAAAAAAGGGCAAAATAGAAAAGTCTCTAACAGGATGATGAAGAATAACAAACACATCAGGAAGAAACTATGTCAAATACAACAGGCACACACACATGCTGTGTGTTAGCTTGTGTGTCTGTGTATACATTTGCATGCTGCATAATGTTTACCCAAGTGGCAAAGCCACTGAGATAAATTAGAAACTCCTACTGAAATAAATTAAAACCACTGAAAATATTAGGAACCCTAATATTTTAGAGTTTGTCAGCAGGCTGTTTCAGATGATGCAGCAGCGACTCTTTCCAAGTACCCAACGCTCTGCCGCGCAGCGCTTGCAAAATTAAGATTTAGGTGAATTTGGAAGGCTGAGCATATCTCTGAGAAGGCTCTGAACTCTGAGCCCTCTGGTTGCTGTTACATGATGCTAAATTCTCCTGTTGCTGGGTGTTTTGCTTGACTGATATGTAATCAAGCTGAGGCCATTTGTGGGCAAGCAGCAGCCCATTCATCTGGCTGCTTTCACTGGGGGCTCAAGTGCTCTTTGGCTGGAAATGCTGAATTATTCTGAAAAATGGAACCTAAACTCCTGAAAATGAGTACAATGAATCACGGTGATAAATACTAATAATTTCCTTTGTACCACCCCATTAATGGAGCTTACTTTTGAATGTGCAACTTACCCACCCTGATTAATACGTTTTCACCTAGAATCTTTTCTAATGAACAAACAAGTTGTATTTAATGAAATTAATTCAGAAAGCATTTTGAATAGATAGAATCTGTCCCTTCTGCTCTCCTGGTGAAATGACATACATGAAACCCTTATTGATGTCAACCTCATTTTATGGCTCTGAAGACAGATACATGACAATTTTGAAAAATATATTTGAAAGAGATCAATAGAAGCAGTAAGGGACAAAAGCAATATAATAAAAATCGCCCTGTGATATATTATGTTTTGAAAGCATCTCTCACAGCCCCAGATAACTCCGTGCTAAATGAATATTCCTGTTGCCATTTTACTGCTCTGCTTCCTCAAGGCTAGACTCTTCAATATTTTTAGTGCACCATTTTAAGCCAACTGCAGCTGCTCTCTCTAGTAACCTAATAATAAGCATGACAAAATAGGGCAGAATGCTCCTGCCACAAACCAACCCAAAACCATCTTTCAAAATCCAAGGCAACAGTTTAAACTGCAAAACTGAACTGAAATTTACTTGGAGAGATGACATGACACACGGTACCACTGCAGTTTCTCTTTGCATCACATGAACGTGCCTGTTATGCTCCCTATTTGTTTTAACAAACAGGTGTAGGATCATTTATGTTTACAAACATAACAGTTTCCTTAGAAACCAGTCAAGCTGAATCAATCCTAAGTTCAGGATAAAGCAGCACGTTCCAGAAGCACAACAGAAGCGTTTTCTCTTCCCTGATCCACCTCCCACAACTCTGTAAAGACCTTACTCCAAATCTCAGTGACCTCAGAGAAAAAACCCTGAATTGAGTAACAGCACATGCAATCCGAGGTCTGCTTGGCCGTGGTAGGGTATACGAAATATTCAGACAACAAAAAAATAATTTTCCAGCAACATCCATATTGCAGCTCTCTCATCCCAGTGCTCCAATCCATACAGGCATAGACACATTCAGCACAGGAACAGCTGGATTACCCCTAATGTAACAGTGACACACTTTTAATTCACTTTTCCTGCCTTGCCCCGTGGCACTGACAGGCATCCTCACCAATAGAACACAAGCCTGGTTACCAAGGAGAAACATTCTGTCTCAGTGTGAGAGATTTACTGTATATTGCTGAATAAAAACCTATCCCAGCACCCTCAAATAACTGTGTGTTATGAAAAACACCGGAATGCTCAATAAGCTGTAGCAAAAATGCCTGCAATGTTAATAAAACATCCAATTGAGGTGATTCTCTCTATGAGAAACACTATCTTTGGAAATTGTGGGGAAACTTTAGGAAAGCATTTTCAGTCACGGCTGGAAGTGAGGATGTTAACTGCGTGCAATCACAGCCTCTCTAAGGTTTCATATTCAGCAATGTTTTTTAAGGTTGCTCGTACCTTATTGTAAACATAGTTGAATCTAGAAAAAAAAAATCCCATGTTTTGATAGCTGCACAAAATATGCTACAGCAAACCAAGGAATTATTGACAGCATTCAACTACCTGAAGGTGACATCACTGGGAGGAATTCGATGAAAATGGGAAATAAAAGGTCAATGGGACTTTCAGGTCTGGAGCAGGCATGTGTAAATTTACAAATAATTTACAAAGACATTATGAGAACCTGAGCTGTTTCTTTTTAAACAAAGCACACTAAAATTCAGGTGTTCTCTCTCAATGTCTCATTATTATGCTGCAACTAACAGCTACAGTGTTCTGAATGTCTCTGAAAACATTTTCTAATGAGCTTTTTCATCACCTTTCAAATCTTACACCCGTTCTGCCGAGAAACCGCACTCCAAAAAAAAAACCAAAAAAAAAAAATATATATATATATTCCTTTTTCAAAATTGTATCACATTCTATTGACCAACACCAGAAGGACAGGAATTGTCAGGCCCAGAGCCCAGAGTCCTGTGCTCACACAACAGGAGGGACTTGAGTAGGTGAAACTCTCAGAGCTCCCCCAGGATCCCCTGCAGCCCTCACTCCTTATCAGGAGAGATGGGGCTAGACACAGACATTTCCCCATCCAGGGACAGAATTAACAGCTAATCTCAACTCCCAGAGCCTGCCTTACCTCCCAGTCTCTAACAGACAGAGGCCTGGACTCTCTAGAGATGCTGCCAAGAAGGCAATCGGGAGATGAAAAGCCCTGGATCCCACAAGCAATGCCCCAGGGCATCCCATCTCCTTCGGACAGAGTTTATGGAAGGCAAAGAAATAACAACAAAGAAAACAGTGAGGAGGGCTTGGAGAGGTGGAGGAAGAGAGATTCAAACCCAGTGCTAAAACGTACCACACTAAATAAAGAATTCTCTCAAGTAGATCTGGGTAACTTTCACACTCCTACACCTCTTCTGACTTTTCCAGTCCATGGATCAAAAAGAGAATGCAAACAACTGCAGACAATTCATCTCAGTTCTTATCTGCACTTTAAATGGTAAACCTCTTCTGTAGCTAAAATACTGCCACAATAGCAGACTCTTCTCAAAAAATAAATAAAAAAGTGTATTTTTAGCAATTGTTTTAATTTTCCCAGTGGCAAAAGACATGTTCATCTCAATACCAGGATCTACCTGAGATAATCTTACCATTAGTTTTATCCATTAGAAAAGAGACCAAACTTCTCAAAGAGACACCAGATTTTTCAATAGAGAAAAAAGTGATATTGTTCTCACCTTTTCAGAGAAATTTCAATCTAAAAGCAGAGATTGCTTTTGCTCAAGCTGGTGTGACAGCAGGTGTTATACACATCACCATCGGTTTTATAATCATCATAATATGTTGCTTTTAAATAAATCCTTTCATCTCAAGCTTTTATGCATTATGAACAATTAAGCCTTACAACCCCCCAGTGAGGAAGATGCATTAAGAGCCTGAACTTGCCAGGCACTTCCACGGAACAGAGTTAACTACGGAAATATAATTTAATAAAGAACCCGTTTAGCAAGTAAGAGCAGAAAAGCAAATATAATCTTTGTGTGCATAATCTTTGAATGAGCCAAGAGCATTTCAGAAACCCAAGGGGCCACCCTCTCTGCTCGTGTCAATTAGTAATCTATACCAATTTACACAGTGCCTAAGAATTTACCCCCTAAACTGCTGGAGCTGCAGGACTCCAAGGAGCACATCACTGTCACCCCGTGTGAGACTGCACTGCTGCCTTGTGCCTTTGCAGGCACATGTCATCATGCAAATACTTCAGCTGATCTCTAGAAAATATGCTCCAGGTTGACTTGATTTTGCCACCTATTCCCCATCTGTGTTTGTATTTTCTGCAGAGAACTGAGTAGTAACACGTTGGGGAATGGCAAACCAAAAGGAAAATGATACACAGACCCCTGGTTGCTCTCCACAGAGCAGTGACACCTTGGTCACCAATGTGACTTCAATCATTCTGCATCAGTGCACCCTCTGCTCTGCTGTACAGGCTCCAGCACAATGTCCTGTACTTCAAAACACTGAATTGATGAGAAATCCCTGCAACCAGCTCCGGTGTGCCCTCAGGTTGGATATAGTGGGAAAAATTTCCTCACAAAAAGGGTTGTCAAGCCTTGCAATGGGCTGCCCAGGGCAGCAGTGCAGCCCCCAGCCCGGGGGGCATTTAAAGGCCATGTGGATGTGGCACTTGGGGACACGCCTTAGTGATGGGATGGGCAGGGCTGGGTTAACACCTTGCAAGTCTTTTCCAGCCTTAACAATTTCACAGTTCTGTCAGAGGTGCTGGAACTCTCCAGAAGCACAGTACTCAAAGTTTGGAGTGTCTGGCCAAAATTTTCCTTCCCAGCACATGCAGAACACTGCAGACAGTGCTTGTCTGCCTCCCAAACTGATAACAGCTTCAGGAGCACCAGGGGACAGATGCTGCCTGGACTTTTTTTAGCACTTTGGATTCATTTAGGATGATATAGCTCAGCATAAATTTGAAATACCTTTCTTCTGCATCAGTCTGCTGACGGTACAGAGTTTAGTGTAGGGAAAATAAAGCACCATAAAAGACAGCTGTAATCCTTCCATAAAGTACAGCGTGCCTTCCTAATGGAATATGATTTCAAAACAGATTCCCAGCTCCACCTTCTTCGGGCACCTCGTTACGACGTTCAGTTTGCACTAACAGACTATAGGAACACTTCCTGTATTTCCTGGCAACACAACATTTAATTTTATGGTGCATAAAATGCATTTCTCTTAACAGATGCATCGGTTCCCTGATACCATGACTAAACTGCTTCATATCCATAAATGCTGTGTGGGGAACTAGCAAAGCTATGGCATTTATCTTTGTTGTTGTGGCACATCCTGCTTCCCTGAGTAACAACAAACACAGCTTTGACTGCTCTTAAGAGATTTGATCACATGCAGGCCGTATATATTCTTACACACATTTTGGGATTATGCACACAAACTGTCCCAGCTCTGCATTCTAAAGTGTATAAGAACTACAAGACTGAGTGTATAAGAACTACAAGACTGTTTATAGATAAGAAATTACTAAAATAAATCAGTATTCTTTTTAAAAAGTACAATATCAATACATTTTCCACAAAATGAAATTCATCCTTTAGCTTGTCCGAGGTTAGACCCTTCCCCAAAAAAATGTTAAACGTGACATTTAATTGTGTCCTGTCAAAAAAAATTAGATTTTGCCCGGTGTTGAAGAACTTCAGGATGGAGAAACATAATTGCAATATCCCCTAATTAATTCAGGGAAAACCATGTGCATATGTTTCACAGTTGAGAAAAATGGCTGTGAGGAGCCACACAGCAGCAGTGCCACTGCCCACATCCTGCAGACATCCTGCAAACTATAAGGCCCAAGAAGGGATCTGGAAGAAGACAAAGGGACACTTCCATGACCTGATTTGTGGAAATTCTTCCCTGCATGGGCTGTGATATGAAATAAGGTAAGATTTGTTGGGTTGTTAGCTTTTTCCAGCTGCCTGCTGTGACTGGCTTGGGCAAAGGAGAGTGAGGTATTTCTGAATATTGGCACATGGGTGTTTCTGCTCTCAGTACCCTCATACTGAGGCTTTCTGCAGTGTGGTGCAGAAGAAGACCTTCAGCAGCTCTGGCAGATGATGAGCACCTGACTTCATAAAACATGAACTATTTTAATGCAGCTTACTTGCTGGATCTGTGACTGCTTTTACTAAACCTTCGAAAAATAGTTTCCAAAAAACAGAATACTTGAATCTGCCAGTATCCCCTTAAAAGAACAAGCAAATGAGCCTTGAAATAAGTCACCAATCATAGGAGTGACTTCTGTGAGAATTAACTTTACTGAAATACTCGGGTCCAAGCATAAACAGACAGCTACCGAGGAAATACCTGAAGACAAAATTAAGATTATTAGATTGAAGTGTTGTTGCAAAGGCGCCTCAAATACTTCAGCACCATGAGCAACCAGGATCTGGGCTAGAAAGGAAAACTGCTTCAGGCCATATTTTTTCTATCCAGTACAAACTATGGTAAATCAGAATGCACTTTGCAATGCAATGGCACGTTGTTTTGATACTCTTATTCATATGAAAATGTCAATCATCAGGTATAAGAAATAAAGCCAGGCCATGTCACGATTCAACAAGACAATCAGAAACATAAAACACTGCAGTATGTTCTCTCATGCAGTACCTAGTCTTCATGCACCTGACTGGAAATCAGTGTATGCAAAGCATATTTCTACATGACAGTTTGCTTAACACCAAAGCACACTGCTCCAGCCAACAATGAGATAAATATATATGTTTGTGTGTGTGTAGTGTGGAGATACTGACATCAGATACAACGACTTTGCTTATTTTGAAAACATTGGCGTTTATTCCAAAAACATTCACGGGACCTGCTGGAAAGCAGCTCTGTGGAGAAGGACCTGAGCACTCCAATGGACAATCAACTGCCCGAGAGACAGTGGTTTCACTGAGCAGCACTCAAATGCTCATTTCTAATGTACACCGACAAAACAAGTCACACTGTGGGGAAAAGATGCTCTCTGAATGGCTCTGGGAAACTTTATGCACACAATGGTTACCTTGTTGCTGCTCTCTTCTTTTCATTTCCAAAAAAATCTCCCAGTAAAATTACCAGGTGTGTTCTACACTATGAATAGCAGAGCGCAGCAAAAGGAAAATAAATCTCTTACAGTGTACATAGCGTGTCATTAATAGCAAACAAAGCTACTGCTGCTGGATAGCGCCAGGATAATGATGTCCTGTTACTGTATCAACAGAAAACTTGAAACAAAAATACATACTAGACAGAAAGGAGGCTTCTAGTTAAAATTACTACTGCTCCTGTGCACTGCAGCCAACATGTCAACGTTGCAGGAGCTGACATTTTATTATCAGACCAGAAATCTGAAAACTGTACAGCCACCACACGGGCTTGGAGAAATCATGGGCAGCAACACCAAAGCTGCTCAGAGAGAAATCTGCTGCACAGGAGCGTACAGCAGGGCACAGGGGACAGCCCTGTACTCCTGAGAAGTAATCCAGAGTCTGAAGTCATCTGTTTAACCACAAAACAGCCAGTGTCAGCAACAGGGCGAGATTCCTCAGTGTGCCCTGCCTGCAGCGCACTGCCACAGACTGCTACACCCCTCTGAAATAAACCTTTTAAACTGGGGGGTGTTGGCACATCAGCCAGCACGGTCATGCTCAAGCTCCAGGGGGTTGGCACAACACCAACACCTACAGGGCAAGATAAAGACAGGGCACTCCTTACAGTGGAGTGTCAGATCCCAGGAACACTGGGATTTTGCTATTTCCAGGAAAAAGCTCTGCTTTTTCAGGGTCCACAACCCCGTTTACTCAATTGACCAGTTTCGGGCTATTTAAATACACATTTAAGACATTAAGAGGCTGACTGAAGATAGGAAGGAATTGATTTTTGTTGTTTCCAAAAGACACGTGAAGCAATAAGATACTTCTATACGGGTTAGACACTCAAGGGAATTCAGCCCGGGTCATTCACCTATTGTATTTTGTTATCAATGAATAAATCAACAGCACCACGACACAACTTCTACAGTGACTTGGATCTACCTCTGTTGCATCACTGAGGAGGCACCTCAGTGAAATGGGAATGTTTCTCAGAGCTGTGTAGGAAGTTCTGTGAACCAAATGAGACAAGATTTGCCACGTGCAAACCTGTAAGAAATCCGAGTCGAACTAAGAATGTTGTGACAGACCAGAAGCGAGACAAATAAACAAGGTGTCCCCTGGGAACAGGAAACAGTCCAAACATTGAGGGAAAATGATACTGTTCACTCGTGAAAAAGCAAAACCTCACAGGGAAATAACAAAACGTAACAGCCCCCCAAATACTTTTAACACGAAGCTCAACAGAAGTAGTTTCTCCAAGCTGAAACATCTTCATCTATTCTCTAGCTTAGCAAATTCATATATTGAAGCTTGGTGCTTCAGTAACATGTGCATGCCAAATAAGCCCATAGCAAGCATTGCTTTACATTAATAATTACATTAATAACTACAGCTTGGTGCTGCCAGTACTTTTGAGCAGAGGGCAGGAACAGCTGATAATGTGACCCAAACCAATATTAAATACGCCCAGTTGTATCAGAAGAGTGTTGCAATAAAGTTCATGTTTTCATTTGCTTATTGTAGCAAATACTTCCCTAAAAAACAAAACAAAACAAAACAAACTACAATGAGGCAAACCCCCCACCACCAATAAGAACAAAAAACCAGGCCATACACCAGGGCACAGAGATCCAGTGAAGCATTAATCTAACATATGAGCACCTTGATCATGTGCTGAATAGAAGATCATGCAGGGCAGGTTCAGAGAGGGTGTCTTTACTGTCCTGACCCCTGGGTGCTTTAGTCTCCAAGAAAAAAAGTGTAAAGATGCTCAGCGATGTAAGGAAAGCTGAATGTGATCTCAGCTGCTTTCTAACAGCATTGCCATCACATCAGGAAACCTTTCTAAATCCTTGCAGTATTGAAGAGGGTGGTTTCTGGTGGGTTGGTTTTTTTTGTTTGTTTGCTTTGCTGAATAGAGGCCCCACCTCTCTTACTATCAACTTGTGGGTAACAATCTTGATGAGAATATCCATACTGATGGGGAAGAAATCCTCAAGCCAAGATGCCAGTAGGAGAATCTGCTTGAGAAGTCTCCAGGGTGAGAAAGTAAGTCCACAGGACAGCTACCCAACACAGAATTGTTGTTTCCACGTGGCCAGCCTCTGAGATCTGCCATTTGGAACAATCAGAGTCTGTGGAGCAACTCCAGTTTCTTGAATACACTGAAAACCCACCCTGTTGTTTCACTTGTTTTAAACAGGCAGAGGCAAATAGTGCATCATCAAGTGCACTAACTGATCCAAATGCAGTGCAAACTAAATTAAGGGGGTTGGAAATGCTGGAAAAATTAAACACAGCATTAATAAAGCTGAAAATAGCTTAATGAAGCTGCAAGTAAGATGTGAACAACCTAAGGCTATTTCTGATATTTCTTTATTTCTGTTTCAATAGATGTCTTCCTGTAGACTGTTATCAGCTCAGCAGGAGCCTTTCAAGAGAGGCATTTTTCTCATTCTGTGCATTTTAAGTCAGGTTTCTATGAAATTCAGCCTGTCTGTGAAAGCTGCTGCCAATTCATATTAAAACCATAACTACAGCTAAGCAATGATACTATCATGGGAGCATGTGAGCTGCAAATTCAGCCCAAGCCTTTGTCTCAACCCCAAAATCTGCTAGCCTATCTCTGCAGGGAGGGAGGGACTGCACACAAAATGAGAACATGCCTAAACGAAGAGAAAGGAAACAACCCTCAGCAGGAAGGATTCTCCTCTGTGGAAATGGATGGTGGAAGTCCTTGGCACTGATTCCACCTTCCTCCTCTGCTGCTGAAGAGGGTCCATGGTCACAGGAAGGTGTGGAAAGGGGTGAGGCTGAGGAGGGCACTGCTGGGTGAGCACACACTAAATGAGAGGAGAGGGGATAAAACACCCCAGATCCAAAGGACAAGCGGCCAAGGGGGCTCTGAATAACATCTCCTGACCTATTTCTGAGGAGTGCCACAGTGAAGGAATGACAGCTGGGCTTCAAGAGGAGAGACAGCCACCCCCAGGAAACTTGGAGCTTTGCTCAAACGCCACGTGAGAAGGGACAGATGCGTTTTATCTTTCTCTTCCAAAAGTTCCAGGAAAAAGAACCAAAACCACAAAGAAAGTAAAAAGGAGCAGAGGAAGAAGAAAGTAAATGAAACGAAACAGTTGGGATGTGTGAAAGTGTGGATGAAGTGAGAAACTGAAAAAACACACAGAAAAAATGACAGCACCCCTAGATGTAAATCTCATCTCAAAACAATCACCAGAAAAAGGGAACACTGTTGGCTGCTCAGGAATTCTGGCCACATCTTCTAATATTTAAGTTTTAAAAATCAAAAGAGAAGTGCCTGCTGACTTCAAAAGGTAGAAGAATCCCAAAATGGGAAGAACTAGCTTTCAACACCTGAAACTGTACAGAAATGAAAAGAAAAAGCAGTTAGCATTGGAAAAGGCACCAAAGTCACTGTGCCATTACACATATGATGCACATAAGAGTCTGGAAACAGGTTCTGATGACTAAAAGGTAACCTTAACAGATATAAATCCATGGTCCTGACTCAGTTCAAGAATTATAATTCTTAACTGTACAGATTGCAAAAGGACTTCTCATTTAAAATTAAGAATACAGATACTGTACCACTACTTCTAATACAAACTGATCATTCACTCTAACGATTACAGCTCTGCAAGATATTTTGTAGCAAAACTGTCACATGCACATGAAAAGCCCATGAACCATCAGTGCAAAGACACTGCGGGTAACTGAGAAAGAACATTCTGCAGGTCTGGTGAAAATAAAGCGTATCAGCTCCAAGGACTGAAACCCAGTGCCTGCCCTCCCAAACCAGCATGTGAGCTGGCAGATCAGTCCAGGGCATGATGCTCCTGACTCCAGAAGCCATCACACGCTGTTGTCCTCCCCATTGATGCCACTGGCACGTCCCCAACACACTCCCAGCACAGTTTAGTTACAGCTTGGCCTTTTGCACATTTAATGATGGCCACAGATGTAAGGGGCGGCAGTTGGAGTGCTGCAGCTCTGCAATAAAGATAACATCATATATTTCTAATGTGCATCCCAGCCTTTCCCCCAGGCCTGCTGCAGCTTTGACAAGCACATGTACCCTCAGCAGACATTTGATGTCTAATCTAAGTCAGAATTGAGGCACAAACACCAAAATGTTTAAGTTGAAAGGAGAAAGGCTAAATATCATCTACAGATACCTACACTCCAGTTCTCTCCTAGAAGAATTGAAGGGGAAAAAAACCAAAAAATCTTGAGCCATTAGGCAGGAATTGTTACAACTGAGAAAACAAGGCTGGTACAGAATCCTGCCTGTTAAGGACTTCCAAGGTCACAGCTTGAGCAGCCCTGCACACACCTGCCAGTAACCAGGGACACCTGGCACATAAAGTCACACAAAGAGGGCACAGAGCATGGTTCCCTCAACTGCTCAGGGATTGTCTTGGCGTGAAAAGGCACAAGACTCAGAAGAAATAAACTGAGGAATTAAACAGCAGCCAATTCTTTGTCCATAACACACTGAAACAAACAAAACACCCCAACTCACACGGCAAGATGAGCTTTGGTGAAATGGAACAAAATGCTCAGTGAGAGTAAAGCAGAGAGGTATGGATGTAGGCTGGCACGCTGCTACAAACTTTTAAAAGAAGGAAAGCAGCCACAAACCACAGCTCAGCTAGTTTCAACCAGTCTGGTCTATCTCTACTCACAACCTCTCCTGCTACTTCCACTCTGACCTTCCTTCAACAGTTAAGGTTTTCTAATAGGGGCCCTCCTCATTTAAGGAAAAATTTCCTTTCTTCCAGGACACAGCTGCTGCCCAAACAAGTCAATCACACTAGGAGAACGAAGCAAAAGCCTGGCAGCAGCGGTGATCCCAGTCCTGGAAGAGACAGGAGCTGAAGAGAGGCTGAAAGGGCACCTCCAAGACATTCATTAACTAAAGAAGTTGTAACAAATTTAGCACACATCATCTTATCAGTGTTTCCACTGAGTTACCAGCTGCTCTGAAAATGAGAGGAGTTACTTGGAAGTAGCCAGAGCACTGATGAAATGCTTCAGTTCCTCTCCACGACCAAAATACCCAGGACAAGCATCGTCTCCCCAGCAGAAGTATTGACCAAGACGATCAATAAGGTTATTTAAAAGTGGCTTCAAAAATTGATTTTTTTCCAAGGGTCCTTCTAATTTGGTTCTCTAAAGTCTCTCAGGGAGCTACATTATCTTTACCAAAGTGGTAGAGAAATTACACAGAAGGACAGTCAGTCAAATGGATATAAATTTCCATCTCACTGACATGGAATATAAGTGGAATAAAGGAGGGTATAATCAGCCACTCCATTATTTTGTGAAAGGTGCCCTTACCGAACAGGTGTCTGAAGAACTTTTACACTCTGCTGCTTTTATGGTTTGTCTCACCTTGGCTAGGCTGGGATCTTTTGAGAAGATGACACCTGGAAACACCAGCAGCTACCAGGTAACCCCCAGGATCTGCCGTTTCCCACACAACTTTCAACGAGCCCGCTGCCCACTGACACAAGAGGAAGACTCCAAGGGTTAATAAAGACTACAAACCATGGGACATGTAAATGCTGCAATGACAAAAACACAATTAACCTGCAGAAACCATTCCTACCATCAAACACTCCCAGTAACACTGAAAAATGGGCGCTTGTCACCTTCTCGAGCACGGATCTGAAACTCAACTTGGGCTTTTCCTCGTGCTCCACGAAGAAAATGCAGGGAGGTTCCCAACTTGTGACCTCTTTGCAGGGTCGGGTCGAGGCTGGGGTTGGAGAGGAGAGGAAGAGTTTTGGTGGTATTTGGCCAATTCCCTGCCTCAGCCCTGCTTTTCCTGCTGCTTGCCTGTCACAGTGAGCGTGGCTGTGACAAACCCCTGACTTCAGGGCAGAGAGTGGCAAGAACATAATTAGGAGTGGGAAGGACGGTTGGCACTGGAAAAAAACCACTTGAATAAGGGATAAAAGGAAATAGGGATGGTGTCCCAAAACCATGCACAGCCCCCAGGAGAACTCTGTGGGAGTGACCAACCAGAACTGAGGAAAATCTATAGGGTTTGAAAATCTATACACCTGACAATCTGCAGGGCAGGTCTGAGGGTAAGGGTCCGATCAGAAACTCAGACTGGGAACAGAACCACGTTTGTACAACACAACTGACCAACCACAACCACATAACCTTATATGGAACAACTTCATTAACATGCAAACTCCCAGGAACCCTCACAGCTCGCCACAGCCAGGAAGGGGTTTCCCATGGCCTTGGACTTAGAGTTGTTTCAGCCTGGCCAGCTCCCACACTTGCCAGCCCATCTGCTGGAGGGCACAACGCACTCAGGCACTCGTATCCCTTCTGCCCAGGCCCCTGTTGGAGCTGCCATGACATTGTGTGAAGCAGAAAGAAAAACCTTCCCCTAAGACAGAAACTGTCTTTGCATGCTTTTAGCTCTGGAAGAGAAACTGAGTATTCAGAAGGATTACTGCAATTAATACTAATAGATATGGCTTATCCAGTCCCTTAAATAGCAAAAAACCCCATTATTCTGAACACTGACATTTTTCTCCCCCCAAAAGATGATGGAATCCTGTTTGTTAACCCAACTGCAGCTGCAGAAAACACTGTTGGATTTTAGAATTTCTGCACAACAGTTCTGAAATCTCTCTTCTTGTCACTCTGCCGCAGCAACGTTCCATTTAGCAGATACTCACTTTATAGTCTCTTTTGTGCAACAGACATTCATTTACATCTATTTTACATGAACTAAATTTGGCATTGACTGTAGTAGACCAGATGCTTAAATGATACAAGAGCTGACTGCGGTGCTCATCTTTATTTACTGCTCTGGCTTGAGCTGTACAGATTTCTAAACATTTGCATACGTGCTGGTGAGATGGGAACTTTTTTCACATGAGTTTAATTTTTCCTCACTCGGGTCAGGTCACTGACTTTGATTTTGGTTTTAGATTCTCTTTATACAGCTCAAAATAAGCATTCCCATGGAGAAGCAGCAATTTAATCCACACATTAAATTGGTATTTTCAGGTACCAACAGGAAGGGTGTAGGGAGTTGGTCTGGTTGAGTTTTTAAGCCCTTCTCAGACAGGCCCCTTGTCCTCATTTCTCTCTTCCAAGGCTGGTGGATATGATGCTATGGATAAAAGCTGGGCTTTATCAGTAGGTAAGTGAGGCTTTTCTCACTGAGAGCTTTCTTTCAATGAAAGAGTACAATAAGACTTTTCTTATGAATTTTTTTCCTTGCTTTTTCATCTATCCCCTTGGATCCTGAGATCCACGTGCCGATCCTGCAGCACAGGCACACACAGGGTAACAGCACAATAAACCAGCATCTCAAGCCACAACTACCATCACACTGATCACATCTGAGTTAACATGTAGAGCACACCCTGAGGGCAGAGCCAGAGTTCTGCTGTGCATGTCCTTGTTCTCCCTCACCCACCGTCATTTGTGCCATGAAACCAAACCTCTGTGTCTCTGAACTCCTAGCTTCTGCCTGAAATAAGATATTAATGTCCTTATCTCCACATTTACTGCTTCCCCTAAACGGTTTCAGTCTCATTTTTGACTCAGTGCATTAGCTGCTAGGTTGGATTTCTTATTCAATAATCCGAGTACTAAACACACATAGAGATTTTCTGGTTTTGATCCTTTTCATTGAAATGCAAACCATGTCTTTATGATGTCTTTAAACACCTTGAAATAGAACAGCTTACCTAAAAAGCGCTTCCTCTGCACCTCCTCCTTAGTAAAAGGCCTTGACCTAGTAAATACATCATGACTTACAAGTGCCAGAAAACTCTGCCCTGTGTTTTGGAATCATAGTCATGGTCTGACAGATTCTTGGCACTGTCTTGGTCTGGCCAATCAATCACTTCAACCCCTGGTTTGTCACCAAGCAGAAAACACAGGATCCCACAGAGTCCTGGAGGACCTGTGTGTGCAAGGGCGGGTCGGGTCACGGTGCCTCTGGACGGGGGACAGATCATTCCCACACCCAAATCTTCAACTCCTACCCTTCAAAAATGAAAGGCCACGCAGTCAAAAGACTTTAAAACAAAGTTCCTGATTTGTGAATTTATGGCAGTGTGCTAGATTTGCTCTCTTCCCCTCATATAAATAGCCACATATAAGTGTATAATTATATAACAATTAGCTGGTAGCCCCACAGCAATTACAGAGTTATTCCGTGGGTATCTGGTGATACCTGGCGTTGCCTCCCGCTCTGCATCTCATCTCAGGCAAGGACTCCTGCCAGAAGTAGCTCACCACGGCTGGTTCTGCTCCTCCTTGGAGGATGTGCAGGGGCCTGGGAGAGGCTGCTTGGTGCCAGATGCCAGCAGGTCTCCTGCACATGATGTCCCACCCCCCTTCCAGGGCCACACGGGGTGTAGGGAAGCTCTACAACCTCACCCGTAAACAACTTTCACTAACACCCCTCCTTTAACGTGTGCCTTTCGGTCACTTCAATGCTTTTAATTTTTAAAAGATTTTTTATGAAGGTCTTTTAATGCTGATCCCCCTCCTTCCATTCATGCACAGACAACCCACACCAAGTTTTGCTCAGAAGGGCTGCTGCAGCTACAACTGTGGCTGGAAAATCACCAAATCCTTGCAGCCCATCTCAGCACCTTGCCTTCTCCCAGCTCTTCCCCTTTGAGATTTGTCTATTAAATAGCTGGAATCAGTCATTAAAAAAATTAAAAACTGAATTATTTTAATCAATTAAAAACTAATAATTTTAAATATATACATTATACAATATAACAATATAATAATTATTATACCTTAAATGCTCAGGAATCTTCTTACTTTCAAGCTGCTATATTCTTTAAAATTTTGTATCATTTGCTCTTGTAACTACAGTGTCCTTTACCACTTTTCTTCTTCCCCCTTGATATTTATCTCTCACTGGATTTGTACGTGGTACAAATAACTCTTCACAAGCTTCATACTGCTAGGCTAAAAAAGACAACTCTCTTTAATCCATTTTTATCAGACAGATTCTGCATTTCTGCACACACTCTCACAGCCACCATTGAACATGTTCCCCATTTAAAATCACCTTTCTGGAACAAACATGACAGAAGTACATACAGTATCTTCAAGGAGATCTCACATTAATTTTTTGTACAATATTGAAGCTTCTTTGCCTCTAGTAAAAGCACCTCAACTTTCACTGACCTGGTTCACAGTAGCAGCTCACTCTCACCTAAAGCAATAGGCCAACACCACCTCACTTTCCACTTCAAAATGAGAAACCCCAGCTAACTGCATAAAAAAATTCCCTGTAATCAGCTCCTAAGACTTCTTAGGCTATTACAGTAGTTAAAGTCGAAGATTACATTAATCCACAAGACCATGTAATTCTTCCTGGAGGAGAACTCAGGGTGGAAGTCCTTCCAAACCCCCCGTAAGTCGTCATTAATACATAAATTGTTAAGATTGTTGGTATTTTGAATGGTAACCTGCCGTGCTACCCACGAGCTTTCACACTGAGTTCTCAGTCCCAGCCTCTGATTGAATAACAACACCTTGTAACACACCCAGGTCTATCCTGACTAATTCACCACAGAGGCTTCTGCTGGATTTCAAACCTTGAACGAGGCCCACGGTGGCTTTGGCCCAGTTAACACTGAAATAAGCACTATTGGGTTTGGGGCACAGGAGCATCAACATCCCCAGGAAGCATCCTGCATTCAGAGACTGCTTCCATAACTTCACAGCCCTCAACAGACTTTTCTTCCTGGTCATTCCAAAGTAGTGAAGAACCTGGCCCAGTGGGAGCTGTTGACAGGCTAAGGAGTGTCAGGAATCAGGGTGCCTGTGAAATTTGCTGGGAGCCCACCAGGCTGGTACAATACAAGCAGCAGATACTGAGTGAGTTTTCCAGGGCCAAGTTCCCACGTTGTTACTCAGGCAGACACAAATCCATCTCCAAACCAAGGCAACACACTTTATGGTGCAAGTTCCTGCCTCGGTTCAGGAGCAACTCAGCCTTTCCTAACAAAGCTCTCTGTACTTGTTCATTTTAGCAGGAGTTGCAATAATGAGCGAGCCCACTGAGTACCAATTTTCCTTCCCACAGCATCCTTTGTTGACAGAGATTGCTTTTTAATATTACTGTCATGCTGCTGATAGACAACAGAAGTCTACGGCTCCTTTCCAATTCCATATAGAGTTTACCACCACCACCAAGTGCTGCTGTCTGTCAAAAGTCAATCTTTCCAATTCCTGTGTATCAGCATGCAGCAATAGCCACATAAATTTCAGGGCAAAAACCTCTTCATAGGGAAAGCGAATAAATTTTCTGTTATTTGGAATTTATCATGTGCAATAAACAGAACAGCTACTAACACGTGGAACCACGATAATGAGGGACTAAGCAAAACAGGGATTGCAAAAAAAGGAGGAAAAAGGGGTAGTTTAAGGTTCCAGGTGAGGAAAAGGGTGATGCAAAAAAGAGGCAGTTCAACTTCAAGGCTCCAGATGAGGAGAAGGGTAGATGTTGATGTACTCAACAACATTTTTGCCTCATTCTTTCAATGGCACCCTCTGTTCCCACACCTCCCAAGTGGATGGACAGCAGGATGGGGACTGCAGGAGCAAAGTGCTCCCCACTCTAAGTAAAGATCAGGCTCATGAGCCCCTGAGGAACCTGAATGCACCTAAGTGTGTGAGACCCAGTGGGATGCCCCCAGAGAGAATTGGCTGATGTCATCGTCATGCCACTCTCCATAGCAGCAGGAAAGTCATGGAGTGAAGTCCCAAGTGACTGGAAAAGGGGAAACACCAAACCTGTCCTCTCAAAGGGCAGAAAGGAGGACCCAAGGAAGCACCAACCTGTTGGCCTCACCTCTGTGCTAGGAAGATCACGAAACAGATCTTCCTAAAAGCTGTCCTGAGGCACATGGGGGACGGGGAGGTGACTTGGGACAGCCAGCACAGCTTCACCAGGCACCAGTCCTGTCTGACCAGCCCCGTGGCCTTCTGTGGTGGGGTGACTACACCACAGCACAGGAGAAGGGCTACAGATGCCATTTCTCTGGACTTCTGCAAAGCCTTTGGCAGAGTCCCCCACAACATCCTAGACTGGAGAGAGATGGATTTGATGGATGGACTGTCAGGTGGATAATAAGAAAGTGGTTGTACAGTAATATCCAGAGGACTGTGGGCAATGGCTCAGAGTGACATCAGTGGTGTCCCTCTGGGGCCATACTGGGACCAGTGTTCTAAAATCTTCATTGATAACACAGATGAAGGGACGGTGTGACCCTCAGCAAGTCTGCAGATGACACCAAGCTGAGGGTGCAGGGACACACCTGAGGGACAGGGAGCCATCCAGAGGGACCTGGATAAGCTCCAGAAGTGGGCCCACGGGGATCTCATGAGGTTTAACAGGACTGAGTGCAGGTGCTGCACCTGGGTCAGGTTAGCCCTTGGCATCAATCCAGGCTGGGGATGAACAGACCCAGAACAGCCCTGTCAGAAGGATTTGGGGGTGCTGGCGGGTGAGAGGCTGGACACGAGCCAGGAATGTGCAATTACAGCCTGGAAGGTGACCCGTGTCCTGGGCTGCATCCAGAGCACCGTGGGCAGCAGGAGAGGGAGGGGATTCTGCCCCTCTGCTCTGCTGAGACCCCACCTGCAGTGCTGCATCCCGTCTCTGGGTCCCAGCACAGCGAGGACATGGAGCTGCTGGAGGGAGTCCAGGGGAGGTAATGCAGCACCTCTCCCATGAGGAAGGGCTGAGAGAATTGGGATTGGTCAGCCTGGAGCAGAAAAGGCTTTGGGGTGACCCAGCTGTGGCCTCCATACCTGAAGGGAGAGTGCAAGAAAGATGGAGAGAGTTTTCACAAGAGCATGGAGTGACAGGGCAAGGGGGAATGCCCTGGATTTACATTAGATATAGGAAGAATTTTTTACTGTGAGGAGGGTGAGGCACTGGAACAAGTTGTGGATGCTCCATCCCTGGAGGTGTTCAAGGCCAGGCTGGATGGAGCTCTGGGATGGTGAAAGGTGTCCCTGCCCATGGCAGGGGGATGGAGATAGATGATCTTTTAAGGTCCCTTCCAACCCAAACCATTCCATGATTCTAGGAACACACTGAGCAGCACCTCTTATCGAGAGAAAAAACCCCAACACAAAACCCCACAGTAATATAGAATTGATACGTTCTTGCACCAAATGTCTGGCAAGATCTATCTTTATGTTGATTGCACTAATTAACTCACTAACAACACCTTCAGATAAGGCACTATTTTATCTCCACCTGACTTTCTAAAATGAAAGAGACAGAGCACAGTCTGTAAACATGGCCAAGACTCAGATGCTACAAATGGGAACCATTTCTCCAGCAATATGATACTACTGCAAGAAAGCTTTGAGTCATGGACTTTATCAAGGACAGAGTTTTAACCTTGCTGTAACCCACGGAAATCATTGCAGGATTCAATAACCGAGTTTTAAAAAAAGAAACATCTTTTGTACTACAGTGGGTGGTGCTGTCACAACAATGTGCAAGCTTTTCTACCTATTTTTGTGCATGAAACATAATTATATATTATTACATAAGAATGTAATGCAAGCACGAGTTATTTCCCATTTACAACTGCTAAATAAACACAACACAAAGACTGGTAAGGATGACAACAATGAATCTGAAACAAAGCCCAGATACATGAAGAAACTTTCAACAATTTCAAGCCTCTCATTAAAAAACTTATTCCAGGTCCAATTTTGCTGATCTGCAAGACCCTGACTGCTGCAACAGGAGGATGCAGAAACCACTGCACCTCATGAAAATGTAACTGCCATAAATTCAGCTGAGTTCCTGACCTTTTTTCCTCACAAACTCCTGGACTGCTCTTTGCTGAACTGTGATATTCAACTGCAATTTAAACCGAGACAACACAGGAAGCACTAAGGTCCTAAAGCGACAGCTTGTGTTACCATCACTACAATCTGGGGTTTATAAATATTGGCTCTACTTATTTTTCATCAGTCATCTACAAAACAATACCTGCACTTCCAAACAAGCACCTTCTGCTTCCATGTGCCTGTCCTGCTCTCCAGAGATGCACAGACTTTCCAAGCCAAACCCAAAGAGAGACTCTGAACAGAATAAAGCTACTAATTTACTTCCATGCTCCCAAGAGGATCTCGTTGTTGTTCTCTGGCCTTTATTCTCTTCCCACATGCCCCTGTAACACACACAGACTTTTAATCCAACACAGGCTTTATCAGCATATTGCCTCTGTGGAGTATATGAAACTATTCTTACAAATTTGCAATTAAGAATGGCATTTCATGCCCCCAGGGAGAGGGACAGTATGAAAATAACTAGTTCAGAGCTGGAGAAGGAGCAAAGAGATCTCTAAGACACACCATGGTGTTAGGGTTTGCCAGTTTCCCCCAGCTGTGCGTGGCTGTCTCCCACGTGTTTCCCACAACTGAAGAAAGCCCCTCACAGACCCACAGGCACATCAGCCATCCCTCACCACCTCCTGAGAGATCCCATTTGCTCTCCTCCTCCACACTTCAGCTTCCTACCTGACTCCACCAGCTACATCAATGCAGCTAAAACGCTCACATCCCACTTCACGCTCTGTTTCTGGATTTCTTTTCTGAATAAAAGATGCATCGGCACCTCCATGCAGCCAAAAACCCTGACCTGTCCTAAACACAGACCTCCTCCATGCAGCCAAAAACCCTGACCTGTCCTAAACACAGACCTCCTACCACTTGAAGGTCAGAAACAGGAAAAAGAACAAGCTGAACTTGTTTTACGTGATGAGTTACTGGATTTGTGCCGTTTTGCACCCAGACTCCAAGGAGGAATAAACACCATCTCTCACAACATAAAAACAAAAGCATCGCTTGAGAGGGAAAATCTGCTGAGACACAAAACCAACCCCAGGGGGATCTATCCCAGGGGTCTGAGCAGCACAGATGAGTGAGTGGAGCTGTCAAAACAGAGAGGATTGCTGGAATGGTCTGCATCCATCACCACCACCAGCCATGCTGGAGTGGTAAACTCCTTTAAGGAGAGATCAAAATGTAAGAACAAATGCTGAGACTGATCACTTACGTTCACATTGTAGTGTGCATTATCTTTATTACTGCATTTTCTTATCAAGAGTAATTAGAGTAACCTTAACAGCACTTTCATCAATCTACACGTGCATTTCCCTATATCAATTCTTCATTTTCACTTTTCATTTGTGCACTTTATATCATCTGCTTTTATCTCACGCAGCATCTTGCTCCATGACACTGCTGAACCTGTTACCACGCTGTGAAACTCGAGCAGAGGAATAATGTAATCCATAGATCTGTGGCCCTGGAGCTCACCAGTGCTGAATAACAACTCCCCAGGACACTCAGGGATAACATGTGTATGATTCTAAATGCCCTCCACACTGGATCTCCAATGTTCCCGTCTGACATCAAAGATGGGACAATCCACAGCACAGTGTGGCCCATGACAGCTCAGAATTAGGATGAATTGCTGCAGATTGGGTCACACAGATATTGGCTGCAGTCCTGCCCAGAAACCCAGCTCTGTACACTGCTAAAATTCATTTCAGTTCTCACAGGTCAGGTATTTAAGCTCACTTTTCTCTCAGCTTCCTCAGCTTCTACCACTGGTTTCTCTGGTTTTGCTTTTTTTTTTTAATAATATGGCATTAGGTAGACAGTGTAGTCATTTCTTGCTCTTAGTCTTCCCAGACTGTAAAATTTAAAAGCTTTCTACTTACATTCATGCATTTTAATTAAAGGAAAAAGTGTAATGTATTAGACTTCCAGACATAATTAAACCTAATACGCTGTTCCAGATCAGAAACTCTAATTAAGTTTCAGTATTTCCTATTGCTAATAATCACCCAGTCAGCAAATACCACCGACAAATTCCTCTCCCCTCTTGCCTTTCTGCCCCCAAGGCACTGCTGCCCCAACACTTAATTGGAAATTAAACATTTTCTCACTGTACAAGCTGGCCACACTTGTACTCCTATTTCAAGTTCACAATTAGAGATGCTTCTAATGTTGAAAAAAAATAATCATCATAAGAGAAGAATATATTTTTTGACTGTTTAAAAATTCACATTCCATGACCAACTTTTGTAGCAAAGAACTCTGGAATATGAGTCTCCAAGCAGAATATCCACAAGTTTCTTGTTTGGAAAGAGGGTGAAGAACCAAAGATGAAAATGCATGAGGTAGACAAAGGTTCACATATATTGGAAGACAAAGACACCAACACTAAAACAGATTGCAAAAATAAAATCATCCACATACTCCAGTATTCTTTGGAACAGTAAAAAATCTTAGATTAAAAAGACACAAGTAAAAATAATTGACTATATTTCATAAGTGTGCAGCTGGCCATCGAAGATTCACCTCCTGGAGTTTACAGCCTGCCCCTTGCCCAGGGAGCAGCACCTTCCCTTCTCACAGTCAGGGTTACACCATATAGAAACCAAATTGAGGACTTCTGCCTTTAGGACTGTCAATACACATTTTGTTCACACTAGATCAACCAGGAAAGAAAAAAGAAAAAAAAACATTTAAAAATAATTGCCCGTTTAGTCAGTGCTGGTATGCTGAATTCAAAATTGGAAGCATTTTTCCCTGATAAATTCCAATCTAAGAGACACTAAAGGGACATTTCTTCCTAACAGTTTAGTATTTAACTATTCATTTAATTTCACAGCATGTATTTTTCAAAAATCAATAAACCAAACACACTGAGGTATCCTTCTATCCAAGCAGCTGAAAAGCCTCACCCTCAGCACCAGACGACAGCCAAAAAAACCCTGTCCTGGTGGCAAAGTAACATTTCGTGTTGCCAGCTGGGAGACTTGGGAGAAAAAGCGACCTTAATATGCTTCTTTAAAGAAAAAAATGCACTAAAACAGTTAATATACTTCATATTCTGTGGCAGAGCAAGCCCAAAGCCCTTGCTTTACCACTCAGCTGGCTGTTCCATCAACCAACACAAAGGACACCCTCAGGACAGCCCACAGGTCCTGCCCTTTCAGCAGCACCACCTGAGCAATTTGGAAGAAAGAAACGAAAGGAAAAAGAAGAAGAAGAAAAAAAAATAAATTGTTACAGACAATCCAAACTAACTCCAAGGGCTAGAGCTTGTGCACTGGCTCTGTCACTAAAATCAGACAGGGAGAGATGAGACAAGAAGGGAAGCAGACGATTGCGCTGTGCTGTTTGCCTGAGTCACCCTGTACCCTGCCTCCCACCAGCCCCCACACCGTGGCTGCAGGCACTGACAGGCACTAGTGACACCCCATGTGTGTCACTCAGTGTTCCCCTGCCCTTGCTGACTGGTGTTCCAAGGCCCTGACAGTGGTTTGTACAAAATGCAGCCCTGTGTACACCCCGTGTGCGGAGAGCACAGAGGCACTGAGCTCCTGCAGGGGAGGAGAGCACAGAGCTCTGGCCTGACCCATCCCCTCGGCTCAACCAGCACAGAGGAGACTCCTCAGTCTGCCTGAACCTGCTCCATTCTCCCTCCCCTGTGTATTTATCAAGCCAACATTGATCCCATTATACAAAGGCATGCAGGGACCGAGCAGCTGAGCAGCGTGCCTTGCCAGGGCACAACCCACCCAGCCCCGATGGGAAAGGAGTAGCATGGAAAAGATGGATACAGTGATTTAATTATAATTTAATCCTTAACGTCTTCCTGACACCATGACCCTGATAAACCTTGAAAATTGTCCCCCAGGTCCTACCAGACAGGTCCAGCCAGGCTCCATCTCATGGCAGGAACGTGTTAATGAGGAATACACGAGGACAGTCTGCTCTTGCCTCGAGAATTACATCTGACAGACAATCTGTCAAACTGCTACAAGAACCTCACCTGTTCCTTCTCCTGAAATTTTGCAGGTGTCCTGAGAACAGGCATCTTCATCAAAAACATGTTCATGCCACTAAAGGATGCGTGTTACTCCTCTGACACACAAAGGCAGCCCATCCACGTGTCTGCATTCACAAACCAGGCAGGCTCAGTATCACCCTCACTGCAACCACACGTGGCTGGACTCCATGGTCTCAAGGGCCTTTCCCAACCTAAATGTTGGAAATCATAGAATCCTATGATTCTACAACCCCCACCACAAAAGCTGGTGCTGGTTTTGGAAAATTTGCCCAACGCAGAAATTCCACAGAATTTCTGTTATCAATGTATCACATCTGCACAAGCACAGCAAATGTCTCAGTGAAAAATAAAACATTAATAAATGCTTCTTTTAGCATGGTTTAAATTCAAAACTGCCTAATGAGATTAAGAAATATGATCCACATCTGCTGAGGATCAGATCTGAACCTTCCTAATGCCTGCACTGACTTTGGGCTTGGAAAACAAAAATCCCATTAAGGCTTGTGTTGGTTTAAACTTACAAAATCTATTTGTCTTCCCGTCATTTTATACCCAGTACTCACTTCCCTGCATCCTTGAAATAAGGCAATAAGGAGAAAAGAGATTTCATGTCAGCTACTCAACATCACCAGTGAAATGCAAATAACCCTGCTAGCAGAAGGTATTTTTATTTGATCTATCACCAATATAATTATCATACATTCATGACAAAGTCTCACCTGACTTACCGGAAAAGAGTTCACATTATTACGGTTTAATGAGAAATACCCAACATGACTGAACAAAGTTGATGATTTAACAGGGGACTTCCATGAAAAGGCGGGAGGGCTGGGTTCCACAAGAATTCTGGCAACTGCCTCGGCATCTTAATTGCATAAAAATAATAGTGGAAACATGACATAAAATGTTATATTGCCTGCAGGTTACCAAATGCAAAGAAATGGACCTTCAAATGTCACCCTTTGCTTTAAGTAGCAAAGAGCAAACACCAAGATATGACACTGAAGGCAGTGAAGCTTCTTTTTTTTCCCCTTCTTCTTAGACCATAGCGAGGCCCTGGCACAGGTTACCCAGAGAAGCTGTGGCTGCCCCATCCCTGGAAGTGTTCAAGGCCAGGCTGGATGAGGCCTGGAGCAGCCTGGGATGGTGGAACCTGTCCCTGCCCATGGCAGGGGGTTGGAATGGCATCATCCTTAGGGATGCTTCCAAGTGGGATTCAAGTATCCCTGCAGGGAATTTTCTACTTTCCTCCTTTTTAATAAAACCACATACTTCTCTGACATTTCCACATCTCCAGCCATTTATCACTGCACACAGTAAAAAGGCCACGTTAGAGCCTCTCAACATGTGTCCAGCAGTCCCCGTGAACAAATGTCACCATCCACACAAACGTGAATAATTGCCTGCACAGGCACCAACCTCAGCATCCTCCATCCGCTCCCTGCTTTACAAACCAGGGTGTTTCCAGCTGTAGGACTAGAATAACTTCCCCTAAACTTCCATCCTCCTACAGCAGAGCCAGTCTGTGGATGGAGAAGGGCTCAGGTGGCACAGCTAAGCACAGATAAATGTTGGTTTTGCTGCGTGTTGCAGAGGCCAATAGGAGGCCCGTGGATGGATGCAACCTCTGGCACCCCAGAGCAGCCAGTCCTGCAGGGCATTCCAGCACTGCAGTGCTCCAGACAAACAGGGGGAAGAGGCAGAACAGTAACACACATCCTTTAGTGGCATGAACATGTTTTTGATGAAGATGCCTGTTCTCAGGACACCTGCAAAATTCCAGGAGAAGGAACAGGTGAGGTTCTTGTAGCAGTTTGACAGATTGTCTGTCAGATGTCATTCTCGAGGCAAGAGCAGACTGTCCTCGTGTATTCCTCATTAACACGTTCCTACCATGAGATGGAGCCTGACTGGACCTGTCTGGTAGGACCTAGGAGACAATTTATGAGGTTTATCAGGGTCATGGTGTCAGGAAGATGTTAAGGATTAAATTATAATTAAATCACTATATCCAGATGAAAACACCACGTTTGCTAAGGTTAAATTCAGTCACATTCTACAGTGCAGCTTACTTGCACTGAAGGCTAGCATATTTCTCACCAATTGCTGGAACACAGCAACATAAAAGACTTTCAAGCACATACAAAAAATGCAGTTCAGACCTTAGAAACACACCATAGAAGTGCCTGAAATCGTATTTCAAGATACGTATCATATTTCTGTTTAATGTGCAATCGTCAGCTTCAAGTACAAGGCACAAAGAAATACTGCTTACAAATTTCCAACATCTACCTCTATCAGTGACAGGTAATTGCCTTCCTTCTCATGCAACAGATTCCGTGCATTAGGTGTGCCTTACTCTGCCATTCTCCCCAACACATAGCCAGACCAAGAGGAACACTGACAGAACCAATACACCAAGGACAACGAGGAGGGAAAACTAAAAAACAAACAAACAAACAAACCACCACCTGCACGCCTCGAGGCCATTAGGACAGAATTTAGGTAACTACATCTAAAAATGCTATTCCATCGTTTTAGTAATGGTTTGGGAATGGTATTCCCCAATACCCCACTGAAACACTGGATATCACATGCTGCTCACTCACTCTCCCCCTTCCTATGTGGCAGGATGGAGAAGAGGACTGGAGGCACAAAAGGTGAAGATCAAAGATGGATTGAGATAAGAACACTTATCATGAGATAAGAAAATGAACAGTAGCAGCAGCAACAACATTAACAGAAGAGTTTACAAGAGACAAACAATCCATACACGAGTGCTCACCCCCATGGAACAGCCAACTGCAATGTCCCAGAGTGCAGCCCAGAAGGGTTCCCCATTCCCAGAAAATGATGGGAGCTAATGTGAAATAACCTCCATGTCCTGGCCAAGGCCTCTCCTGGCCACTGTAAAAATTAACCCTGTCCTGGCTAGAATCAGAATATTCACCACCTCTTACTCTATGCCATCTATGTCACACCCACAGCCTACACCCTCTAATTAGACAGGGATATACATACACAAAAGGATGGGTATCATTTCCACAGTGAATGGCCAGCCCTCCGAGGTGTCTGCTGAGCTCATTCAGTCCCTGGCTGTGGGTTCTCCCCACCCCAGGTGTCTCCCAGGACAGCAGGGCTGCTGTGCTGCTGGCCGGCTGCTGCACCAGGAGCTCACACTGGTGTGTGTGGAGCAGGGCACACTCACTGCCCATGGCAGTGGGCACACACAGTGACAGGGCCAGGCAGCCACCAACAGGATAAACACAGTCCAACAGCACAGACTGCTCCTGCCCAAAAATCAAACCCCCTCGAGGTGTTTCCTCAAGGTTACAGCAAGTGGCCATAAGATGGTAAGTATATTGCCTGTTCTCTACTCCAGCTGTGAGCAGGTGCTTATTTGATTCTTCTACTTTCATCTGATGAACATTTAATGCAAGGGGCCCAAGTACTGAGTGGATGAAACCTTAACATCTGAGCTATTTCTGAATTTCAGGGCTTTTGGAGCAGTAAAAGTATAAATAAATAATGGAGCACTAAAAATCGCTTGGCAATAACCTTTAGCAATTACTTACAGATTCCCACTCGTTTTTATTTTGGCTTCAACTGCTTCTTTGTGATGTCACTGGAAATTAGTTTCTAAATCTTGCTCTAAGCCCACTCTATTTGCCAAGGATTCAAAAGACGAGCAGGAGGTGGATGTGGCTAGTCAGGAAAAGATGAATTCAACCTGCCCTTGATACCCACGGCGGAAGAGGAATGCTTCTTGTCTGTGTTTGTTCTACATATGATAGAAACACAGCAAAGCATATTCAGCAGGACGCTGAAAAGAACTCAGTGCCTAATTATGTAAGTAGTCTCAGTGGAGTTAATCACTTAGTTTTGGTTAGACACACACCTTGGCCAGCCAGGTGTAAAATTACCCCATTAAGGATTGTCTCCCCGGCCTCCCTCCGAAGGGAACGCTGCGCTGGGCACGCAGGACTGGTTTTACTGCCTCCATCTCTTACTGGGGAGTAACGTGTGCCGTGGCAATCCCAGACAGCTATTGTTTCCTTTGTTCTCTTCAGAGGGAGGAATAATGGGTGTCAGGAAAAAGCACAGCCATGTGTCTGGGTAATAAAAGTGGCGTATTAATGAGCATCACTAAACCACGACAATTAATGCAGGGGAATGGATATTGCCTACTTAAACTCTGCAAGTGTGCCAGCAGCTCCACACCCAGCTGCCATTTTTTCTTCCTCCATCCCAGGGCTTTCCACTGGTAGCAGCTCCTTCACAAAGCCACCTGACACTGGGCAAACATATGCTCAAGGGAACGGGTGGAGACTTTTCAATAGCACAAGTGACTGTTGAGAACAGTTGTGCACTCTGTTCATCAGGGGCAGCAAATGCATCCCATAATCTGAACCCTCGAGGCCGCAACATAATTAAAACACTACAGAGGAAGGAAGACAGGTAAGGTGGACGTGCACAAAGCTGTGGAGGCATACTGCTTCCACATTTTTGAAAGACAAAAGGTGAGTTCCGGAATTTTACATCGTTTTAACATTTCAAACCCTCCTTGATGTGCCTGTCTGTAAGAAAGTCATATAAATAAAGAGTTTTAAAAGTTCAGCTTCAAAAATCCAGATTGACAATTCCCCTCCTCATGGTCACAACCAGAAAAAAAAAAGAAAAGTGGGGCAGAGGAAGGCTGGGACAACTGCAAGCACCATCAAGGTGACATACTAAGTTGTTTGAATATTTATTGACAGAATAACAACACAGGTCACACAGCTCTGGCCCTTCAGGAATACTTTCTATAAAAGCTCTTACGTTTTATGACATACAAATTGTTCATTTTTACTCTTGGATGACTGAATTTTAAATTATGTTGAAAAGCAGGACACCTTCAATTCCCACTTCTGCTTGGTTTACTTTAACTTCTAATTCCCTCTGCACATAATGTGTTCGGAGCTATTTTAATTCCCATTATTCTTGGAGTTTGTGTACTGACTCCACCTAGTAATTCATTTTGATGATACAATCTTCAAAGCATCATTTGTTGTTATTTTAGCGTATTCCAGGATAGATTGCTTTTCACTGCCGCATTTCTTTCAGGTACCATTCTGAGCAGAGAGTTTAGAAGTTGCTGTTAGTCTCGTACTTAGCATATGCTCACTTAGCATAGCCACATTCATTATTTTTATTGCTGAACACTTTAGGTAAGAGCTCCATACACACACAGGGGTGCCTCAACTTTTCAGCAGGTTGCAGAGGCTAAAACACCAGCACCACTGTGAAACAGCTGGACTGGAGAGTCTTTCCAGACAAAAAGATGCAAATTGTCCCATCAAACATCCTGCACGGCTTCCAGATCAGCCATTCCCAGTGTTCAAAACATAAATGCAATCTCCAGAACTAGCAAGCCAACCCATGTAACTCACACAAAGTGAGCCCTACCTACACGTGGGGCAATCCAAGCTTTATCACTGCAAAATAGCATTTCCAGTAATATGGCTAAGTCAACTGTCTGTACTAAGTTTTTTCCTCTGATGGATATCTACCAGAAGCTGCACTGTAGAAAAAAAATCCTTGTATTTCTCAATATAAGTAACAGGTAGTAGTTTTTTTGGGTTTTTTTTCCCTGGGCCAGGATCCCCACTTTGGCACAAGAGCTTTGAAGGACATGCCTTTTGCTACGTCCGTGAAAAACCTCAGTTGGTAAATGTTTAATCACACACTGTTAATCTTACAGCATTCATCATGTTCCACAATGCTGCTTGAGCCAGGAGAGGAGAAATAAAGAGAGGCAAGAGCCAGGAGAGGACGAGTAAAGATAAGCAAGATCCAGCTGGGGAACAGAGGGAATGGGAAGACAAGGAGCTCTGCAGGAGCAGCAGAAAGGAAAATGAACACTTTCCTTTCTCACCCAAGAACCTGGGACTGAGCCCCTTTTCCCCACACCCTCCTCCAATGGCAAAAGCACAGAGTAATATTGTACTCCTCAAGTCATGGAAAAATGTGAGAGCCACAGGCCTGAACACCTGGACAAGTGCACAGACAACTAAATCACTGCACTACACCTACACCAGAGAGCTCATGGCAAGGGCAGGCAAAGTGCATCCTCACTCCATGGCAAGCATTTGATAAAAAACAGCTTCTGCTGGTTTCTAAAGGACCTGGTAACATCCTAAATTCAGTACGGATACTGGGACAGTAACTAACAGGAAGGGGGTCACACAAGGAGCAGTAAAAACAATAAACACAGAACACGTATTTTCAGGACTTCATCTCCTTCACTAATTTGGGTGTCTGTGTGTGCATTGAATAAGGCAGAGGGACCAAAAACCCCGCACCACCTGGGATTTTATCAGCATGGACTGTGTATGCATGTTACTGAACACTCAATGGGTAACCTAAATTTTACATGTTCACAGGTGCTTGATTTTGGAGGCTTTCTGTTTGATTCTTTAAGTATTTTAACAAACGGGTTTGGTAGTTTCTGTAGAGAAATTCCAGCACAGTGGCTTAAGAACAGACTTATCAGACTGGGAACACAGTCTGAATCCTGGATCAGGCACCAATCATGGATGTCACATTTGACAAATCACTTCATGATTTTACTCTGATGTATTGTAGTGGGGGAAATAACAAGGAAGAGGAGCCTAAAAAGAGTTTTCTGGATGGTGTCTACTCAACTGCTATGGCAAAGAATATCCTCCCAAAAAACTTTTGTACAAATAGAACACACATAAATATTATCCTCACCCAAAAGAGATTGCTCTAATAATAACTCCATCTGGAAGAACATAAAAATCAACCAACCAGGTTATTCCAGAGGGCCTGTTAGCCCAGCATCCTCACTCCAACTACAGCCCCAAACAAACATCAAAGGAGAAAAACAGGGCAAGGATCTGGTGAATAAAGATTACCCATCACCCTTCTCAAACCAAACACGTTGCCCTCCCTGTTTTGGCTGCTCTTCCCACATACAGCAGTTTTCCTGTCTACCATCCTCACCACCCTGTGGCCAAGGACTCTCCAGATTAATTATGTGCTGTGTGAAAAGTTACTTTCTTTGGCACTGGGGGTGCCAGCACAGTGTTACCAAAAAACTGTTGCCCAAACCAACAACTGCAAGGCCCTCATTTTACATTTGAGTAAGACATTTATATTCCGTTTTCAAAGTTGTTTGGTTATGTTCTACAGGGAGCAGAAACGGTTCCATGTTATTTGGCATCTCCTTGGCTTTTCACGTGCTTATTACATAAAGAGGGACCCTGAAATGGTTTCACAAGAGAGGAAACTCTGCACTGCCATTGCTACTGTGCTCTGACTGCTGCTCTGAGCTGAGCCCAGGCGGCCATCAGCTCTGTGCAATGATACACTTCGAGATGCTCTTAATGAACTGATTTTCCCCGGGCACCATAAAAAACCACACGTGCTTTGTTCCAAACAACTGCACGTCAAGCTGCCGGGGCAGGCTGGGAGGGGCACAGATACGAACAGAGAGGGTTTCACCCATCAGGATTATCAGTCCAGGGCACTCAGTGCTGCTGGCCAAACCACTGTCCATGGTGACTGCTGCTCTCCTGCCAAAACAGCAGCAGAGCACAGAGGATGAGTTCTTTCAACAAAGGATGTGTTTGGGGGCTAATGGTTGATGATTTTAGATTTCAACACTACAGGAAGAAAAAGAAAAGCGTTGGCTTGTGTAACACAAATGAACCATTCCAGCGGCATCAGAAACCTGCATCTGGACTTCAGGAGGCTCCAAATTGGGCTCCTCAATGCTTTGGTGGGAGGAGACATACCTGCTGCAGACAGGAGTTACTGACTAAGATGAGCTCAAACAGAGAGTAGAAGATGAGCACAATGCAGGGAGCAGAAATTAATTATAAAGTCACACCTTCACATTTTTGTTTTTAACTACTCTCTGAAAAGAGAGAGCAATGCATACTGAAACAGCCTCATGCTTCTACACAGCCCAGTTCTCCTGGTCAGGAGACTGTGGGAGACATATCTCAACTTGCCATCACCTGGCAATCCTTTTGTGCACGCTGCACAGGACCATGACCCCAGAGTGGGCAGCTGGCCTGAACAGCAATGGATGCAAACCAGGGCAACAGGAGACAACAAGCAACTGAGTCAGCAAGAGACTCTCCACTTCAGGACGTGAACCCAGGAACCCCCAGAAGCACTCATGAGTAGATCTGCTCAGCCCTTTGCACTTACACAGGCAGAAAAACCTGCCAGAAAAACCTCTAAGTTTCAAAATATTTCACACAACTACAGTTTTTCCTTCCTTTTGTAAAGATACAACAGTTGCCTGGACTGGACCACTTCTCCAGCAGGCACAGATCACTTCTACCCTCCTTTTAAATGAGTTAGGAATCTACAGGGGTGAGAAAACCCGTGACAGCAAAGAGATCAGGATCTGGATTGTGACAAGTTACGTGAATCATGGGTTTGAAATGAGCTATTTCCATGAGTGATGTGCACTCTAAATCACCTTGAACAGCCTCACACTCAGGACAGGCAGCAGGCTGCACTGTGCCCTGGGAGAGGCTGGAGGGAAACCAGAACCAAGGGTTCAGGGCTGAGACAGATCACTCCCTGAACACCTGCACGGGCAAAACATCCTGCAGATCTTAACTGAATTCATTACTGGCAAAATCAAAGGGTAATGAGAAATAAAATAAATCTTACTAAGTCTCTCCCCCACCCCTTGCACCTTCCCAGGCTTCATCTCCTCCTCCCCAGCAGCACAAACAGGCGGGGAGCAGCCCCTCCCCTTCCAAGGCTGGTCACACAAACACAACACATGCAAAAATAATTACACCCGAATTTCAACACCTCACACCACTAAATCCACCCAATGAGACCAGGAACAACGCTAGAACTGAAGGAGTTTAAAAAGCACGAGACAAATTTACAAAGCCAGTTCATATAACTCAAAATCCAAACGTAAACGTAGCAATAAAAATGACCACATTTGATAAACATTCATCTAATCATGAACATAAATACAAAGATTCTTATATTGAAATTTCAAATTTTTGTTATTATTAGTACAGTGGATTTAGGACTACAGAAAATTTAATGGCTTCAGTAATACTGTATTGAGTCTGTGCCCAGCCATGCTAGTTTGAGGACAAAAAAATAAAAATTGTAGGAATTCTAATTGCACTGCTGCACAAATATATACTGGATTAAAAATATTAAATCAATTATATCTAGAAGGCCTCACCCAAAAGTGTGGCTATCCCAGGGTCTCCCACCTGCCATGGCATTTTCCTCGTGTGCCACATGACACCAAAATGCACTTGCCTGCTTTTGCAGTGATTTATTCACTATACATTAGCTATAAAAAAATATACAAAGCCCAAGACTGAGAAGAATGAAGACAACCTCAGCACGAGTCCAAACTCACTTATTCTTTCATGAGACTGGTGAATATTACACCAGAACAGCAATCAAAGCCCTAACAAGGCATACCAACCATTCACAAGCCTTACAGCCACAAAAATTCCCAAGGCTGCGGGAAAGTCTTGTTTGTTTCTTTCCATCCTGGCCCACGTTTTATTCCTAACTCCCTCCAATGCTTCATAAAGGCTTTCAGCTCCACTTCCAACAGACACACGGGCAAAAAACATAAAGCTAAGTGGCAGTTAGTTAGCTCAGAGGGATCTGATATGCTTTAATATCGAGGTATCAGCACGTCTGACTGTCTCCCATTGCTCCCATCCCAAGTTAATCTACCTTGGCCTTGCTGATGTCAGTGTAAAAGGGGCACAGAAAAGCACACTACTCAGTACAGAAACAACCAAAGAGAATGATATTTTTTTTCCTTCTTTAGCTCTTACTAAAAATACTCTTGAGTATTTTTTTGTATCAGGAAAAAAATATATAACACAGAAAAATTATTTTATTTTCACTCATCTGTTTACTACAACATCACTACGCTGCCTACACACTGGAAGATACACAACTTCTTTCATGGAAACATGTTTCAGATTATTAAATGTATTTCAGACTGAGAATCATAAAAATACCTGTTTTGAAACAAAGAAAACAGCTCTCAGAGTGCCTTTGGGTAAAGCAGCACGTCCGTCCAATTATAATTTGTGATTAAAACAGTGTAAAAGAGACCAACTTACTGACTGACATTAAAAAAAGGGGAATTGTTAAGCCTGAGATGCACTCTTGTTGTCAGGAAACATTCCAGGTGTATTATGGATAAAGACTCCCTGTGATTATCCCCACTACCATATAAAAAATAAGCTCAAAAATCCATTTGCTGTTTATAGGGTGCAAATAATTTACTCCTCAAGTGACCAGTAAAGTCCACCAGGAACAAGTCCACTCCTGAACACACATCCCAAAGCAAAAATACATGAGGACCCACAGTGCAATCAAGAAACCAAACTTCCAGATTACATTACACCAGAAATAGAAATTAGAAATAACAGCTCTAGTCTTTAAGACTCCACCTTATATTGAGTTGCAATCCCTTAAGTGTCCCCTGTGTAATGCTGCAGAAAAAGGTAACAGGGCAAAAATAATCGCAGTCTATGCTCTGGCAGGAATAAGCCACTACACAGCCTAAATATTAATTCAAATAAACATTGTTTTGGTTTTTATTTCACAATACCTGACGTTCTTTCCGCCCAGCAATCAGTCATACTGGAGATACCTGCTTTACGGTGTGTGATTGTAACTAAATCCACCTCATTTAATCAGCCCAATAAATCTACACCTCAGCAGAAAGCACTAAATGAGATGTTAATAGCACACGGAATATACCTGTTAGGCAGATTGCACATGTAAAATATGAAAGTACAGCGAGCAGTATTTGCACTTGATTAAGTGCTTGACTCATGTTGTTCTCCTACAGAGCTACAGAGAAAGATTAGCAAACACACCTTGTCCACAGAAAAGAACAATTGCTCCTGTTTAGCACCTGAATATGTCCAAGGCCACTTCTGTCCTTTTGCTAATGTATAAGGATGTCTGTGGGCAGAATTTATGCCTTAAAACAAACATCTGCCACGAAAGACCGGGAGTTAGGACAAGGCCTGTGCACCACATCTGAATCTCCTGGTGCAAAAGAAAACAACTAACTGCAGCAAAGCCTGGATGGCAGCCTGCACAGGGTTCCTGGGAAAATATCATGGGTGGGGGCTTATTGAAGGCATTTCATCCCAGATCCTACAAGTATTTTAAGAAACCTTATGATGTTTCCCTGTTTTTTCACTTGGCTTCAGCCCGTGGCACAGGGCACAAGCCCTACAATAAATCCAGCTAAGCTGCAGGACTGCACGTCCCACAGCAAGTGTCCAGAGAGGACACTGTGGGACACAGAGTCTTTTATGTTCTGAACAAATGGCACACATTACTCCAACGTGTCACTCCCACAGCGTGTGCTGCCAGGCTGCCAAGCAGAACTGGAACCAGAGGTTACCAAGACAAAAAGGCAGAGAAAGACGTTTTCCCCTGATATATTTTCCAGCCTCCCAGATTCAAGCCCTGTCGAGATTACACACAGAAACACCGCACCATACCACAGCCCAAGAGCCTCTGAGGGCTAAAAGTGGTATTTATATCTGTATTTGCTCCCCCTGGTTCTTCAGCTGAGGCCATGACAGCGAGTTTTACTCATTTTATAGGTGACACTGTTTAGTGTCCACACACACAACCCTGTCCATGGGCAACAGGCGTCCATAAATCTGCTTGTCCCAGGAACCTGAAACTGTCCTGGGAACCTGAAACTTCCTTCCTCTACCTGCTGCCACTAAACACTGATTTCCCACGAGGTCCACGCTGACAGGCACACCCCAAAGTACCAGGCTGTACCCAGCAGCCACCATGTGCCCACCACAGCCTGTGTTAACTGGAGCACTCAGCTGCCAAACCAAGTTTTATCACCTTTCCCCTCCACTTGAAGTGAAGCCTTAATGCTGCACTACTGCATCCAATCCTGAAGTTTAGTGGAATTGCTCCAATTGTCCTTATTCTACCCTCACCTACGAATTCTATAATTCATTTAAGTAAAAGGGCATGACACGTCTTCTACTACCCACCTGTAACATTTTCTATGTCCCAAATCACTCTTAGTTCTTTTTTATTTTCTTCTGTAAGTTTCCTTCGTGGAAAAGGGCAATTTAACAAATCTGTAGATTCAGAATCTCTCTCCATTTAAGTAGTTATACCTCTGTCCTCTGCTTTTGATGCTGTAATTTCTTCCAGAATGGATCACTCTGGTTTGCTTATCATTTTCTGAAGAAATTCTAATATATAATCTACCTGATGCTGGGTCCATTGTCCTGTCCAGTTTCCTGATGGTGATGGCACAGCCTTGTCCTGCCTCGTCATCTCAGCTCCCCTCAGCTTCACTCTGCTCCCATCTTGTTACCCAAATTTCAGTGTCTGCCTGAGATGCTAAAGTTTGCTTCTTACAGTGAAATTGAGAGCATCCACAGGAAATCTTATTTGTCTCTTGTTTATTGTCTCACTGTCTATCTCTACATAACTATGTGCTTGCAAAGTTGTTCCTGCATTCATCTCCACTTCTCTTTCCATTTATTGTTTTTGTGTCACTTAAACTATGGCAGAACCTCTTTTAATGCTGGAGCACCTTCAAGCCTTGGTCTGTGCCCTTTCTGCACCTCCCTCCTCTGTGACCATTTCCACAATTCCTTAATTACATAGCCCAGGGTACTACATTTACAGTAATGCAATTCCTTATGCACAAGATCTTTTGCTACTCGAGATGTGTGACAGCCTGATTATACAGGGTTTTTTTTAAAAAAGGATCCTATTTCCTCTTCAATATTTGGGGTTTGTTTGGTTATTTTTCATAAATTCCCAGCAATCACTACATTCACATCCATATTATTTCTGTTCCTTTTCATTTCTCCGTGCTTCTCACAGAAATTGCAAACAACACAAATTCCTGCCAGAGTAATTGAGTTGTATTTGCCAGTACTCCACAATACAATTTAATTCAACTACATATGTTTTCTTTTCTAAAACAAAAATAACAGCATCCTGGTTTTTTTATAAAGACTATCACTGTGTTATTCACTAAAGACAAAGAGAATCATTACTCTGATTTTACTTTTTATAACACTGCAAAAAAAGGGATTGTTGAAATGGAATGCAGAATCATGCACAAAGCCAGTCCTTCCCTCTCATCATAAAATCATCATTTTTCTGTTTATTGTTCTGCTGAACAACATTAATAAGTTTTCCTGCTGAACCACAGAGATGTGTTATTTCAGCAGTAGTTTTGTGTGTGCACACATCCATAACATGTAAACATTTACAAAGCCCTTGCAGATGTCTCAAGGAGAACAGAAACATCTATCTTATCTTCAGATGGTATTACAGCAAACATATCACCTTGACTTTTATCTCTGTTTGTCCAATCTGTACTGCCTGAAGATAAAGCCCTAAAATACTGCAAGCCAACAGCAGTTTATGGTTGTCCTGACAAGCTCACACCTCTTTCCTTGGGCCAGCATTTGTGCAGGAAAGGCTCTGGCAGGTAACTTTTTTTTTCCAAAAAAAGAGGCAGCAGTGGTGTTTCTGCTATCGTGGGCAAAATGGGAACATTCCTTCCATTTGCACCCAAACTTGTGAAAAACCTCATGTAACCACAGGACCACAGGCTCAGAAAACCAAACCACTCCTTCACCTTTTGTGTTTTGTAATTTACTAAAATGCAGATTATTCCTACAGTAGCTCGTTAGCAGTAATGACTATTCCATGCAGAGCTGGATTATCCTGGTCCTTAGTGACTCCAGTAATTATCAGCCTGCAAACCCTTTCCTATAATCTCCAGTTGTCTTTCCAATTTATGCCTCCTAGTCAGAACATAAGAACATTTTCCTGTATTTCCATGCATATCTATCTCAAAAAGGCAACTATAACCCACACCTGCATGTGCAATTCAAGGCTCACTAAAATTATATCTACACAATGTGCAATATTTCTATATATCAAAATAGATATTGTACCAGCTCAGGTTTCAATAGAACTTTGAGAGTAAAAACATTATCTCCTTTCTCTAGTGCCATTGCATTAGTACAACATTATTAGACTAATAAATATGCAGCAGGAGTTTCACTTGGAGTTTTTGGCACATTAAAGGTATGCAAATGAAGAAAACCAGTGTGAAAACATAGATTTTATTAACTAATCCAAACATCCCGGTTTCAAAGAAATATAATTAATATAATTAATGTAATAATAATAATAATAAAAAGAAAATACTACAGTCAGGCTGTTCAGTACTCAAGACTCCTCTGAAACTCCAGTTGTGTGTGCTGCAGTTCATATTTACTGTAATCAAAGACCAAAAATACACTGCAGTGAGTTTCTCCCTGGCATCACCTGCTGATCTTCAACACACACAGGCCAAGGTTTAAGTTGCCCAACACTTCCAGTACATTTTTTTCTATTCTTTAATCAATCCTCAACAAACCAACATAGTTTTAAGTGCAGGGATGCTGTGGCACTGGTGGGAAGTACCCAGCTAAAAGCCACATCCAAACCAACCTGATGGCTGCTAATCCAGCAGCTGACAGGACAATCCTGGTGAAGGGCTTCAGCCTGGAACAGGAATGGCATCAAAGCTCATTGTCCTTTAAGGAATTGTTTGGCCAACTTACAAGAGTCTGAAAAATTAATATTCAGCCTGCTGTGCCCCAAACTGTACAGAATGTTTCATCCAGAACATTCCTCGGTTTCAATTGTTGTTATTTCAAAACAAACAAACAAACCCAACTAAAATTTACTTTTCTATTACTGTAATTCTGTTTAGGAAGTATGAAAACCCAGAAAAGACAAAAAATAGCTTTTTATGAGACAATTATCATTTATAAACGCATGAGTTACAACTCAGTAGTACTTCGAGACAGAGCCCTCACTAATCCAACCCTCTTTTGTCCTTATGTGAGAAATCTGCTTCTCTTTCTCTACCAAAAGAAAAATATAAACCCAATCCTAAATAAATGACATGCCATAATTGAATACTTCACAGAAAGCATGGCTGGCTATTCTTATTTCTTGCTTACAAAACTGAGAAATCTTCAAAATACCCACTTAAAGATTTATATGTTAAAAAAAGTCATGATTCTGATGCAAGTGGTCAAAAAAGAACCACATGATGCTAGCATAAAATACAATTACCCCAATTTAAAATGCATCTCATTAAAGGTTAAAAGCCACGGGTGACAGCACATGCCATCCACATTTTATAAAACATGAACACCACTCAAGAGCTGAATTATACCAGCTCCAACCACAGCACCCAGTGCAGCCAAGGTAAAGTTCTTTTCCCCTCGCATTCCAAAAACATTCCCTTCTTCCCAAGAAGTCAGGCACAAATCAATTCCCATCACGTCCATTTGCCAGAACGGACATCTCGGAGCAAATCACTGCAGAACCCAGCCCTGACAGATTATCTGAAAGCAGCTGACTGTCAGCAAATATTCCCCGGGACAGCAGACTCACCTCTGCAGAGGGTGCCGTTGCCCACGTAGCCGGGTTTGCAGGTGCAGCTGTGGCCCCTGATGGTGTTGGTGCAGATGGCATTCTCGTCACAGCCGTGCTGCCCGCTGCCGCACTCGTCGTGCTCTAAACGTGGGCAGGGGGAAAAGAGGAGAAAAGAAAAAATAAATTTATGAGATGTGGCGAGCTTTTCAGCGAGCTGGTGTGGGGTTTGGAAGCCAAGTGGGAGAAGCAGGATGCTGCAATGGCTGAGTGCTGGGGGCTTGGCATGGGAGTCAGCTTATGGCCTTGCTCCAGTTCACAAACCCAATATGTGCGTGGCAACAGTAGATTAGTTAGGGTTAAAAACAGGGAAAAAAAAAAGAAAGGTGAGGAGGTGAAGTACAGCTGTGACAAAAAGCTATGAAGAAGATGATCAGGGAAAAATATCTGCTGTGGAGATTAACCTTTCCATCACTGTCCATCCCCAGCAGCAGTGACCATAAATACAGGCCAGGTAAGACCCCAGGGGCCCTGGCAGCCCGCCCTCCTACTCCACAGCTCAGTGGTCACAGCTGCTGCTCAAACTCATCTGAACTCACTCCTTCTCTGATAGCACACAAGAACATTTTGGGTTTTTAGAGCATCAATCATACCCTCGAGCCTCAGAGGCTCCCAGACAAACAGGCCACGTTCTGCTTTCATCCAGCAGCTCCAGCTGCTGCCCAGAGCTGAACGTGCCACAGCTCCTGCACTTCACTCCCCTGCCACCCTTTTGTTCTTGTAGAGCACCAGTCCCAGGCCACGAGCTACCTGACCCCAGAGCTTTCCTCTTCCTCCTGCCATTGCAGGGAGCTTCCCTCACACAGGACTGCACAAAGAAAGGCTGAATATTTCCTATATTGTGCCTTTGTACAAATTCCTTATATTGTACCCGTACCTTTGGCACGGGCACCTTTGCAGTTTCCTTCAGTGGAATCAAAAGGATGCAACGAATTTTCTTAAAACCACACAACAATGCTTGTCCTCAGCAACTTCAATAATTATCAGGCTACAAACCCCTTCCCATAATCTCCAGTTGTCTTTCCAATTTATGCCTCCTAGTCAGAACATAAGAACACATTTCCCTGTATTTCCATGCATGTCTATCTCAGAAAGGCAACTATAACCCACACCTGCATGTGCAATTCAAGGCTCACTAAAATTATATCTATACAATGTGCAATATTTCTATATATGAAAATATATATTGTAGTAGCTCAGGTAGTTTCAAGAGAACTTTGAGACTAAAAATATTATCAACATATAATTGATATATATGTTATACATATAATATCAAAAACATTATCAACATCATGTAACAGATAACTGACATAATAAAAAAATCAGAATCTGGAACCCTTCTTTATAGCCCCCATTTATCAGGCCGAGAGGTAAAAGCTATGCTTTCCTGGAATCAGCATTTGCTTAAGCTTTTTACCAGGGCTTCAGGGTGTTCAAAGGACCAGAGGCTAAGTCCAGCCTTCCAGAGATCACTGAGAGGCAGTGCCTCTACAACAAGAGCCAAACACCAGGCTTTGCAGACTAAACTGAGCCCTTTGGAAGAGTCTCTCCACTGAGAACAGCAGCAGCCCAGACCTTGACAGGCTACAATTAACCTCTGCAACGCTCTCACTCTGCCACAGCACAGAACAGCAGCCAATTCCAAGGGAATTCAAGACACGTGTAAGACTTGAACGGCGAATTCTAAGGAATCCACTAAAGCAGATACTTCTGGAGCACTGTTGATAACTATTTGCAGAACATATTTCCAACATGTTTTCCATTTTTCAACTACATCTGACAGCAAAATGATATGGATGGCAACTATTTTCTCTTAAATGGCATCAAAGCAATATATCAGCCTCTCACTCTCTGCTTTTACCAAGAAACACACACACTCTCGTATGTGCCTGGCTTCAGCTGATAAACTCAGGCTGGAATTTATACTCGTTAGTCCACGTTGGCCCCTAGCTCTGCTTCCTATTTCACTTCAGCTTCTTGCCAATTTTCAGAGGCTTTACATATTGAGAATGCCAGGGATCCTGAAGGGCTGCCTACTCCCTCCTTCATCTTTAAGGACACTGCACCACAGGCTGGTTCTTTGCTGCTGTGGTCTCACGGGGCTCAGGCTGCTGGGTCAGACACAAAAACTATCAAGCCATCCTCCAAGGAGGCCTTTTACAGCAGCTGAAGCTGAATTATGCTTTCTTTTAAAACAGACACCCTCTCCATAATCTCTCCCTCCTCTTCCTACTTTTAATTGTCATTAGCTTCCCTGTGTTAGCATTCAAACTCTAATGAGAATGCCTTTGTGATGGGCCCGTGTGTGAACACAACAACATTCCCACTCAAACAACTGCCAAAATTGGTCGATTACCTTCTCAGCACTGCAAGTATAAATACGGATTTCCCAGTGGCACCAGACGTGCTTGGCCAAAATGCACAGGAGAGGACAAGTCTGCCGTGTCGTTCTAGGGCTGGGGCAATGTAAATCACTGTTTAGCATTTCTGCACATGCACAGATGCTGGAAACACCCAAAGATTCAGCACTGACAGAGCAGCTGTCCCACAGTAACAACTCTGTAAACAGAGGTCAGGTTTTTTTCAAGGCTGATGTAATTTAAAGAGTCAGCAACAAATGTGAACACGGGAAACTGCCCTCCATGAGACATCCTGATGCTGCTAAGCACAAGGAGGACCAAGGGAACCTCATCTGCCTGAGGAATCCCGGGATTTCTTAGCAGCAACATGGCTGCAATGATGGGAACTTTAAATGAAGTTCTCCCTGGCGAAGGGATGTCTGTAGCTGATGTTGCTACAGGCCTAATAAGAATGAGAAAGCATTGATTTCCTGCCAAGGTACAAAACTCTTTTCATCCAGATGAAAAATCCTTCAGAATCTCTCAGTAGCTGAGTTTTCCTGGGTTTTCTGTGCCCTCACAGGAGCTCATGCTTTGGAACACTTGTGTGTTCAGAGTGGGAAGGGAGCATGGAGAGTGGGCTCACGCTGTTTAAACTCCAAGGAGATCGTGAGTAATTTGCAAACAACGTTGCTTTCATGCACACATTGCTTTCCAAAAATCCCCATTCAAGCACATCAGACAGAGCCTGCTTTTGCTTTAATGTTATGGTAAATACTGACTAGACAGCAAACGAAATTGGCAGAGAAGGACCCGGCACAGCAAGTGAGAGGAGTCACAAACAGCATCATCCCAAAGCACCAAAGAGGGCAGAGCCAAGACAAAAAGCCCAAAATTGTCTCATTTTGACTATTTCTCTTGTAGCTGGAAATGAGAAACACACAAAAAAAGGGACTCTAGCAAATAAAAACAAAAATAACTTCTAGGGTTTTTATACACCTATATGTGCATGTAAACAAATGGGCTGCCATGCTCAGGGATGAAACTGTCACCATTAAATGTGACTCAAGCCATCCATCTCTCTGACTTCTATTTGCTGTATAATACACACAAAATGAGCTCGTGATCACAGATGAAAAGATGAAAAGAACAGGCTTACTGAGAAGGACAGAATTCCCTGACCCAGCTCTCATTCACCTGGATTATTAATGTTTATTTCAAGAGCAGCAACCACTGCTGATGAACAGTTACAGCAGCAGCACCGTTCTTTTCTTACAGGCAAGTTCATTTGTTCATGAAATTTCTGACAACTGCCTTCAACATCAGCGTTTCTGTTACCCAGGATTGCTGTTGCATCTATTTCATGCTTTATGGTAAAGCCACAAGATCAGTTTGTTTATTGAGTCTTCCCCCCCCCTTTATAAAACAAGAATATTACAAGACTCTGCTTTTTTCCTAGCATTTATCATTCTTCTAAAATCCTCAGACACTGAAGATTTTACAGAAAATTATTTCTTTTATTGGAAAAAAAAAAAGAAGAGGAAGAATCAAATGTCCACTGCTCATTTCCTTTCTACCTTATTTATTCTTCCTGCAAGCAGAGATGAGGGATGGATAGATACATCATCTCTGATGCTTCAGCTCTCCTGGCCCTGTCTCCTGCCCACTAAGCTACTGCTAAGGCCAGCAAAACACACCTCAAACGAGTTCTCATCACTCCAGCTGCTGATGGCTGATCACTTCAGCGTCAAGTATAAATTGAAATATTCAAACAAGGACCAAAAAAAAAAAATCAGCAACCTTCACGCACTCATATTTCCTCCAAATCCCTTTTACCACAACTCTTCCACAATGAACTCTGTGAAGGAATCACAAAAATAGTTTTTTTCTGTGGTACTTAAAAAATACCTTCTTTTCTGGGCTAAACTCAATTGGAATGCAGAAGGAAAAGCCCTGCGAGCAGAAGGAAAGGTGCCAGACAAAGATTTTGCCTGCCTGAGGTAACACATTCTGCATAAAGCCACCCCCATGTGACACCGAAAAACTTTGTAAGTAAAAACAACAGCAACACAAAAAAAAATTCAGAACACGTGCAAGGTACAAAAAAGGATTTGTCATGTATTTATGAGACCAAATGCACACGTATCTAAACATATATATAAACAATTACAAGAAAATGTAAATTTTCTCCCTTCATATGCACATGAAATGTGGTGTAGGCAGCTCTGACAATTAACATCAGAAGCATCAGTCAAAAAAACAAAACCGTTCTGTATTTTTGACATTTTGGGTATTAGAAACAACCACATTCTCACGAATGAGATATATTCAACAAAATTATTTCCTACTCATTATCCAAGAGGAACATAGCCTTTGCTTATATTGTTTGTATGTTTTTTAAAATGCATCTTCCACAAGTGCCACAGAATTCACAGGATGCCTCTACTTTCCCATGCTGAAAGACACAACACTGTCAACACTTACTAGATTTGTATGGGCTGTAAAGGCAGGATCTAGACATCTTTAGCTTTCTCTTAATCCTCTTTTCCTTTTTTTTCCCCCTCTGTGCATGCTTGGAATAACTCTAGTATTTGTATTGTTTGTGCTTTGTCTAAAACACTTAACTGAAAATTAGAAGCCTCTGTTGAAAATATACGGCAAAAAACACATCGTGAGCAGCTAAGAACCTTTTGGTCAGGAGTGATAAAGTCAGCATAGCTTTCCCTTGGGCCAAAGCACATCAAGGATTTCAAACCTATAATTTCTAAAAGGTACAATTAAGACAGGATTTATTTTTAAGCAAGAGCGCCGAAATTTTCATCTTCATTTTCTTTAAATAAAGATGCTCTTCAAAAAAAAAAAGACAGCCACTGGGATGGAATTACAGGAGACATTCCATTGCAGGGTCTTTCACTAGAGCTCACTAGAGCTACTTCACAAGAAAAGGCCTCAATTTAAACTCGCTTACGAGATGGAAACAATTTTCTTATTGTAAGGCTTCTCTTTCATTACTTCCTCAAAGCCTTCGTACTTCAATAATAAAATATAATAAAATAGTCATCTTTGGAATACGCTGTGCAAAGACCCTGACTACCCGCTTATTCATATTCTTATGGCGTTGAAAAGAAACCTAAATTGTCCTCCAAATTGTTGAGGTAACAGCCAGCTGGTGGGGTGCAGAACCACAAATGCAGCAAACATTTCTACAGCCCAAGAGATCTGGAGAGACGACTCACACAACGGCAAGGTCGTGGGATGCCACCATTTTTTATTAATAAAGATACCATTCGTATAGAGTACGTGGCCTAATGTAAAATTAATTACCTGGCAGCCATTAAGCAATGGTCTTTGAAAACCCAGAAAGGAGAAAGCCTTCTCTCCAAATACTTCTAAAAAGCCACAACCCTTTTGCTGCATGTTTGTTAGGATTTGGATTTCTAGGTAATAACTAAGGTTTAAAAAGTGATCGATTAAAAAGATTGAATTTAGGTAGAACTGTGGACTGAGTGGAATCAGGGTCTCAGCTCACAAGAAGTTGTGATGAAACAAAAGGGATGGCTTTTAAACAGACCGAATAAAAGGAAGCTTTAGTCTCAACACACAGAAAGAATCTCCCACAGAAAACCAGGGCAATCAGAAACAAGATGCATACATCAAACAGGAAATTACACTGGAGATAAATGGTAAGCTGGTGAATGGTAACAGCTAATTGTGAATCCAGAAAACTCTGGGAGGAAAAAACAACCGAAATCAAATGTGTTCTTCTACTCCTGAGAATCAAAGAAACAAAGTCAATTTTACCCATACCCACTCCCAACTTCAGCCCCCAGGCTCACCCGGCCCATTTCCACAAGGGAACAGGAAGAAGGAACAGGGTGCAGAAGAGAAGAGCCCCACTCTGTCCTTCTGCAACTCTCTCCTTACGAGCACTCAAACACACAAAACGCTGGCACGAGTATCCCATTTGCCATTCTTTTCATAAGAAAATAAAATGCCTTTGTAATTTATGACACAACAAACACCTTCTGCTGTTCAACACGAAATTATTTAGACTACATTCTAAAAGAGCAGACACATGCTACTCTTGGGTAATCAGGAAGAAATAGTGGGCTTTAATTTGGATATAAAATTCCAAACGTGCCTGCAGTTGCCTCTTGGAATCAAACTCCTTCTACAACCTGCAGGAGTTCTGCTCCACCATGTCCCCTCCTGCACTGGAGCTCTCCAGGCGATGCCCTCAGCTGGTGACAGGGGCAGAGCAGAGGCACACGCAGGATTCCAGGCGCCAGAGCACCAGCAATTTATACAACAGCCTAATAACATTTATCATCTTGTTCTCAGTGCCTTTCCCAAAGGATCTCGCTGCCCTGCTCTGCTTTGACCACAGCTGAGCACTGAGCTGTTTTCAGTGTCTCTTCTCTGAATGGTAATGGCTAATTTACAGCATTTGGATATGTACATATCTTTTTTTTTTCTCCCCCCAAGGGGAAGGTACTTTATACCCTGATCCTCTGTTCTGCCTCACTACTTTATAAAAACAGCTGCCAATAGTACCCATTTGAATTTCCATGAGATGAGTTCACTGAGCAGTGAAGGAATTCTAAATTGTTGTAATAAAAAAAAGTTTATTTTTGACTAAATCAAGATGAATAATAGGTAGCCTTGCTGACAGCAACACTGCATTTGTTTTCTGCAAGAGGAGAAGGAAAAAGAAATTGATCTCTTGCTAGCACACTATAAAATATTTGCACATATACCTTAAATGCCCATATAACGTTTTGTAAGGAAGTGGTAAGAGAGACATTTGGTTTTACTGTTTTCTGAATACAATCATAAAAAAGAAAACAAGAAATCAAAGTAAGAGGTGGAAAAGCTGAAGAAGTGAAATCTTGAAAAACTGTGGTTTAGATTTAGGCACGTTTCGCCCCCATCAGAATCTCACCAAAATTAAAGAAAAACAGCTTTGAACAAACTGGATCAAATGGATGAAAATTCAAGAATCACTGGAAGCATACATGGCTGTTTTATCTTTATATTTAAATATTATTTCCCTAGTCTTTTGAAATGCATTTAAATTGGGTGGACATGTCAAATTAGTAAATAACACTAAAATTATCAAAACCAGCTAATAGATTATTAATGTGAAGAGTCACAGTATCAAGGGTAGTCTTTTATATTGGGTTTTCATCCCCTATACAATAGTGAAACGTCAGTAATATGGATACACACAGCAATTTCCAAACAGATCCTGATCAGAGGCTGATAATAAAATGGCAATCTACATGACATACTCAACTGGACACTCTGCTGCAGTTTTGTGGACTAATTTTTGAAAGCCAGATTATTCATTTCATTAGCAATGTGTATCTTTAATTCTCAGACTAGCCTGCAAACTTTGAGCACAATTGTGGAGACAGGCATTGATTTCAACCCAGACAGGATCTACACAAAACATTCATTACAAGAGTTTGAAGATCTGCCTATTGCACATTTAGAGATGCAAACAGAAAATCCCATAAGGAAGAAACCACACTTCACTTTTTGATGGCAAAGTCCTACCAGATGACTTTTCAGAACTAAAATTTAGTAAGGATTGCACTTTACAGCCCCTGAGTAATCCCTAAATTAAATGGTAATAGAGTGCATAGGAGTTTCATTTCTGCTCAGAAATAACCTCTCAAATTCTGGCACAGGGTGAAGGAAGTATACAACCTGTTGCTCCAGTGTAAACCCATTTTTAAGACTACGGGGTATCAATTATTAAGACAAAGCCTCCGAGGAACAGGAAATGATACACAAAATCAACAAAAATGTACTACTGTACACATGGGAAACGTGCTGAAATACAAACAGATATATCCTCATCGGCAAGAGCAAGAACATCTTAAAACTGTATCTCCTTACCAGATTTATATACCAGAATAGTCAGTTTGTGCACTGCTATTCTAGAGATGCAGTAACCTAGTCTGCATGTCAGTCTCTTATTTACTTATTTATTGCCCTAAGGAATCCCAAAGAAATTCCAGATTTCACAGAAGACGCAGTATGACCTCGAGGTGCAATGGTCCACGTGCCGGGATTCTGTTCTGAGCTCTCCCTCACACACAGGGCTTCACACACATGTCACCCTGCCTGAACTACAAAGCACAACAGTGGTTTTTAACTGGAACATGCTAAGCAGTGTGATCATCTCGGTTATTACTGTGGGATGTTAAACTTCTAATACAATCCCTTGCTTTTTCATGAACTAGTTAAGCATCAAAGCACTGGACTTCCATGAGGCACCTTGATCACATGTATTGATTTGTGTATTTATAAACCGCTAGTTATTCCAAATTTTTCTATGTAGTTATTGCTCTTCTTGACACAGTTACAAGGTAGGTAATTTCATACAGAAGGCAAATAAAGCCTTGAATTCCATATGATGTACCAGGCTGAAAGCAAGCAGCTCTCCTGTTCCAACTAGACTGCAGCACGGCATTAATATTGATACTGACAAGAGCAACACACCAGTTCTGTGAAGTTGTCCATTTCCCTAAATCACAGGACACTCACTCAGGAAAACAAAGAAATCACACGTGATGACAGTATCTGAAGTACCTGAGACTTTGTCCAGCAAGTGCCACTGCCAAATTTACAGTTTTCAGGAGAGGGGCTTGTTAAGCATTAAATCTTAAGATACGGTTTTATTTTGCTTCTTTGCTGTAAAAAGCTGAACATGGTCCAAGCACCCGCACTGGGTCAGGAAAAAAGCCCTCAAGCAATATGTTTCATTTTATTTATACAGCAATATAACAGGACAGGCTGCTTTTTATCCACAAAATTGTGAAAGCTGCATACTTTCTATCAAGTTGATATCAGAATCTCATCTTTCCCGTGTTTTCAGTTCAACAATACCTGAAAGCTTTACCCTGCAGAAATCTCAAAATCAGCAATACAGAAAGTATGTAATAGACCTCTGGGTGCAATTTTTAGCCCCCATTTCATCAGGGCTTCATGAACTTATATCGGTGATAGAAGTTCTGTAGAGCTTCAGTTTCCAGCATTCCACGATGCATTAAGGAAAAAGAACTCCCAAAAAGCAACACCCCATTTCAAAGAAGCACCAAGTTCTCTTGGTGCTATTGCGACCCAGCGAGGTGGAGTTGTTTCTGCATGAACCTGCACGCGTGATGTGTCAGTCTGCTGGTACAAGAACACGTGAAAGGTTCTGTGGCAGAGTTCAAGCACAATGAAGACAGGACACGTATTAATCCTCTGCACCCATCAGAGATGCAAAGAAAAGGCTTTAGGAGTGCTGGAATGTGTAACAGGTGTTATGAAAGTCAAAACGACTTAGCATGCTTCTGATTTTCTAACAAAATTAGACATAATTGAGCCATTAGCTTTACCTTCATATTTTATGTACTACTTTTTAAATAAGCAAATGCTGCTCTAAAGCAGGATAAATTCCAGTATGTTTTAAGCTTTTAACAGAGGAAAAAGATGGAATTTTGCTTCGTACTGAAAGTAAACAGGAAATGTCAAATCATACAATCATTTAGGCTGGAAAAGACCCCTAAGGTCACTGAGTCCATCCATCAACCCAGCACTGCCAAACCCACCATATCCCCAGGAGGATCTCCTCATCTTTTAAACAGCTCCAGGAGGGTGACTCCCTGGATAAACATCATCATATTGCAAGAAAATACATGAATCTGACAAAAAAAGCCCAAAAAAACCAAACAAAAACCCCAACCAACCCTGGTTGTAACTACCACAAGAAAGCCAGTGAGTGCTGACGTTCTCAAAAATGGATGTTGCAAAAAATCAATTTTAGGTATTTAGGCATCTAAATTACTAAATGGTCTCTTCCCTCAGAGTGCTGAAAATCTAACTTCCCCCAACGGATTTAATTAGGATAAATGGGTTCTCAGCACTTAAAAAAAAAAATTAAAACAGAAAATATCAAAACAAGTAAGGCTAGTTCTTTATGTCACTCCTGTGTACAAGTTTTCAGTTAACTCCTTGAGCCTCACAAAAATACTACAGAACTTTAACATGGAATGAAGATATCAAATTGCTTTACCCCTCAAGATGTGCAAATTCAGCATCATACATACACTCTCAACTCACAGAATCAATTTTTATTTGAAAGCAGAAACAGAAACTAATGCATCATCATTTCACAGGGCATCTATATTTTTCTCTGGAGATATTCTACCACAATAGTGATCACAACAGGCCATGCTTGTCTTATGAGACCTGACCAGATCACAACCTGAGCTCCTTTGGCTGCAGCCATAACCCTAACCAGCAAAACAGTGCACACTTGGAATATCCCACTGCTAAGACAAAAGATGGATCAAGCAGAATTTATACACCAGATACATTCTACAGGCTTTCACAACTAACTTACCAAAGGATAACTGCAGTACATAAAAAAAAAGGGGAATTCAACTACAGGATTGCACAATAAAATTGATGATGAGGCAAGAAAGGAGTATTTTCCCCAAGAAACTCAGAACGTCCTTTTGGGGATAAAGAGGCAGTAAGCTGAGGTACCTAAACCCATCAAACACCATCAAAAGCACTGCAGAAATATGCTGGGGATTCAGAGCAGGAGCCCCCCAGGGCCTCAAGGCACAATCCCTTCCAGGCTCCCTTCTCTGTGTGACTGACTCAGGGAGAGTGACCCAAAATCTCTCTGCTAGGACAGGACAGGGGGGAAACTGGGGCTGAGGGATCACAAATCACAAAGGAAGCACTAAGCTCCAGGAGGAGGGTTAGAGTGTTTCTACAGAAAAAGTCAAACAAGAGAAAACGTGAGAAATGAGAACCCAGTGAGGGTGAACTTGGAAAGAACAATTTTCACGTTCACCAGGAACAACCTCCACAAAACACATTGTACCCGTGCACACCACATGGTAAAGGTCTGCTTAACATTTCATTCCAGCATGTGTCTCACCAAAAAAGCAGCATTACACAGAGCATTCCAGTTCAGAAAAGGGAGGGATGATTCTGTTAGCTAAACTGAGCACTGGTCTTCCTCTAGAACGTGCTCCAAGGAAAGCACAATCCTGGGGGTGAGAACATCTGGCTCAATCTGAATTCCACCCCTCTCTCTCATTAACTGACTATATGATGGAGGTAATTCTGTGAAGGAACTGTCAGAAAGGTGTTGTGTCAGTGGGAAGCTCACCTAATACAATGAAATGGTTTACCCACAGACAAAAATGGGAAAGAGACTGAATTTGGAATATTTGAACCATTTGAAACAGAAGATTGGAACCTGACATTTTTTACTGTTGGGTGACAGGTAAACATTGTGACCTCCTGGAGCACCACTGACATTTCAGGGCCAGTTTGCATGTCCAAGCACTACAAAATAATCAAGAGACAATTTGAAAAGGGGTTGCTGATAATTACAAACAAGGAACGGCTGAAACAAATCTGATAAAAGCCCATTAGGAAAATGACAGGTGTAAACTTACTGGCACAGGTTAAGCCCCAAACAGACAATCACGGGAAAATTATTAGGAGGAAGGTGTCAGGAGGTTTGCCCAGACATTACCCTTCACAGAATTTCAAGGAATGAAAAGATCAGACTAATTACACACAGAATCACAGAACGGGCTGTGTCGGAAGGGATCCACAAGGATCCTCAAAGTCCAACTCCTGTCCCTGCACAGGATATTCCCAAGTGCTTGAGAGTATTGTCCAAATGTTTCCTGAGCTCTGCCAGGCTTGGTGCTGTGCCCAGCCACCCCCTGGGGAAAAAGCCTTTTCCTGATATCCAACCCAAACCTCCCCTGACACAACTTCAGGGTCCTGTCATTTGTCACCACAAGGAATACGAAGGCATAATTTACCCATCAAATAACATTCTTGCTCTAAATGCTGTCCCTAATCCCTGCAAAGCCATTTTGTGCCTTCACTATCTCCTGGAAGAACACCTCAGTTCAGAGAAGAAAAGGGAAGGTTCCTGGTCCCCTGCCTGCCACAGTTAGGGAAGGGAAGGGAGGAAAGTGATGGAAGTATGGCTTGCACATAATTTTAATAAAGACTGTAATTTCAGCCCTTTTAACATCTTCCATTTAGGGGCTCAAACCCAATTACAATCATTAACCATCGACGTCTCGTGTGTCACTTCTCTGACATATGACAAATGTCTGTGAGTAACAGCAAACACTGTCACAGTAAAAGAGGAATTTGTCTTTCCATCAGAGCCCTGAGCTATGCTGCACAGGCACTGGAATCAGCACTAAATTAGCACCAGAGTAATTGAGGATCTTTTCCCACAGAGGACCACGGAGCTTTTCGTTTGAACTGTTCCTGAGAAAACCCGAACACAGGCAGAGCCTGCAGCACCAGGGTGACAAATTCCCTGGAGGAAATCTCCTACCACAAGCTCCCATGCATACAGATGGGATGGGCTGGAGCCCTCCCTCCAATCTCCACCTTGCAGCAACACCAGCAGGATCCTCAGGCACAACAGTCACAAGCACTCCACTGCCACAGAAAGAGACCATTCAATTAAGAGGTTAAAAATTAATGGCAATTTGAATAGTTAAATATTAATGCTTTCATTTGGAAGGAGAAAAAAAGGATTCCTTCTGATACCAACGTGACCCTGCATCCTAGGTGACAGCATGAAAGAGATGCCAAGTGAATAAAATTAGTGTAACAAAACAATTGCCTGGAACCACAAATTGAATTTCAATGGGAAACCTCATGCTGCTGCAGCCCAAGGAAGTCATCTTGTGAGGCACACCTCGCTGGATTCACACGCAGCTCAGAAAATTCAGAGGACAGAAAGGCAATTTCAAATATTAATTAAGAGGCAAGGTAAGGTCAACCAGGAATAATCTTAGAGCTGAGAAATTATACGTATGCAGCATTGTTTTACTCTCCAGCAGTAAGAAGAAAGTAATCTTTATCAGCCAGAAAAAAGCTTTTCTAATTGACAGGGCATCCTAAAAAGTATTCACACTGGGAAAGATGAACGACATGTCACCAAGTCTTGTCACTGGTGACCGAGCCAACACTGGCAAAGCTGCTGCATTTTCCAAGAGCTTCTGGAAAGGAGCCACACAGAACAGAGAAAACCTTCAGTGCAGTTAACCCTGTGAGAGGCCTCAATTGTTCCTGCTCCTGTCCAGAACTGAAAGCAAGAATTCCTGCAAGGATTGGACGGGCCTTTGGAAAGAGCCCAGCCCAGCTCAGCAGATCCCTGCTGGAGGAATGGCAATGGGGGAATACAAATAAGCCTTGGGGAGACCCCTCCTCTCCTTGTCACCAAAAACTCTGAATAACCAACCATGGCATAATACAGAGAAAATGTGTCCCACGAGAGGAGGGTGTTTGACATGCACAGATGACACCCTAAGACCATCCTGTAGTGAATAAACAAGACATCTCCTACATTTCAGAGTTTCCCTAAAACTTTCAAAGCCCCTTTGGGGAAGTGGCAACATTTGGACTGGGGGAACCAATCACCAGTTCCAGACTCAAAGTAATTTCCATCTTTTGTTTCTAACATAAAGAACAGTGACAGTCTTAGCTCGTGATCCTACTTGTCATTCTTTTTCTGAACAATTAACGGGGAAGGTTCATATTTTGGGCTTATTGCCACTGAAACACTTCCTTGGCACTATTACAGCCCGTGACATTGTGTTGTAAGGTTTTCCCAACCCTTTGAAAGGGAAACATTTATTATTCTGAGATGCTCCCTGAGTGCCATTTCACCTGAGAAGGCACAGTGTAGGTTGCAGTATAATAATAATTATTATTGGGGNATTTTATTTTATTGCAAGGGTTGGTCATTAAATCCACAGGATTATCACTTGATTTTGGACAGGCCTTTCTCATTTTTTGTGTAGGCTGGAACAGCTCACCACATCTTAGCCAAGTGCTGGTGTGATAACCACTGGGCCAGGCACAGAAATGCAACAGGATTAAAAGATGATGAATACCAATACATGGGAAAAAACCCAAATTCAAACCTGAAGATGGGGGGGTCTTGAAAGAAAACTCGTGACTCGGGTTTCTCTCAGTTGCACACAGAGAGAGAAGGCAGCAGGGGAACAAGATAAGAACTAGTTTCACTTGCCATTAAGAAAAGATGCAGGAGGACAAAGACATGGAACATAATCCAGCAGCATGCTAATAGCTTTAGATTCTCTGGGGAAAGCAAACAAACAAACAAAAAAACTACTGAGGACAAACAAACCTAACTCACTTCTGGAAAAAAAAACGTTAATATTGAGGCTCAGAAAGAACAGACTCTAGTGAAAATTCACTGAGATTAGCTAGAACATAATATTTAACAGTGTTTTCTGTAAAGCCAGTAAGTGTGTGGTTCATACGTTAAATAAAAGCATTTGAAAAAGCAAGAATGCATCTCTACGAGAAAAAACTGTAGTTTTAACAAAGTTTTTCCTATTATAAAAGATGAGATAGCTTTTAAATGGTGGGGGAGAACCAGGAACATCATGATCCACACCAGGTCACGAGAGTCAAGAAACTACAGAAAAAAATGACAATGTCATCATTATACAACATCTGAAATTGATATTTCACTAAGTCTGAACTTGCCTGCTCCCCCACTGCAGCTAGATGCAGTTTAAGGGTTATAATCTGAATGCTGATGGACAGGAAAGGAGAAAACAAAAACAAACAAACACACACAAAAAAAATAATCCCTGCAATAACATTTCGCGTGCCGTTCTGGGTTGTAAAACCAAGGTAACTGATTCACAAAAATGCCAAGATACTCAACACACTCTTGAAGTATCTTGAAGGATTGAAATGCAAATATCTAATTATTATTATTATTATTGGTGGTGTTCAGTGCTCTCCAAGTGTTATTCTCCTTTAACTGAGGGTAGATTTGGATTAGATGGTGGGAACAAACCCTTCCCTGTGAGCGTGGTGGGGCCCTGGCACAGGGTGCCCAGAGCAGCTGTGGCTGCCCCTGCAGCCCTGGAAATGTCCCAAGGCCACGTTGGACAACCCGGGATAGTGGAAGGTGACCCTGCCCATGGCAGGGTGGAACCAGACGATCCTTAAGGCCCTTTTCAACCCAAACTGTCCTGTTCCATCTAACAGATTGGTTTAAATCACAGCAAGTTCACCCAGTCTAAATAGATTAGATATTTCATAATACCCTGCCTGCCTTGCCAGAGACAATCTTACTTTTGTCATCTCTAAAGCAATCACACTTTTATATTAAGTTTAAAATGTTAGGACATTGGAAATAATGTATTGTGGCTGACTGAAATTATACCAACAAATAGCATTGGAGGGATTTTAACAGATAGCAGCAATTATCCTCCTCTTTGTAGAGCATGAAAGTGATAAAAATGATTATTTCTTCAAGATCACTACAATATTCATGTATCTACTTAACTCTCTTCCTTGGAAGGTCCCATTTGTTTTCTTTAGAATTGAATAAAACTATTTTAAAGATTATGATGATTCGGTACTTATGAGAAAATTAATAGCAGCTACGACAAAGGTATGCAAAACGAGTAACAGAATGTGGAATACTCTTACCCAGCCTTAATAAAAAGGCTCTCTTGCCAAGGGAAATGAAAGGGGAAAAAATCAGGGTGGACAGATAGAAACGCTCATTTTGCAGAACAGGTCTAACTGATAAAATACTTTGGGCAGTATTGAATTTCAGTCAAATAATATTCAAAATAGGCGCCCCTTAATGAACATGAATAGCACAAATCATCTTGCCAGCTGGAATTTAATGATGAAATTATTGATTCTTGTGATTCAAGGCACAAAATGATCATTAGCTGGCCCCAAGGAAAGGGATTCCTTCTGTGATATATTACAGTTGCAGGGAGGCCTGTACTTTCTCTGAAACAACCAACTCTGCTGACAGAGAATAAATACAAGGTCAACTGCAGGTCAAGATGCCAGGTTCTAATAAAAAGGCAATTAATTTTATCTGAAAGAAAAAAAAAAAAGAAAAAAACATGAACTTTGCTATCTGAAGAGATCTTGGGTGTCCAGGATTGCTGCCTACAACATTGGGCCTTCCAACTTACACCACTTCAATTCTTTCTTCTTCCTGAGCTCAGCTGATCAAAGGATGACACTGGGTGTGGTGGTGGGATGGAGGAAGGATGGGAAGCTGGCCTTCCTGCCTTCCCCTAGCCCAGCTGAGGCAGTCCTTGCAGGAGTGTAGGATGACTCAAAGCCATTCATTCCCGCAGGATGGCCCCAGGTCACTCCAGCAGGTGTCACACAGGAGGAGAGGCAGCCTGCACACCCTGCTGTTCCTCCTGCTGGCCCCTCACTGACACACAAAGGGCCACACAAACACAGACATCACTCTGGGATGGATTCCCTTCAGCTGCTGCATCTGCGTTTTCCTTCCTCAGGAAAGCTCCAGTACAAGGATGCTCAGAGGGCTGGGGCACCTCTCCTGTGCCCCAGGCTGAGTGAATTTGGGCTGGGCAGTGTAGGAACAGGGTAAAAAGCTGGCCTGTCATTTCTTCTAAGTGCAGCTCACGAGGAATTTGTAAATTCCCATATGAAGCTCTTTTGCAAATGAGAAGTTCCCTTAACACAACAATCTATTCTGAGGGTGAACAATAAGTGCATCTGTAATAATAACAAGGGATTTGTCCCATGAGAATCAGTAAAGAAAATATGTAAACAATCCAAAACAAGAAAGGTTTGACAGACAAGTAAATTGTCTTTTACTAACCAACAGAATAATTAACAACAAAGCTATTAACCAAGTAGAAGCTGCCCTCAAGATTTGTAAAAACTGCATAAAAAGCAGCATGTGGCCATAATAAAGAGCCTTTTTGGAGCTTTTCACCGTGTCATTGTACATGTCAGGATTGTCCCAACAACAACAGTTCAGTCTGGAGAAGAGAAGGCCTGGGGAGACCTCAGACTCCCTTCCAGTACCTAAGGGGGCTTCAGGAGAGCTGGAGAGGGACTTTGGAGCAGGACACGGAATGACAGGACACAGGAGAATGGCCTCAAACTGAAGGAGGGCAGGTTCACATTCGGTGCCAGTAAGGAACTCTTTCCTGTGAGGGAGGTGAGGCACTGGAACAGCTTGTCCAGGTCAGTTGTGGATATCCCAACCCTGGAAGTGTCCCCAGTGGTGTTTCACTTCTAGCAGCAGCAACACGAAAAAATGTAAAGGTACCAACATTATCAGATGCCATATACAGCTTGCCTGATCTTGGAAAAGTTAAAAACCCAAATGCCATATACACCTGATCCTGGAAAAGTTAAAAACCCAAATGCCATATACACCTGATCTTGGAAAAGTTAAAAAACCCAAATGCCATATACACATTACCTGATCTTAGAAAAATTAAACCCAGATCCAGGGAGAGAAGAGACATCTGGACTGGATTTTGAACTTTCTCTGAGGAATAGAGCAAATCTAGTTTCCTAAAGGTGGAGTGAATCAATCAGAAGGTTTTTTTAGGCGATTGAACATGCGAGCCAGAGCAGCAGGGAATGTGGTTTACCCACATTTAACTACCCTCACAGGGACATGAGAGGGTTAAAAGCGTGCAGAGGGAAGTCAAAGTGCACTGAGCAGGCACTGCCAGCACATCCAAACAAAGAGTAACTTCATATGCCACGCCAGAATGGAACTACATTTTGAATGGCTTTGCTTTATGGCAAAGCTGTCTTTGTGGCCCAATTCTAACAGAGGATGCAGCTCAGAATTGGATAAATCCCAAGGAATCTGTCTGAGACCAAGTCTCCAAAGATCAGAGGATTCCTCTGCCCCTTTGGGGAGTGAGTGTGCCTAAATATGCACATTCCTAATTTACTGCTTGAAGAAGAATTTGCTGTGTCAGATGCTCCACAGATAACCACTTTCAACATTTGTACTGTTCTGAAAAAGAAAGGCCAACAACAAACCAGCCAAAAACTAGCATAAAGGACAAATGTTGGTACATAGTTCAGCATTATGAAAAAAACTGCTCATTAAACTTTATGAAATAGAACCCTCTGTCATGACAGGCACAAAGCAGACTAAACCAAATCCCTGGGATCCTGAAAGCATGGAAACTTTTCTTCTTCATAAATAAAGAGGAAAAACGTCTTTTTTCCTCACAGGCCATTAAGCTGTCTCTCCACTGACATCCTTATCCTTTGCTTGGCAGCCCTGTTTTCTGGCCCCTTCTGCTATCATCTGCAAAGCCTTCCCCAAAACACCTGATTATCTCAGCACAGCAGCATGAACCGTATTTTATGAAAATGAACTTTATTTGTAAACTCTGAAAAGGAGAAAAGAAGAAAAATCGAAGCACACAGAAATGGCAATAGACTATTCTAATGGGAACACAATTAGCAAGACTCTGTCATTCATTTGCCCAGCTCTGTCCCACTTCTCTGACAATGAAGAGCGAGAGCTATTTCTGTGAGAGTCATAAAAATCCCCAGTTTGAGCAATTATTACATGCAATCATGTAACTAAATAGGAAGTTTCATACTGGGAGGCAAAAAGCCTACAGTAGAGAGGATGAAAATATTAACTACAAAGTGATAGATCAAAGCACCTCTCCTTCCCCCCATCCCTGTACTATTCCCAAAGGCTGTATTTCTTAAGGACCAAGCAAGTCGGCTTGCCAGTGTCAGCTCCTCTACACCCTTTCAAATTATTTCACAAATATGTCAAGAGGGCAACACTCCCAGATTTATGGTTATTGACTAGTGTTTACAAATACAGAAATAAATTTAGGAATCTGGTTATCAGACACACTGACATTATTACCCACACTGTATCTCAACCTTTTTGCTCATATGACAGAACATAAAGGTCCCCCAAAACCAGAATGAGACTGCCCTTAAAGAGACAAATCACAGTGCACACCTTCAGAGCCACGGGCACTCTTCCCCATGCCCTTAATGTCTGTATTTCTCCTGGAAAAAACCCATTTTTGAACTTATCTGTGAACATGCAGAACCAGCAAAGCAAGAGTCAGAAGATCCACAAAACCCCGGCCACTTCAAACAAATTACAGGTGCCCACCACTGAACCAGGGTCCCAAGGTCCTGCAGTACCCCAGATTGCTCAGAAGGTGATCCTTTGATCACCTGCATACACTAACAGACATTCAAGAATCAATAGCTGTTAATAAAATATTTATTAGCTTTCCCCCCAATCAATATGCACACAACTATGAAATATTCAGCACAGGTATAGAAGTGAGATCATAGCAAAATGAGGAGTGTTAATATATTGTTTCATTGTGCATAAAATGCAGATTTAGAGTAAAAAAAGGGAAAAAAACCCAAGGCATGCTAAAGCCTTCCTCACACATATTTCTCATTGTCAGAAAAACCCATCAGATGAAAGAACCATGAACTTTATGGAGAATTTTCTGTCCAGCTTAACAAGCTTTATGGAACTCCTTTGTTTCATAAGTAAAAGCCTTACTCTGGATAAACCCAAGCAGCCAACACAAAGACACAACAGCAGAGCAGCAAAGAGCTGCACATTTCACAGGGGTGTCACTCTGTCCCCGCCAGGCTGTTTTCATCCACCTCCCACACACACCCCTCTCCAAATCCAAATGAACACACTGCCAGTCCTTTCTACACGCCCAGTGACTGCGTCCCAGACCATGCCCACCGCTCCTTAAACTGAAGTCACAGGAGCTTGGCACTCCTATGATCCAATGTGAGCGAGCTCCTCTCCCTCCGTGAGGGATTTCTTCGGAAGAAATGCAGGTGTACGTGCCACACCCTGCACAGCCTTTGGCCACGCACTGCAAGATACACACAGGAGTACTGGAGGAGCACTTGAGCTGTTTTTTCCTGGTATTTTCCCAGCAGCTCATTGTTACTCAGATCAGACAAGCCACAGAATCTACTGGAGCACCACAAGCAAACACATTCTGCACTTGGCATTAGTCATCTGACAGCTCTTTGTATGGCTGAGCAATATGCTTGGACAGAAAAAAAGAGGACACAGGAGGGAAAATAGAGAACTCCCATCCAGCATGGCCAGAGCTGGGCCTGGCTCAGCAGCCTTTGGAAGCAGACACTGACACAGCCTGGACTCTGGGAAACACCCTGGGAGCTTTGGGCCACAGCTCTCCATCCGCCTTGCCAACCCCACACTGCACCTCCTCTCACCTGGGACCGTTCTTGAGAGCATCTCTCTTGACACACAACAACAACCTCGCAGCTCCACGTGAAAAATCCTTCTGTAAGACCCTGAAAGTCTGAGGGAAAAGACCCAGAAGCTTTTCAAAGGAAGAGGAGCTAACAGTATCGCTGCTGCGCTGCTCAGCCCCAAAACTAAAAATAGCCTTTCAGGTTTCAGGTGAGAAGATTAAAGCATGCTCATGAAAAGATATTTCAAATATTAAAATGGAGTGCAAATGGAAAGGTCAAGGGGATCTCTGTGTTCACTGAGAAGATGACAAGAGGCGACAGGCTTAAACTGTGGCAAGAGAGATTCAAGGGAGCCACTAAGGAAACCTTCCTGAACACTGAGTAATGGGGACACACACACAAAAAGGGGATTAAAGTGTTTCCCTCATTGAAATTGTTTGTGTTTTTGTAAGAACAGATAAGACAGAGGATGTTTCAGAGTCCATGGATCCTGCCTTGAGGAATGGTGAGCCTGATGCCCTCCTCTATGACTCAGTTACTTCCTTGATTTAGTAGGAGAGTTCAGTTGTGTGTCTGAAGAACAAAGAGTTTGTTACAAATGGTATCGAGAAACAGAACACGGACCGGGAAATTTTTTACATGTTTGGACAAAGGAGATGACAAACCCTGGCAGTGAAATCTCCAAAGAGATCAGAGCTTGATTGAGTAAACTCTTTCCCAAAAGCAAGTTGCACTCCTTAAGGCATTCACACGTACTGTGGGAGCAGATGACTAAAACATGAGAGCTTTTTGCTTCCAGCCACTGGCATCGATCCTGCAGCTGGTGCACGTTTCTGAGACAGCACTTCCCCACCAAGAAATCAGTGTGGTGGCTCTCTTTCCATCCCTCACCCCACTGACTGTTTGTAGCAATTGCCACATTTAGGAATCGAGAATTCTCGTGCCATAAAAATGGATTTAGTCCTGTTGTACCAAGGAGAAATCCTGCAGTAAGAGAGCTCAGGACAAATGCTGACCAGGAGACATCATGGCTTGTCCTTGATGTCTCTTCATTCATGAATCTTGACTGAATATTAAATCAATAATATTATTTTTTACACTAATATTATTTTTTTAGGCTTAATGCTTAAGTTCATGCATAAGCATGAACATACATAGGCAAAACATTTTAAAATACTGCGCTTTTGTGACAGCTCATATACCAGCACAAAAGGCTCCAGCTAAGAACTCATGTAAAAATGCTAATTAGGCCTAAGTCAAGAAATACAACCATCAGCATGATTTGCGGTCAGCTGTTTAATTAATTTTAGTATTAATAAAGTTACAGAAAATCAATGTGTCAAAAGGACTTGAAAGGATTACCAACTACTCTGGACAAATTAGCAACACTTCCACGCCTAGAGCGCAGGAAAGCACAAAGATGTTTAATTAAACTATTTTCCAGTGAGGAATTAAAATCACTGTAAATATTGCATTTTTAGTACATTTTTTTCCCCCCCCTCTGATTGAAAGCACTTAGGAGCAAATAATATTCCGTTTTCTCGTGCCACTTTTCTTAAAGGAAGGAATGTAAAAAATGGTGCAGCCAAACCCAGTAAGCCCATAAAATGAAGGTGAAGTCAGGAACAAAAGAACGTAACATGGCGTTTAAAATTAGAGGACTGGGGAATAATTCAACTCCAAAGCAACAAAAGATGTTCCAAAACTGCACGGAAAAAGGAAGGAGAAGATTTATAACATAAAGGCCACACGGCTACTCAGGGCTCATGCACACTGTGCTTCAATGAACTGCTATTGTTTCTTGTGAAAATGTCAATATCTATAAAAATAAACCTCGCTGTTCCCTGAATTCTTGCTGCTACAAGTCTGTGTTTTTTCCCATATCTCATTTATCTGGCTCTTTACTATGCCTGTCACTGTCTCTGCATGAATTTGGGCAAAATACTCCAGCTCTCTGTGCCTCAGCTTCCCTTTTCCAAAAGGGCAATTAAATACTTATCAGGCTTCAAGGGATGCGTGGAGCAGCTACTTTATCTGTGTTAGTACAGCGTTCTCTGACAACACAGAAGAATCAGCCTTTTCAGTGTTGTTAAAAACAGAGCTTCCCTATGGCAATAGTGCAGCAGTTATCTCTCTGTGGGACTTATCTAAAGCCAGAATGAATGCCATTGGAAGCTTTCTCCTGTGTTAATGGGGTTTGAGCCAAAACCTCTGCGACTGCCAGCCAGCTGACGTGGAGTTGCTCGGGCTCTGTTTTGCTGGATTGATTTAATGCACTCCCAGTCTTCTGCTGACTTGTCCTGCAGAGCACAGAAATGCTCTCTGATGCGGGCAGTGTCCGCCAGCACACGGACTGCCCGCTGCTGAACCCGGCCAGCAGCCCTCCAGGGCACTTCAAACAAACCTTTCTGCATCTCAAGGCACCTCAAACTAAACCACATCCGCAGTTCAGGGAACGGGGCTGCTTTCAAACAAAGGAGTCCCACTTAACACTAGGAGCTAAGCCCTGCCTTACAGCAGCCGACATTAAAGGACTCATCTTTCAGCTGGTCTCTACTCAACTATTTTGTGCCTGCTGAGTTAACACAAGCAAAGTATCATCCGTTCAGGTTGTCTTACAACCAGCTTCCAAAGGCCTGAGTGCTGTCCTGCAGATGTGCAGAGAGAAGATGTGCACACACATCACCACGAGGCTCCTGCAAAGAGCACGGCCTGTCCTCAGTGTGCAGGGACAGAGTGGACTCCAAGGAAGGGAACACAGGTTGGCTCCAAGCAGAACCGGGGGGTTCAGATCCACCTGAGGGCCTCAGCCCCAGCCAGACCTACTGTGTTGAATATCTGATACCTAATCCATCAACAGTGACATAACTGGGACCCCAACCTGACCGATGTTTTCATCATTTTTCTGGAAAAGCTTGGCAAGTTTGCTGATGGCACCAAGCTGAGCGGTGCCCGCCCGAGGGAAGGGAGGACCTTGACAGCCTCAAGAGGTGGGCACCTCAGAACCTCATGACAAGGCCAAGTGCAGTGCCCTGCACCCAGCCCAGGCCAATCCCAAGCACAAACACATCCTCTCTGGGCAGAGAATGGATTGAGAGCAGCCTTCAGGAGGAGGACTGGGCTGTGTTGGTGGAGGAGAAGCTCAGCACGACCCAGCAGTGTGCACCTGCAGCGTAGGAAGCCAGCCACAGGGTGGGCTGCATGAAAAGCAGGAGCCCTGCCAGGGTCACCCCACTGCAGCAGGACCCTAACGATACCCTTTAGAACAGCAAGGTCTAAAGGGAGCTCTTGCACAGAACAAACCTGGAAACTCTCCCACCACAGACCTGCGCTCCCTGCCTGCTGCCCCCGAGTCGTGTTTTCAGCCACCAGACAAATCTGTCAATTCACCGACCCCAGCCCGTCCCAAAAACAGCTGTAACATTTGTTTACTGACCTCCCTGAACATCCAAGTCCCAGCGCAGCACTTTGAAAGCGCAAGTGCCACGCCAAAAATAACACCGTTGCTTTCTGGAAGGCTAATTTAGTTCACAAAGAAGAAACGGTGCAAAAGGAGGTCACCAGATTAGATTTCAGAAAACGGCGCTATTTTTCAAAGAGTAACCATATTATCAATCCTCTGCCTAAAAGCTTTTCTTCGTGTCTTTTACAAACACACACACGCTGATTCTGGATGTGAGGCCAGCCCTTTGAGATTGCCACTTCACCCTGGCGAAACTTGCTGCATTATTAGCATTATTATGGGCTCGACTGCACCACCTTGAACCTGACAGGTAAACCCCAGCCACAGAAACACAAAGGCATCAATTTCAGTAATAGCCAACAATTTGAACGTTTGCCTAACCATGGCAGGGAATTTCTGCAGTTGAGCTGCTTCTCACAGATATGGGAAGGGAAGAAGGGAAGAGCAGGAGAAAGGGTTTATGATGGTTATTTTTCCCTTGAAAACAAGATTTCTCAGAACTCTTAGGTCCTTCTATGCTTTAAGCACAAGTTTTCTAATAACATGCTGCAGAGGGGCTTGTTCTGAAAAGTGCAGTACATCCAAAACTAAATGCTGCCCCAGAAACCATGGAAGTGAAGGGACTTACAGAATAACCTGTCAAAATCATCAGCTTTTCTTACTTCCTCTTCTCTACCCATGCTGTAAATCAAATCAGAATATAAACCCAAGACTACGATTTATATTCTAAGACTTCTTCTAAATAATATATTTCTGTGTAACATCCATTTTGTCACAGAGTTACAAGAGTGAACTATGTGTTTTGAAAACCCTTCCTGTTTCTGACTCGCTTTTTACAAGTGACACAAAACATTTTAGTGACTCATTGCTCTGAGAAGCCAAAGATTAAAGAAATTCTGTGAATGTCATCCCAGCAAATGAGGACTGAAAGAGGGTTAAAAGCACAGTCCATTACTGAAACATCGTGCAGAGCAGTAAAATATGGAGGTGGATTATTTTCACAGAGAAAACATCTGCCAGCATGGCTTTGGTGCATAAAGAGGAGGCTGCCTGCATAGGTCTCACCCCGTTTTGGCAGAAGGGGTGCTACTGACATGTTGGATGGCCAGATAACTTTCCATACTACTTGAAAAGATAAAACTTGGACAAAATGGGCTGAGACATCCTCAAGCCCAAAGAAGGCTTTCCCATTTAGAAGAACGGCCACGAGTAACACAGAAATAGAGAACGAAAAATCTCCTGGCACTCTCATTCGAAAAGGTCTTTAAGCTTAATAATGTAATCAGTGAATATTTGTAGTAAATAAAAAAAAAAACTAACACAAACAAAAAACAAACACAAGCAAACAAGAAAACCCCAAATCAAACAAAATAAAGTGTTCCAGCCCAGTAGTGATGACATAAAACGAAACTTAATCTTCGAATTAAGGATTCGAGGAAGTGTTGGTGTTCCATGCAGCCCCAAGGAGAACATTGCAAAATTAGCCATTGTTTTTTAAATGGCCATCGTAGCTGTTAAAGGCCAGGAATGTTTTTTGTCATCATTGTGATTGTCTTCATAGAAAATGCCAGCATCATGCAAAAGGAGACAAAACCTGCCCACACTGTTTTCTCTTCCTAGCACCATGACATATGTGGTCATTACAGGTAACTTACAGCTTATTAAGATGAAAAAGAATTTGCATACTTGATTGAATAGCAGTGAGATACAGAAGCTACATATCCTAGCTTCAAACTACAGGAAATCACACACGTGAATTTTTAAAATCATACCAGAGAACAGATGCAGCCCATCAAAAAATAAAAGTATTATATTCCTGTTGTGTAATTTATCATGCCTCAAAAAGCATAAAATGAAATAATGCACTTCTGGAGCAAACTCCCAAACTGCTATGTTAGAAGAAAGCAACCCCAGAGAACTTATTTTTCAACAAGCAACCAGGGTAAAAACATGTGAGAATCAATCAAAAGCTTTAAATCAGTAGATTCCAGCAAATGAGAACATCTGGAGCAGCAAATCTTGCTGCCAGTTCCAGAATGGACAAGACTGTGATTTACCAGAGAACAGATAAACAACCTGTCAGTGCCACAGGAAGAGACAGGTTTCTATTCCAGGGGAGCTTTTCCTAATAAAACCATCTTTCACTCCACTTAATTAACATTCAGTGCACAAAGGCCTAGGAACAGGTAAGCAGAAAAACTCTGATGTACCTTTCCTGGTGAACACAGGATGAAGTTACTACTAGGCTGACTGATCTGTCAGAATACCTCACCACCCCTGGTCTTTTGCTCATATGAGACTGAACACTGATTATTTATTTAAATAGTCACCACCTTAATTTCAAGTCACAGGTGAGAGTTTAATACAACTGTGGGCTCGATCTAGAGCAATGTTTTAGTCACCCTGTCTGTATGTCTTCTATGCAGTCAGCACATCTTCTGACACAGCAGCCTCTTACTGCTAACCAAAGAAGTTCCTACTCCACAGCTAGAAACTACTGTCCACAATTTTTTGGGGAAAAAAAAAAACTTTCAGCACTGTCAAACCTGTACAAATTAGTTTAATTTCTTTAAGATCCAGCCTTTCAAAGAAAATACTGGAAGCAGTGTATTTAAAATTGAGCAATATCCAAATGGATTTTATTTTGCTCAATTGAAATTAGCATTTCACCAGTCACTCCATTTCCTTCTGGAAAGATAAACCCCCCTCAATACCAAATTGAAACATTTCACTCAGCTCAAAAAATTGTTTGTGATTTGCACCTTCCACGTGGTTCCCACCTTTTGAGAGCTACCAGAGCTGGGGGGTCAGCACATGCCTGCCCAGCAACACACAGAATCTGCTCAACTGCAAATGACTTTACTCCTCCATGAACTTTTGGCTTCCCAAAACATGACACCTCCTGCTCTGTGGAAAAACTTTAGGGTCAGCAGTGTACAAAATGCATGCAAAGCCACACATCTTTCATCTTCTCATCCTTCTCCTGAGCCCACCAGAGCCTTACCCCATACACACAGAGTTTTCATCAGAACACCAAGCCAGCTCAGGCTTCCACATCTGTCTCCAAGTACATGGCTCAGTAACAAGAAAATTTCTCATCTACTGGGTTTGAATAAAGAGTAACAAAAATTTTAAAGACCTGAGCAATAGCTACAGCCTATTGTGCCTGCTAAACATTTGTTTATCAGTATAAAGGGAAATTACTTAAGTATTTGCTGCCTGATTATTTTTTTTTATTATTGCTTTTTCTTAATCACTACTATTACTGCTAAAAGTCTAAGCATAATGTGAAATACAAAGACAGGATTAGTGCCTCTATTGCACACTATTTATTTTAACTACATTTAATATTATAACAAGCATTTATTTCTGGATACAACGGGCAACGAACCAAGTTTCTCCTGATCTATGCAACGCGTTTGCTCTGCTTTATAACAACTATGGAAAAAATGAGGGGTTTTTTCCAATACAATAAACCTGCAAGAAATACTTGTCTCTCTCATTCCATTATTTGTTCTTTTTACCTGCTCTGGCTTCTTTGTGTGCATGCACCTTAAGTGAATGTTCCCTCATTACTGTCAAGCAACTTGTCTTGTTACTTCACACTTTCCTGGTGTATCACAAACACCTTGCTTCCCTTTGCATGCCTAATGACAGTGCCTTGCTGGAAATAAAGGCACATTAGGAAATTAGTGGAGCATTTGTGGAAAAGAAAGGGTCAGATGATCAAAACCACTCTCCCCGTCACTCTGAGGGCTGATACCTCACACAGCACAGGATTGAAGGTCTGGGTCTGTCATGTCACGTTGTAAAAGATCAAGAAAAACTGAAAAGAGACAGATTACACAGGAATAATGACTCTTCGGGCAAAATACAAATCAGCTCCCTCACAGCTACTTAGTAGCAGCCTCTCTCTAGAGGTGGGCAGGACTTTCCTACGGTTTTATAAATTATATAATATGAGCTACAAGACATGCTGTTATCATGAAAGTCAGCATTTCCTATGACCTTCCCTAAGGATAACACCCATTACAATGTAGTTATTCTAGCCTGGAAATCATTCCTGTGCCATCTTCCCACTTCAGAAAACAGCTCACCCAACACCATCCTAAACATGGTTTATATCCATTTCAATAAACCCACCTGGTATTTTCCTCCTTTGTATGACAGGTGCACCATCAAAATAATCCCAAAATCAGACTTTCTGGAGCGTTGTCATTGAAAGATGTTATCCAGCTAGATGGAGCTGGGCTGAGCAGCTCAGCAGCTTCTCTCACTTTTCTGACACTGCCAGAAAAGGTCCCTTAAAAACCCCAAAATGGAAATGAGGCCCTACCTGCTTTCCACTAGGATTTTATAGAGCTCATTTTGCACACATGTAGCTTTGAAAACCAACTAGATTTATTGCCTAATTCTATCCACTTTGCTGTCTTTCCTGACCAACACGTCCTAGCTCTTGAGCCATCGATTCTCAGCATTAACAATTTCCAAACAACCTAGCAATAACTGGAGGTAAGAACTTTATCCAGTTCAGTTTCCCTTTTGCACATGTGACTCGGCTCTGTTCAGAAAGCTTCTCCTCCTGGGTAACTTCTCACATTTCAATCCACTGCCTACAGTCCAAGACCAGAGCTGATGAAGTCTTGCTTCTTCCCACAGCACCTGAGATCCCTCCCCTCACACAGAAGGCAGATGTGGGACACGAAGGGACCATTTCTTGTTGTGTTTTGGCTGGCAAGAGCCCCCAGTGGGTGCACCACAGCCCTTCAGCCGCCTTCCAAGCTCATCCCAAAGGGCCCAAACAGGGGAAAGGCACTGCCTACCACATCCATCCACCCTGCTGTAGGAACAGGGTAAAAAGCTGGCCTTTTATTCTAAGTGGAGCTAACAGGCAATTTGCAATTTCCCATATGAAGCTGTTTTGAGAATGAGAAGTTCCTTTAACACAACAATCTATTCTGAGGGTGAAAAATAAATGCACCTGTAACAACAAGGGGTTTGTCCCATGAGATTCAGTAAAGAAAATACGTAAATGATCTGAAACCAGATAGATTTGATGGACAAGAAAAATACCTTTTACTAACCAACAGAATAATTAACAAGAAATCTATTAACTAATCAGAAGCTGCCCTCAAGGTTTGTAAAAACAGTATAAAAGACAGCATGTGGCCATAATAAAGAACCTTCTGAACTTTCATGGTGTCGCTCTGTGTCATGACTGCCCTCATGACGACACCCTGCTTGTGCCTGAAATTTATCCTGGCCAAGGGCCAGCTGCTGTGTGGCATTTGGGACTAGACAGAAGGTAAAGTACACACCAGGCACAGAGTGTGACAGTGCTGCTGCTGCACCTGAGAGCTCACCCGTTGCTTTTATCTTCCTTTTGCCAAAGTTGGGATTAAACGCTTGAGATGATGTTTCTTGTTTGGACTCAGGTGTTTATTAATTCTTATCTATATTACAGACTGTGAGTTCTACAGCACTTCTAGCTAACAAACCAAAAGTGGAGCTGTATCTATCTCTTTACAAGGCCTTTTAAGGATAAACTGTCCAATTAAGATACGACACCTCAATTATTTTGACTTTTAACTCAATAACCAACCACCTGTGGCCCACACTGTGGACTTTTCTATCCAATTACGAAACACCACCCTGAGCCATGAAGGAGAAGGTGAAAAAGAAGGACTGGCCTCTGTCCTAAATCCTCCATCTTTCTTTATATACATTACTATATTCTAAACCCTTAAACAGGAAGTTTTCCACGCTGTGATATCACACACTTCTAATCCAAACTCCACACCCACAATCCCAGTGCTGTCACTCAATTTTGGGAGCCTTTTCCACGGCCTCAGGTCAATGCAGTGTTTTTGGGGGTCAGTGCCTGTGAGCACAGAAAGGCTGGAATTCTCAGCACTCACCTGTGCAGGAGAAGTCATCCACGCGGACGTAGCCCGTGACGCAGTCGCAGCGGTAGGAGCCGGGCAGGTTGACACACACGGTGTTGGCGTGGCAGTAGTGCATCTTGGCAGCACACTCATCGATGTCTGCAGGGGAGAAACGCCCAGGGAAGTCACGGTCAGACTCAGCAGAGTGAATAACGTGACGTTGCAAAAAGTAAATCCCATTTACAGCTCCGAAGGCAGTCTGTTCAAACACTAGTACTAAGAAACAAGGCAAATTCAGTAAAAAAATATTCCTTAAAATAGAGCTAAAGCTCCCATATCATAGCAATGTGTTCCTTCCCACTGTTCTTCATGAAAAAACATTTCTTTCCTCAATTCTGGAAAAGTAACACATACATTTGGGGCTTTTTCTGCCATGTTAAAAACCAAAAACTGATGCAGTTTTCAAACACATAAAACACTGTTGAAGTATGCAACACTGAAAATCCTCACTCTTAATGGCACAGTGACTCCATCCAGCACGGTATGAGCCGCAGTGCTGCTCAGACACGCCACTCAGTGTTTGCCAGGACAGTGCAGGAGCAGATTCTGCCACTGCCCAGTTGAACAGTGAGTTCTCCACACTCCAGATTCACCCCAGTGCTCGGGCAATGCCCTGGGCACACGGTCCTGCTGCTGGAGTCACTGGCCACGGCTTTGTGCCACCTCCACATGTCACACCAGCAGAAGACTGAACCAGTCACCTGAGCCCATTTTATGGTCTGCATCATGTGAAAGCAAAAAGACCACATGATTAAGGAGCAGCAAAAACTTGACCTCATGTCTCTGCTTGGGCAATCTCTATTGCTGCCTTGAATCCAAAATCCAAAACTGTTTTCACAATAGTGACTCAAACCTATCATTTACTTGCCTGTTTTAAATATCTCAAGGCTCTGTGTTATTGTAAACTGTAAAATTTTCCCCCTTCCTTTTCCACAAAACTAGACATTACAGTGAAGAATTTTCTTTCTTTTTTTTTTTTTTCTCAGCAGGGTAGATTTTCTGCTTAGCAGCACAGATTTTACATGAAGTAATTCATGGTTTTCAAAATACTAATTCTAGTGTTACATACATCCAACACAAAGAAAGATGAATCAGAGACATATTTTTTCCCCCATTACTTTCTTTCTGGTATTGATTGCTCACACTCTGAAAAGGCATCAATTGACAGCACAGCAGAACCACTTCCTGGGCTCGTGGAGTGCCAGCGAGTTGGTCACCCCACAGTGCAGCCTCCTGTCACATCCCTCCACAGCCTCCCTTCTCCCTCCACACAGTGCCTATGGAAACACAGTCACTGCCTTCTTTTTTTTATTTGTTTGCTTTTTCATACTACCATATTTTTAATATTCCTAGTAAAGAACTGTTACTCCTATTTCCATATCTTGGCCTGAAAGCCCCTTAATTTCAGAATCGTAATAAATCAGAGGAAGGGGGTTTACGGTCTCCATTCCAAGGGGAGCTCCAGCTTTCCCCTGGCAGACACCTGCCTTTCCAAGCTGGGACACACAGCAAGTGATTAGCACCAGAACACCAGCACTCAGCCCCAGAATGGGGTGGGGGGAGTTTAACTGTGCACAGGCTGAGTGTCCTCAGTCACCTAAAATCAGGTATCTCCTTTAACCTTCCCAAACTGAAGCAGCTGCAGAGTTGGGATACGTCCCCGTTTTCCGGGCTCTGGAAATGGAACACGTGCCAGCTACGCTCACACTTCCTGCATCACAGACATCTGTCCAGCAGGAGCTCCCAGCCCCATCCCCTCACGCTGCCCAGCCAACAGCTGTCAGTTGGCAGCAATTCCTGGCTGCTGCCAACCTGGGGTGAATTAGAAACGATGGCCTGCAGGCACAACGCTTTGTACACCACTGCAAACACCTCGAACTACCTCCTTCTTGCCTTTCTGGTGTTTCGGCTGCGGTGCCACTTGATGAAATGAATTTTAAAAAGTCGGGAGCATCAATATATGAAAGATAAAAGCCGGGAAAAATCCTCCCACACGTCTTGTTATCACACCACTGAGTGCTCGAGCCACTTGGGAAACACTCAGGTGTTGACGTGTGTTCACACTGATCTGCTTGCAGACTATTTTTAATAGGCTTTTGGAGCGTAGCTTTGAGGAGTTTTGCTCTTGCATATCTAATAATTTTCCAGCATAGAAGGAAAGAGGAATGAAAAGATGTCTGCAAAGAAAGCAAGAACGTCAAAACAGCAGCCAATTCACTTGGAAATTAACCTTATGCACTACCCTTCATCTCCAGCTGCCTCACTACACTTCTCTTTATTCCCCCAAGGGGAAGTGAGAGGATTCAAAGTCTCAAAGGTGAAGTAACTTGAACTTTGATTCATTGCAAGAAAGGCCCAGATTGTTGTAACAAAAACTATGAGAATACCCAGAGATAAAAAGAAAATTCAGTACCTATATGAAAATACTGCCATGAGAGAATATCTCAAAAGGGGACTAAGGACTTCAAGTGATGACTTGACTATAAATAGAAGAACTGAGAAAACCTGGCACTGGGCTGCTGCACAAGTTCCAGAGCCCAGGAAGAAAAAGCCTGGGCCTCACAAAGGAAGGAGAAGTTAAAAAAAAAATAAAAATCTGTCACTTCAAACTTTGTTCATTTATTTGACTGTCTTTTCAATCTTTAAGGGTTACGTTTTCCATAAACCCTTTCAGCATTTCAGATTTTCTTTTACATTTGCAGTATTAGCCTTCTACTAATACCCGCATTTTCTTTTGACAGAATAATACTGAGAGGTCAAAACTGGCAACAGAATTTTCCTTTTAAAGCCTGTAGGGCAACACTAGATCTGTTGCTCTGGACCACAGTGCTACAAACACTTGTAAAAGGTTAGGTATTCATCAGAAAAAGCTTTGGGTTTTTAGTTAATGCTGTTAGAGTAAAAGCCATAAAGCACACAGTGGTATGTATCAGCTCAGCTGTAATGGAACTCCAATTGTGATCCACGTGGATGGATTGCTCGTCGCATTTGAAATATTAAACTTCATCTTCCAGTGGTCTTTGGAGACGACAAAAACACATGATTTATGCTTCTCTCTAGGCTGGTGAAGTCGTTTGTTTTGCTTTTACAAAGGTATACTTACGATCTTTAAAATGAGACTCGACACAGCACAACTATCACATACACATCGCCAGCCTCCATCCGCATCAGCTCACACTCTGCAACAACACACACACCTGGGCTCCCTCCCAGCAAGGACTGGGGTGTCAGAGTGGGCTGGCCTGGGAGGGGACTGGTGTCCCACGGGGCTCCAGTGTCTCCTCAGCAGCCAGTGAGACGGGGATCATTATCAGCACGGAGCTCTCCTTACAGCATCACACACCCCCCACAGCTCATTAGCGACCACCGCTGCTCTTCACTGCTCTAACAGGGAATGCCTTTCCTGGGCTGTGCCATGCTCTAACAGAGAATGCCTTTCCTGGGCTGTGCCATGCTCTAACAGAGAACACCTTTCCTGGGCTGTGCCATGCTCTAACAGAGAACACCTTTCCTGGGCTGTGCCATGCTCTAACAGAGAATGCCTTTCCTGGGCTGTGCCAGGGCACTCGGGAATGCTGTGAGCACACCGGGATAAAACAGAAGGAAAGGAGCTCAGTGGAGCTGCCTGCTCAGCACCTGACAGGTGACACCTCATACCAAATCAGGTGGGAGGGGAAGACAATACAGATGGTCTTCAACCCATGGCCAAGGGAAGAGGCTTTCTCATCTGCAAATGCACCTTACCAAATGTCCAAACCCACTCCTTTCATGCCTGCCTTAGAATCCTGTTACTAAATATCTGTGATGTTTAAAGATGACAACCAGATCTCAACTAGAGCATCTCTTTACTGTTTGTCCTCTGCAATAAGTCACACCAAACCAAAACAGTTTCAGCTGTAAAGAAGGCACAGCAGCTATCCATGGCAATGGAGTTTTGTCCATTCAACCCAAAGTGAAATGGACCTCTTGCTTTTTTTCAAACTGTTAGTCCTGTAACAACCACGAGGGAACAAGCTCCAAACAAAGCACTCTCTGCCTCTGGAATTGCACACCACTCCTTCATGCACTTAACAATAATCCCTTTACACATTAGGAGTGTCTTCACCTGTTGTTTGGGGCTTCATTTTCAGTTTAACTACTGAAAGACAGTAACATGCAAACCAAAACAAAATGAAGCACACTATGAAGTGTTCCAGAGCACTAACAGAGGATGTATTTTTATCAGAATCAATTCCTCTCTTTGCAACTGTCTCCCAGTTACTCACTTTCCAGTTGGGGACTATACCAAACCAAACCAAACTAGAATTTCCAAGAATTCAGTCGGGAAGAAAAAGCAGAAAAACAAAAACGGGGGGGAGGAAACCCCCAGCTTTGCAGAAAGCTCTGATGTCCAATTCATGATTATTAACATGGGGGAGGACTCCCCTCCCCTCTTTTTATTCAGAACAGGACTATGCATTGACTTGAACTGTACCAGGCCCTGGTCTACATAGCCAGGATTGTTAAAAACGTAAAAACAAACAGTGTTACCATTTAAGTAATGTCAAAGCTTAAAGCATGTTCACAAGCTGATGGAATCACACCAGTGAGGCTTCCAAAACAGCAGGACACAGCAGGAGTGGGACATGAGACGGGGTCTAAAATTTCAGCCACCTTATGCTTATGCCAAAAGGAACACAAGCCATTTTCACTCCACTGATTTAGCTGCTCCTCATTCATTTTATTTACTTGCTCTCCCAATTCTCCCTGATTTGTCCTCCCCTGCTGTTATCTCCTTTCCACTGCCAAACTCACCTGACTTCAGCTCCACTTGCCTTTCTGTTTTTCCTTTTCACCCTCCCACTGCCTGCCTTCTTTCTCACCCATCTCATGCATCTAACACACCCCACACCTGGTTTTTACCTTTACCACGGGCCAGGTTTCCCAAACTGTGCACCAGAACCCTCAGGGAGCCATAAACCACCAGACACAGCAGTCAGCAGCTCCCCATGAGCTGGCAGCAGCTCAGCCTCCCCCAATGGCCTGAGTAAGAGACTAATTACTGGCAGTAATTGTTTAGGCTAGCCTTAAAACTACTTAAAACTGCTCACCAGCTGCCTTGGTAGCAATTCACCTCCTCCAAGGCACAGCTCTGCCTTAGGGATGGAGCTACTGCCCATTCAGGGGCAGGGAAAGAGCCCCAAACGAGAGCAAACCGGCCAAAGAAAGAAGTCCCTTTCAACAAGGCTGAGAAATATTACCCTAATGTCATTAAGTAACTAACGAGTGAAAAATGCCTTCATAAATTAGGGCTGGTGTGGCATCACCTGGGAATCCAAAGGCAATAAAATAACTATCAATATAATAATATCAGGAACTATTATCACTTTGACTTTTAGAGCATCATTAAAACGGTGCAGCCTCTTCCTCTGGGCACAGCATAAAAGTGCTTTACATTGATATGGCCACTTTATGATCAGGACAAGAGTATCAATATTCCAAATCTGCTTTCTGCCTATTCAACTGCCCCTCTGGGGATGGAAACTGTACCACCATCAGGTTAAACAACTAAACAAATAAATGTTTTAAAGCACACATTCACATGCAATTCCCACTTGAACAGCCATACTCTCCAGCGCAGACCAGCCCCAAACAATCACAGCATTCCTGAGAAGGACAAAAATCAAAATTCAAGTGAAGGTACCTTCCTGGTCTTTATTTCAACTGTGTTAAGCTGAAATACTTTTACCACTCGCCCTCAAGGAAACAATTGATTATTCTCAAATAGAGACCACCACATTTTGCTGCCTGTTTCTCAGCTGCAGTAGTAAACTGCCCAGGAATGTGGTTGGTTCCTAAAACCTGTCCCAGTGAAGCCTTAGATGTTAAAATATTGCCCAGGTACAACACAATCCCCTGCTCCATCCTTGTTATTCCTTACAAAAATACACAAGTCATTAGCCTCTTTACTTAAGGCCATGATTTTTTTGCTGAAAAAATATGAAAATTAAAAAATAATAATTGATTTCCACAGCCTGCATCTCCAGTCATCTGACCAATTCCCTGACTCTCTGGAGTCAGAGAATTTCATCTGTAGTCTTTTTTGGGTCATCATTCCTCAAAACAACGCAATCCTATCTTGAAAGGCAGCACCCAGCCCTTTAAATCTTGCTGTTCAGACTACCTAGTGTCCCTCTCTGCAAGAAGTTTTTCCTTTTATTATGCTACTAAATTCTGCTTCTCTCTAAGGAAAACTGAAAATTTGCAGCTCCTTTGTGCTTTCTATCACTACACTGGCAAATTATGTGCACTGGTTTGGTGGGATGGTCCCAAAGAGATCCTTGAGACCTCTTAGGATAAAACCAGTTTATTTAAACTGAAGTTTTCCTAAAAGATCATTTCAATCAGTTCAAAAGCTGCCATTACTTATATTTTCTTTAATGTTAACACATCAATGTGGTGCTGTTTTTAACAGAAAGGAGCTGTTTTCTTAACCCTAAGTGCATTCATTTGATAAATACATTAATAGAAAATGTTCACAGACTTATTACTTTTTTAAAAAATGTTTGCAGCTATAGCTCTTAGGGATGGTTGATAACTTATTCATAAGGTATCTCTGACAGTTGCAAATAAGTTACTTAAAAAAATACGCAGCCTGAACTCACATACGATAACACAGCTTAAGAGAACGCAGATTAAAAATAATCACAGAAAGCAGAATGCAACATTTGGGGAAACAGGTTTTGGCTAACAGCAGCAGCTCCGTCATTTGCTCCAACATGCCAAAGCAACTAGGAAAAACAAGTCAAAGTTCTGCCTGTGCTGCTGTAGCAGCTGCTGTGATGTTTAGAACTAGCTGAAGTTTAAAAAGATTGCTTTATCCGGGATTACTCAAGCCTTTTAATTTTCTCCCTTCTAATTATCCTTTGAAGCTACACTGATATTTCTATTTAGAATGCACGGCAGCAGAGCAGGCTGCTGAGGAGTGTGCCTGAGTGGGTGTAAGGATTTTTCTTCAGGGGCATTGCTGAACTTGCTCTTCCCCTCAGCGGCTGACAAGAGGCCGTGTAAAAAGCAAGGCCCTTCTCATTTTGGGACTGTGCCTGGCCACCAGAATTCGGGACTTTTACCCAAATCAGGGCCACCCTCCCTGCTCTTCCCAGCCACTCCCTGGCCCCTTGGAGGCCATGAAGGCAGATCAAGGCCTTGGAGGACACTCTGCTGGGAAGGCATTTGTGGAATATTCCTGAGGAACATTCCTTACATCCTCTCATGGACATTATGGCAGAGAGGTGCTCTGACAACCCCAGGTGTTTTAACCTGGAATTTATTTATACTCAGGAATATACAAATTTATATATTTATTTATACCGAGGAATACCAGCAGCCACTCCAAGTAAGAATTCCATATTTCAGGAGAACAATCTGGTGTCTTTCAGAAAGGGAAAAAAAAACCAGACAGCGATGACTGCTGCCTCTTGAACTGTATTAAGGGCTCTGAAATGAGCAAGGTGTAATGGCAGGTGGCCTGGGAGAAATGCTGAGGAACTGCTTCGTTCTAAGGGGGTGGGTTTAGATTAGACACTGGGAAGAAATTCTTTCCTGTGAGGGTGGTGAAGAGCAGCACAGCCAGAGGAGCTGTGGTGCCCCATCCCTGGAAGTGCTCCCTTGGAAGGCGTCCTTTCCCATGGGCCTTTCCCATGGCAGGGGGGTTGGAAAGGGGGGCTCTTACAGGCCCCTTCCAACTCAAACCCTTCTGTGACTCTGAACCAAAATCTGCTGATCATAACCAGACCACTTGAACTGAAAATGGAGGTGATCCCAAATACAAACTGGTGCTGGCCCTATGATCCCACATAAACTGCTGCTGGTCCTTCAGGAGTTGTTGGGTGTCAGAAATCTGCAGGAGCAAGCCTACAGCAGGAGAAGCTGTTTGCTCTTTGCAGAGAGAAAAACCAGGGGATTTCAGGGGTTACAGAGCTCTTGGTATATCCCCCCAGAGCAGCACTACACCATAAACCAGCAGAGAGCTGTGCTCTCTCTACCCACAGTCAGAGCAATGTCCCGGCGATAGCACAGGGTTAAAATGTTTCTAAAAACCATGGGAATTGTATACAGTAGATTCAGGGGAGGTGGAAAGAAAGGTTGGGCCTGGATAGGCCTGGGAAAGGGAACCAAAACTACCTAGGCCCTAGAAATGAAGATTGGGCTTTATCTTTACTAGATCATGTAAAACTGCACCTGCAGAATCATTATGTGATAAATGATATGATTGTTAAATGTAATGATTGTTTGGTGATTGAATATGATTATTAATATGATTATTGTTTATTCGTAACAAGAATCATGGGAAATGGTGTTTGGGGGAGCCTGATGAAAACTACAAGAATTCATACAATAGAACAATATGAGTTTAATAATTCATATGTAGTTATAGAACAAAAGGGTAGAAAAGGATGTCCATCCCAAATCCATGTCGGAGTCAGATTTGGGTCTGTACCCTGTGCCCCTGACTCCCAGACCTGAATATCATCATTGTGTGATTATGTGTTTCAAAGCTAACACTGGCAATAGTGCTGCAGGTAACAGTTAAATTCAGTGAAAGGTAACAGAGAAGCTCAGAAAAAGAATGCCACTCAAATATAATGCATTTGGAAAGCTTCTCTTAGAAAAATATGAAATTAGAAATAAACCCATCTAGCTGTAAGTCCCATAATGATGTTAGCTTGTTCTCATACAAATTTTATCTTAAAAACAGCTCCAAAACGGCTGTTCTTTTTATTATTCTTATAAAAGATGTTGTGTTCAATATTTCATATTTTAAATGCTTTCGTCCACCAGCCATACTTTTTCAAAGTCAGTAAATAATCATACTTGTACAAGTTATCTGTTTCAAAACAGAAGTTTTCCTAAAGCTTCTGTCCAAGGGTTAATTTAGGAATGAATAAACATTTCTACAGATGTGATAAGTAAAATGTTGGTGTTCCTAAGGTTCATCCTTGTAGATAAAATTAATGCTTGCATAGGTGCAGCGACATGTAGCCAATAAAGAAAATATTGCTTAAATTCACCACAATAATCATGTTTGGCAGTGAAACAGAAATCAAGCAGAACAGAAAACATCAAAACCCACTGGCTTTTCCTGTCCTCCTTCAGGTATGCTGTACTTTTTTCCAGAAAGCAGGAGATGCCTTGGGAAACTCCCAGCTGTTGAGTAGAAGGCAGTGGGGGGAAAAAAGGCTTTTCACAAGGTGTGTGTGGGACAAATTCTTCCCACCAAAGATGGTTTGATAAGGCAAAGAATAAATTGTGAGCTTATCCTGTCTCCCAGCACAGCACATCTCCAGGCAACTGCGAGCTTTGAAGTTTGGGATCAGCTGTGACACTGACACCCTGAGCAATGACAAGGGTCTGATCTGAACACGTCCCCTCACGAATCCACACAGACCAACAAAAATGGGAATATCTGGGGCCCGTTCCCTTACAGAAGTGGTGCTCACCAGCACAGCACAATTTGCTTCCCTGGGGCACAGAGGGACCTAATTGCTTTCCCCTGGCCAGAACCCAGGATAGAAACCTCACCAAATTACAATAGGGAAAGAAGTGGGAAGAGTTATATGTAATAAATCTAACTGGACTAGTCTCCCTCAGTAGTACTCTCCCTCAGTACAACTCTTACACCCATCTTTCTTCTTCAAAAGCTCTTAGTGCACAAGAATCATTCTGAATCTGTCTACTTCATGCTGAGCTGCAAGAGCTACCATCACATAAGCCTACTACAAATAAAAGGTTATGCTGCTACTGCTCACAAATATATTACTGCCCATTAGAAAACAAAGCTAAATGATCGCCTCATTCTGAGGAAAATAGCTGTTCCCTAGAATGACTGCTCCTACTTCACTACATAAATGTGCTCCCAAAGCCAGGCTTGCTTTGGCTTTGATTTCACTTATGAAAGAGACTCCGGGATCTCAAGCAAGCACTGATGAAATAAACTCGGCTATCCAGAAAGGAACGCGAGATCTCCGTAACAAATTCACCCCCTTATTTATTGTTACTTTTTAATCTTTCCAAACACTCTGAGAGATACCAGTGGATGCTTAGACAGAGGGAGGGCGGAAGGGAAGAGGTGAGGGAAATGCTGGTTTTCTCTAATCTCCCGTTTCCCTGCATTAGCCAAGCAGTACAATACATTGAAATAACTCTATCCATTTCCTTTCAGCTCATACCTCACCTTTTCAATCCCCTCTATCTGATTTTCCTAATGGCTGGGGTTGAACAATGGATTACTGCATCAAAATGAGCAATTCTTTCTTCGTGCCATTATACTGAGGGTAATTACATTAAATATCTCATTCCCTCAGCACGTGCCTTATGCCACTACCCACCATTTTTCTTCCACTCTCTCTTTTTTGCCCGGCACTCTTACCCCAGTTTGTCTCTTTCCACACACATCCTGCCATATTGACTGGCTCACTCCCTCAAACACACACAGATGCTATCTCCAAATGATAAATTGTAGAAGGCTGCCCGTGTAATTGATCTAGAATCCCTGTGCCCACAGCAACATTTTATTGTGGCGTTTTGAAGGATGCTGTAAGCTCTCTGAAAAATTAAATGCTTATGAAAACTGCATGGGGGGTTTTTCTGGGGGTGGTGTCTTTATCATGTCTGAAAAAAACCCACAGCCCCTGGACAACTACTAGTCTAGTATTTTCAACTACTAGTCTAGTATTTTATAGTGATTTTAGGTATACGTTGTTATAAAAAATGAGACAGGTAATATGTTAGCAGCAAAAATCGTATCAAATTAATACTCCACAATTTTGCACTGAAGCCATTTTTCCACTCAAGGACTATTTGTGCAGCACACAGGTAACAGAACAACATTGTCCCATGCTGCCAAACACCAACTGTGCCCTATCTCCTCTATTTATGGCCTTCATTTTCCTAACTATTCTCTTCACATTTTTTCAGCAATTCATTATTCAGCCGTTTCCATCACATCTTGCTCCCCTATGCAGCTTCTGCTGAAAAATCCATGAGGAAACACTGAAGTGGCAGACTCATCACCATTGCTGAGCTGGCAGCAATGCCTCTTCATTGCCACATAATTCAATCCAGGTGGTTCCACATGATAGAGGATTTACTGGGTTTATTTTCATGGGTCCAGATTATTCCCTGTTAATCAGGTTCCACAGAGGATCAGAGACAAGTATCATACACACATAAGGAAATTATGGATCACTGCAAAACAGTTCCTTCCCAGTATCCCTCAGAGCCATGCTAAATACATTTTTGTGTTCCACATCCTTGCTATGCAACCTCATCTTATTGTTTGTGCCTTTTTAAATTCAATTTCATCTATAATGTAAAAATAAACAATGAAACATCAGCAGAATAAAACCACCTAATTTTAGTTATTATAAATGTTTTTTCCCTATAAACACAACCTTAATTGACGTAACTGAAAAGTGTGAGATGCCTCTCTCATCCAAGCAAATATGATAATCAGGTGTGATTTATAGCACTAGTTACCAAAAGAGACATTTCTGGTTTGGAGATTGCAAGAATACTGCATTCCTTGGGCATAACCTGAGGTGAAATAACTAACAGGAACAGTAAGAAAGGGTGGGGGGGAATCCAGCAGCTGATCATAAAAATATTCTTTACCTGCAACCTGAAGTCCTGCCTCAACACTTAGTATAAATTTTATTTTAATTGCTTTGCTTTTGGCTATGAAATTGAACTGGTGATTTAATGTTTTCCTCTTTGATAACACAGTCACATGTTTAGCTGCAGTTAAAAAAAAAGAAGAAATTGGAACGCTCACATCCTTAATATTTCATTTCTAGTAACCCTTCATCTAAATTACTGCACGGCCCGTCATCCCAGGGAGTTTTACAATGTATGTTTACATACATTTCCTTTATCAGTGGCAGCCACTGAGGAATACACCCCCAGATTCCCTGGAGTTCCAGCAAGGCGAGTGGTCAGAGCGCAGGGAAAGGAGCGGGAGGTGCAGAGCCAGCCCTTCCCAGCCAGGGAAGCCGCCTGTGAGGGACCCTGCAGCTTGATGATGTTTAAATGGAATGCCTTCCGTGGGCACATGCCCTCCTGCCAACAAGCTCCCTGAGCTCTCCAGAAGCAGGGTTTTAATTTGTAGTACGCAGCACACCTTTGGGAGCAGAGTCTGGGAGCAGAGGCAGCATTGTGTTGCTATTTGTGACAGTGAATTACTGTTTTATTGCCAGCATCGTTACCTAAATTTCAGAGCATGTAACCAGCAGTAAGACACAACTCCAGCTGGCTTTTACCAGTCCTTCCAAACCCCAGAAAAATTCTCTGTAAAATCCAGGACTGCAGTGGAAAAGACATACTTTAACACAGGTTAAAGTAATCCTTGTGAAAGCGAGCAGAAAGCCCAGAAATTAATAATGAATTGCTGCAAGCCCAGAAATGGGCTTTGGACCAACCTACTGAACAGTCTGTGCGTGTGTATGTACTTATTTGTACACTGCAGAGGGAGGTGAATTGACAAAAGATCTCATCCTGAATGAAGAGAAAGAAGAGGAGAGTTGAATGAGCTTTACTGATTCCAACTGCTGTGCTCTGACTCAAATTTTTAAGCTAGATTAACCTTTACCTAATAGCAAAATAGTAACTCTTCAATGGTTGTTGATGAAACCTTCATGTATTTTGTCTCTGCAGAGAACCATTATGAAAACCATGTGAGATTCCATCAGCAACATAAAGATGAAAACTTCCACAGACATCTAATGCATTTTCACCATCTTGATTAAGAAGCAAATTCTGGCCTGATTTCATTGGTCATTCTACATTAGTTGTAAATAAACGAGGGGGAAAAAAAACAAATAAAGAGAGCAGAACTAGACAAGCCGTGGATAGAAAGTCAATACCAAAAAAATCAATGCAAAATACTCCACATCCCAATGGCTTCCAGTGCTTTCTCCTCCCTCCACATACCTTTCAAGCTATTGTTCACTTTTAACAGCAATGGAACCTCATCCCATTGTGGCCCAGAGCATGAGGTCACCCCACAGAGTAAAGCCAGACAGGACACCATGCAAACACACTCCCCCACTGCTAGGGACTTTAAAAAACATGAAGTGATAATGGTCAAAGCCAACCTACTCCATACAGAATTCATGAGATTATATAACAAAGACCCAACTTTGAAGAGTCTCCGAGATTTTTTTTCCTGCACCAGAGTTCTCATTTTTGTAAATGAAAAAGGTTCTGAGAATACAAATCTCTTGTCAATGCAAATCAGCATGCCTATACCAGCATAGAATGGAAAATATTAATTTGTAGCTGCCAAGTACAGAAGAGATCTAGCAGGCAGTACTGGGACTTGGTCCCCCCACACACCCATTTGCTGCAGATTACCCCGAGAAGCTTGAATCCCAGACAAAAATGTGCTAAAAACAGTAATTCACACTTCTCACTTTAGTAAGTTAAGGTACACTATTCCACTAACCTGTGCACGTGTCCCTGTCCCGAATATCCTTTACTTTCCTGCACAGCAGCAGTAAAAAAAATCACCTCCAGAAAGGCAGTGACCACAAAAACCTCCCCATTACTCACAGGAGGAATCACAGCACCTCCAGGACTGAAGGGAGAAGCCACTGCCTGTATTTCCTTCCTTAAAATGTCTGTCCTCTGATGGAAAGCAAAGGGATTGACTCAAAAAGCTCGAGAGTAACAATGCTAACTAAAAAAAAGACATTTCCTTCATGTTTGGGAAGAGATGAAACTGAGCTTAAGAGGGAAGTGAGGTACTAAATGCTAACACAGACATACAAGTTAGAGAACAACGTGAACAGGGTAAAGCTCCTGCTGATGGGCTGTAACAAAAGACTGAGATGACTGTAAAACTGAAAGGAGAAAACCACAAAACATTTCCTTTCCACCACGGTCACAATCCAGAGGTGGTCACCCTTCTCAAAACCAACAACCAGAGCAGCTCCTTCTGCTGAGAAAGCACAGAAAGAGAATTTCATAATTTGTGCCATTGTCACGTGTACCACACGACTTCCCACAGAAAAGAAACTCATTTCACTGCACTGAGTTTGCATGGGAAGGTGGGGATCCACGGGGATGCAGAGATCCACCCACAGCCCATGGGGATCCACGGGGATGCAGAGATCCACCCACAGCCTGTGGGGATCCATGGGGATGCAGAGATCACCCACAGGCCGTGGAGGAGACCCTTCAGAAGATGTGGACATTCCCTGCAGGAACCTGTGACCTCATGGCCAGCCCACAGCGGAGCAGACTCTGCTGGGACCTGTGGCCCCGCGGACAGGAGCCCATACTGGAGCAGGTTTGGGGTCAGGAGTCGTGACCCCACAGAAGGGACCCTCACTGAAGCAGCTCACAAGGAGCAGCAGCCCATGGGAAGGACCCACACTGGAACAGCTCACAAAGGACTTTCTCTGTGAAGGTTCTGGCCTCTTTTTTACCTTGCCAAGGTCGGGGTTAATACACAGGAAACGGAGGTTTCGAGTTCAAACTCGGATGTTCATTATTTCTGGTCTACTTAGAGACTCAGGAGTCATGAGCTCTAACTACCAAGTTAGAGAAACGAGGTAAAATGGAGTCTTCTAACTCTTTCCAAGGTTATTTATGTGACAATTACCCATACAAAGGTGGCACCTATATTATTTATACTTTTGACCGAATAATGGCCACCCAAGGCCTGCAATGCGGACATTTCTCACCCAATTACGGAAAATCACCTAAAACCATGAAGAAGAAGGAAGAAGAAGGTGAAGATGAAGGATGTAGACAATGCCCAAAATCTTCCATCTTGACTCACATGTATTACTATATACTAAATCCCCAAAATCCCAAGTTTCCAGACTTCCAACCTTTCTCCTGAGGAAAGGGCCCCACGCTGGAGCAGGGGAGGAGTGAGAGGAGGAAACAGCAGCAGAAAGAAGGTCTTATAAACAAACCATAACTCCCATTCCACAGCCTCCTCCATTGCTGGGGGCAAGGAGGGAGAAGAATCAGGAGCAAAGTTCAGACTGGAAAGGGGAGGGGGGATGGGGACATTTAAATTGGTTCTTATTTTTTATTATCCTGCTCTGATTTGATTGGCAGTAAATGAAATTTATTTCCTCAAGTTGAGACTGTTTTGCCTCTGATGTTAATTGCTGAGTGATATCTCCCTGTCCTTATCTTAACCCGTGAGCCTTTTGTTATATTTTCCCTCCTGTGCTGTTGAGGAAGGGAGTGATAAAGCAGCTCGGCAGTCACCTGGCAGGCGGCCAAGGTCAACCCACTTAACTTACTTACTGTACACTAAGAATTTTATTTCCTTTAGCATGCAAAAAAATAACGTGAGCAATTTTTTCGCCACGTTTGTTACGTCTTATGTACTAAAGGATGAAGAATCATTTATTATGGTAAGGCAAAATCAAGATTTTTCAAGTTTCCCCTCCACTTAAGCGCCTTAAGAATGGTGCTAGTAACTGCCATTTAACAGCTGATAGGTACAATTTTAATTAATTAGGCATTGTTTTTCATTAAGGTGAGAGAGGTACTGAAACCTTTTGAGTCATAAACCTGCCATTTAACACAGCTGCCAACTTCCCTGAGTCAATTCACTTGCTAATGTATGAAATCAAAGGAAAGGAGTGACTTGTATCTAGACTGCATTCCTGTTTCTGGGTATAATAAATGTCAAGAAAGAATTAGTAATGCACAATAACAAGACTTGCAGACAGAGCACATGCTGCTTTCTCACAAAGCACTGCTATTCAGGATTTAAAAATACTTCTTTTAAAAAGTCATCCACCTTTTTCCAATAAAGAACAGCTTCTCATCCTCCTGTCCTGCTCTCCCAAACCCAAATAACAAAGAGGTGAAATAATCTATTGACACAATAGACTGACCAGCCTAACAAAGCTGAATATGAGTATATATATATTTTCTCTTTAACAATCAGTTTCTATTTACCTTCTTTACCTTCTGCTACCTTCCTTCCATTTTTTCACAAATCTTAACAACTTCATTTCATAGTTCTTCCTCTCATTATCTTGACAGCCCTAAAACACCTCTTTTGTTTAGTCCACAACCCTGAATGCACAAAAAGCTCCTCTTTGACTGCTCAAGCACAGATCTGAAGACACGTTCAGCCCATCCATTCAACCAACCTCTACTTATCTAAGTTCTGTTCTTGCCTCATAAATCAGCTTCTACGAGCTGTTCATCATTTTTAGACCGCTTTCTGAATAGCTTTCTATTTATTAATTTTACATTTTCTAACCCATGTGTCACATGCTCTGGGCTCTGCTTCTGAATCATCACAAAGGTTTTGGAAGGGTAAAATCATATGCTGCTTTGACCTTGTAAAACTATCCCGGAACTGTTAAAACAGTTTTAGAGAAAGCATGAAGGAAAAAACTATACAGGAATAGTGAAATCACAGTCACTGAGTTACTTTTAGGTCATAAAATCTTACCAAACAACAGAAGAGCTATGAATTTCTTATAAATACAATTACATGGCATACAACTGGCACTGATTCTAGGTTATACAAATCTTCTTGATGTTTTCCAACAGGAACTAGACTCTTGTGTTTTGATAAATCCCCCATAAATGTGCTATTACTTAAAATAAAAGGAAGACACATCATCATGGATGATGGGTCCAGGATATTTTCCTCGGCGTAAGGACGAGACCCAGCTCACGAGGTTCACTACAACACCTGCACACCAGATTTTCAGCTGATAAAACCCCAAATATTTGACATCCACACTGTTTCAAAAACTGGTATTCATGCACGTATCCGTATGTAAAAATTCAAAATAAATCAAAACAGTCCCCCATGCAGACCCAGGAGGGGCAATGTGCCCTGAGCATGCTGTGCTCATCTGAACTAAAGGCATCCTTTAGCAGCCCAAACCCCTGAAGTCTGTCTGAGCACCCCAGGTGTATAATTACAGGGACATCCCACACTGCACTTTATTCAGGAATCAGCAACAAAAGCCAGGCACTAACACAAGGCACACAGAAACTCAAAAGCATCCAACTCCATCCAGTCACAGGCAGTTCCTAAGACTTGGCTAGAAAACACCAAGAGCTTCTCCAGGGCATCATTATCCGTATGCTAAAATCTGGATTTGGTTCTATGTCAGAAAACTGGCATGTTACAACACCACGTATTAAAACATCTGATTAGCCATGTTATTGATGCAATAACAAAATATTTTAATAATAATTCAAATAACTAATAACATGAACAGCTTGTTTCCAAGGTGACCGAAGAGAATCATATTTCTTACCAAATTTCCCTTAGGTATAGCCAGCTTATTACTCCTTTGAAAAAATATTTTTTTCTTCTACTGACAGCATCTCTCAATGGCTGTTCTCTGCTGTCAGTGTTGCAATTCATCAATGTTGCTTTTAATCTGCCATTTTACCTGGTGTCTGTGTAAATAAATACTGATAGTTGATGTCTTACAGCCCACCCAAAAGGCTCAGACTTCCTGAAGACATAAAGGAATTGATAGTTTGACAGTAGCTATTGATGCAAGCCGATGTACAATAAGTGGAAATATGTATTGTGGCTTGAAAGAATAGTGTGACTGCTAGACTTCTGGATTTACCATAAACCACAGAAGACATTTCTTAACTCAAAAGCACTTTTGGACAGATAGAACTGTCTTAGTTTCAGCAGAGGCAATTGTGAGCAGCTTTGTGTCTCGAAGTACAAAGAAGAGTGGAGAGCAGAGAAATGAAGCCTGCCATGCCAAGGGGCACAGATGGCTGCAGAACAAAGCAATGATGTTCTCTGGAAAGAGACAGCCCCTCCAGCACGGCATCTTCCATGGAATGGGCTGGAATAGCCATCAGCTGGAGGTGTTAGTACCTGAACAACCACCACCTGCAGTGCACTGTACCCACACAGCCGAGCCCACTGCACAGTCTGGGGCCTGATATCCTAATTATGCTATTAAATATGAAATCATCTCATTGCATCCTCAGAGAGAGAGAAGCTGCCCAATTCAAAGACTGTTTGGTGCCCTGCTCTGAGCCTCCTGTTTGCCCCAACCAGCAAAGACACAGCAAAACACAAAGGAACACAAGACAAAGTGCACTAACAAACCCACCGGGCACCATTCCCACAACAAATAAATAAAACCCTGACAGCCTGACTGCCCCTGCAGTGATGGAATTCACAGGGGCAGAGCCCTCCCAGACAGGGATTTGACAGGGATTTGACAGGGTGCAACACGTGGGGACCAGCTGAATCCCAACTTGGCTGCGATGTCCTGCCCAGCCTGGGAGGAGGAGAGGAGCAGGGCCATATCTGCTATCCCATTCTCCTTCCTCACCTCATCATCCTCAATTCTCTCAGCACTGAAGAGCCCTGGGGCCATGAGGGCAGGAGGCTGCAGACCACCAGATTCCTTCAGAAACGAACCAAACACGGTGTCTCAGACAACTGAGGAGAAAATTAGGCAAATTCCTTCCAAATTTCAGAGAGGGAAAAGGCAACCTACACACAGAATCAAAGAGCTGCTTCAGAAATCAGTCTGTAGTCTCCCCTGATGTCTGACAAGAGCCTAGACTGTCACCATGGACCGTAAGAGCACTTTTGAACATCACTCTGTCCCTGCCCATGTGTGTCAACCCTAGAGCTCAGAGACACCCTACCTGCAATGTCTCAGGGCAAGTGACAACTTCTGAAAGCACATCAACAAATGCTTTTTACACCCTGAAACTATTTCATGTGCAATGACCAGCCCTTTGGTAAAGTGTGTTTGCCTCGGTGTTCAGATGCCATTTTTGCCATCAGCCTCTGAAAGAAAAAGCTGTGCTCATTTATAGAAAAAGAGGCAGGTCAAGACTAAAAGCTCCAACACTGTCCAGCCCTTCACGCTCGTGCCATTATTGCTTTTTCTCAGTGGCAAAGACAGATGGGGGGAATTTTTCTCTCCACAGCTGGCAAAGCTGAGAGCCATTTGTGGTTAGAACACAGACTTACTCTTGGATCACGATCTTTCTAAGTAAATGCCACGGTACACACATGACAGCAGCCAGGCAGCAGCAATATCCTGCTCCATTTCTCCACCTGTGCATTTCCACAGCTTTTCTCCAGAGGTTGCAAGGTCCACAGCCTGCTGCAGCACGTGGCAAGAAAAGTGTGAGAAGATCATCACGCTACACTAATTCCTCCTTACCTGCTAGTCATGCCAAAAGTACCCATGAAAAAGAGAAGATAAAATGTGGAGGCTGAGTACAGGCACAATGAAAAGGTGTTTATTCCCCACCAAGCTGATATCCCCAGTTTGTGCTGTTAGGAACAGTGAGACTGTCAGTCATTCCCAGACTCCTAAATATTTTAGAGAGCTTCCCAAAGACTACAGATACAACCTGGGAGTTTCTCCCCAAGGAATGAAAGCAGACAAATTTGGTACAAGAAAAGCAGGAGTTTGGGAATGCAGAACCGGCAGCTTTTCAGGAACAGAGAGGTCACAGAACTTGACTCGCTCGCAAATCAAAAGCAGCAAGTAAATCCAGTGCTAGGAATCATTCACTGGGGTTTGGGGAGGTATCTAGCAGAGTTTAATGACTTGTTCTTATATTAAATAAATAGATCACATGACAAAAGTACAGTTTTGGCTTACCAGAAAGCATTCATTAGTTTACAACAAATTAAGAAAGCTGAGCTGAGCTAATCTGAATAAAATCCCTTCTGAAGAGTGTGGTATTTCTCAGATAACACCTTTCAGCCTTGCACTGCAAGGGAACAAGTGCCACACACAGAAGACGTGCAGAGCTCTGAACATGGGGCCCTCCCACCACAAGACCACCCCAAGCAGAGTTTGGAGAAGCGAAAATAGAGGCAACACCAAAATCCTGTTTGAGGGGGTGCGTTTCCTCTTCTGGGATTTTGTTTTTTTGCTTTACAGCACTCCCCAAACATTTGCAACTCTTCATCCCACTTCTGTATATTTTGTAACATCTTAATACTTGTTAATTACTCTATAAACAGATGAAACACTGGCTACTGCTTCTGTGAAATTACTCCAAATGTAGTGGCTTGAGATACATTTTCGGACACATTTTTCAGAGATACTAATTCCAATCCACATATGTGGATCCCCAACAGGTTTCATACAAGCAAAAAAACATAAATTCTAAAAAAAAAAAAAAAAATTATAACCACCACTGCTAGATGCTATTATGTATTTCATTTTGAAATATATTTTAAGATGTGGAGTTTGTCATTAACTCAGTCTTCAAAACAAGACATGCTGAACGACTGTGGCAAACTTACACACAAAAACCTCTGTACACAGAAAATAGTAAATCATGCTAAAAAGCACGCCCATTATATATGTGATGTTTCTCTTTAAAACTACAGGTGGATCAACCAAAGAGGTTCTTTTGCACGTCCAAAATTTAAAAATTCGTAATCTCTTTACTAGAAATTATTTTAAAGTTAATTAAGGTGCAATAAAATTTGATTAACTACAGTTATAAATCTGAAACTGAAACGAAGACAGTTCCAAATCAAATAAAATGCCTTATTAAATGTTATAACATCAGACAGTCATCAATCTCCAGAAATAAAGAGTCGAAAACAGAAAACCATATAATGTAAATGAAGCCTAGAATAATTAATCCTGTCATCGTATCCTATCGACTGGGAGTAAATCAAAAGACAAGAACAGACTGAAAACATCATCTTTTTTTTTTTTTAATAGTGATCTTTCTAATGTCAGTTTGCAGTTTATTAACCCATGGTGCAAAGTCTTCAGGCCTGTTTTTTACCTCCAATCACAGCTGAGCCTCGCTGGAAACAAAATCAAATTTAAAAGCAACAATGGCCCTCCAGAAAATCTGGTTAAATTAAGAAATCTATCAAATGATTTCGACCAACTCATCTTCTGACAAGTTGACAGAGAACAATATATGTAAAAATAAGCCTGCAAAGAAGGTCTGGGATTCAACAGAGCCAACTCTGAGTGCACAAGAAAGTCAACACAACTGATAATCCTACACTGAGCTCCAGAATATAGAGATAAAACTTTAACAAAAGGTTGAAGCTGTTTGGAATGAAATTTAAAAAAAGAACAGCAAGGATAAGAAGCACTTCAAAGAAGATATCAGGAGTAAGCAAAAAACTTACAAGAATGGAAAAAGAGAGATTGATTAACAAGGCAAGGCAGGTGTCCTAAATTAGCCACACAGTAAAAATAGCACCTCAGCTCCATCTTTCAAAGGAAAACAGGCTGAACAGGGAAAGGCTCATTTCACCTCAGCACAAGAGAGGGATTAAAATACAGAGAAGAACTAGCTAAGGACCCTCACTGTCATACAAATTCCACGAGAAGTTAACTGTGCCCCCCCAAAACCTGGACAAATGTCCCATTTTCTCATAAGAATAACGCCACAAGGACAAGAACATTTGCAGCACAATGAAAGAGCCAGAAGATAAAAACACAAATTCACTGGCAAGTTTTTTAATGAAATTCATGAACCTAATGGGAACTAAAGCTTTCCCAATATACAAGTTAGTTTCACAAACCTTTACCCAGAAACTTTGTTCTTTGGGCATCCCCGATCACGAGTGCTAAAGCAAAAATTACACTGGGGAACACTAAATACAGATGCACTCCAGGAAAGGAGTGACAAACATGTATTCATGTGATTTTGACACTGCCTACAGCAGACTCTGGGAGAGGCAGAGACCGAGGGCACGGAGGGGGGCTTGAAGCAGCATAAAAAGAAATATATTCTCATTACTAATGGATCACCTGAGAGACACGATGAGTTCCTTAGTAAGACAGATGACTACTTAGACAAGGGCAATAGAGTGCAACTGATACATCTACGTTTGAACTAAGCATCTGGCAGTGTTCTCCAAGAAATCTTTATTTAAAACTCAGACAGTGAGGAGCAACATAAGAACACATCGTAATATGGATACAAAGCTGTCTATGGGAGGCAGCACCAGAGTCTGCAGTGAGGAAAAAGCAAGCCTAAAGATGGAGAAGCATTACTGAACGTTTCTCAGGAATCAGTCTTGGGATGGATCCTGCTTAATACATTCATTAGCAACCTTGATCCAAGACTGCGTTATGAGATGCAAAGATGATACAATTACGAGCACGGAGGAGGACAAGGCCATCACACAGAGAGAATGAGATGACCTTGAGAGGTAGAAAACTGAACAGGATGAAGTTTAAAAGCAAAAGACAAACTAAGGAGGATTTCTGCTTTAAACTGGAGGTTCATCAGGTCTAAGAAACAGAGGGCAAGCAAGCTGGTGGACAGAATGATTAAGAGGCAGCCATTTTTTCTTTACCAGCTGTGAAAATGTCTAATGAACTTCTGGGAATATCAGACATTTTCAGCCAACTCAGAGGACTACACAGACGTCATCTGAAATAGTGGGCTGATTCCTGATCACCTGTTTTCAAAGCAAAACTAACTATGCCCAGAAAAGGGTTTCTAATGGGACTACAAGAATGGGAAAATAACTCTTGTGACAAGAATCAAGGCAACCTTGGTCCTTCCATCCTAGTTATCCAAAAACTGAGAATATACTCAAGTATATTTGATCACTGCTATACATAACCTTGCTTAGCTTGGTCTCAGGGTGTCTGGGGTTGCAATGCAGGATGTGACCAGGGGTGTGCATTCCGTCACCATCAGCTGAAACCAGGTGGGGAGGTCTTAATGGCCAGCTCCAGAGTTACTGAGCACAAAATAGGGACCCACTCCATGGCTTTAGTGATGGACATTCCCCCAAGCAGCAGCTGGGATTATGAGATGCAACAGAAGCCTTGCACACAGAAATATATCCCCTTGGCAGCTGATGTAAGGTTTGTCTCAATAACCTGTTCAGCCATCAAGTGTCACCTTTGTGGCTAATGGTTTATATCAAAGGAAAGAACACACCTCATAATGTACATAACCAACTGTGTAATGCTGCTCAGCAGGGAAATATCCCTCCTGCAACGCTGCAGTGATTACCTTATGCCCTGAAGCATGAGGGCTGATGATCTTTATCCTACCTTTCATAACTACAAATGCTCCTACTGGTCATAAAATTATCCAAGCACTTCAAAAATTCAGCCACAATATTTGATTTGATGACCCTCTGCACCGGGGACTAGCACAACCTCACTAGGTGTTCAATGTCTGGCAAGTCGTTTGTTTTAAACTACACCTTTATTTTCATATTGCAGAACAGGATCAGAATAACCTTCTGAACAAGTTTCACCGCAGCCTTCATTAAAAAAAAATAAATAAATAAAATTGTGAGTAGCTAAAGCAAACCTCGCTTGAAGGCTTGACTGTGACTTTTCCTTATGCTACATATCAAAATAAATCCTCTCGTGCAACAGATGCCAACACCTTCCCACCCAGAGCAGGTGGACTAGGAATCATCACAGAATGTGTGGGCTGGAAGAGACCTTCGGGATCACTGAATGTGGAGCATGTGCAGAGACAATGGCTCTCCACGGGAGCCAGCACAGCCCTCGGGATCTGTGTCCCCCCTCCCTGCTGCTGGCAGAGCCCCGCACCACAGGGATGAGCTCTCAGGGGGACAGGGACATCCCTGGGACACTCCTGTGATAACCCTGAGCTGCTCAGGCCGAGCAGAACCACAGGGATGAGCTCTCAGGGGACAGGGACATCCCTGGGACGCCTTCTGTGATAACCCTGAGCTGCTCAGGCCGAGCAGAGCTGCTCCTTCAGACAGGTGCCAAAAGGCACAGCTCAGCCTCGAGTCCTTTCATTGTATTCCATCCCCTGGGGTGCTCAGCTGGGAGCAACACCCAAATTCAAAAGATGTCAAAAGACATCTTTGCCTTTGCTCATTAAGTCACAGCACTACCCAAGACTCCTGTCCGAAGGAAAACCTTTTAAAACAAAACAAAACAACACAACCTCACAACTCTCTTTGGGATGCTCAGAAAATACGAGGAAAAAACAGAAATGAAAAATCCAAAAACAAACAAAAAAAAAACCCCAACCGAACAAAAAAAACCCCAAAAAACCCCACAAAAAACCCCAAAAAACCCTCCAAAACAAACANAAAACCCCCAAAAAACAAAACCAAAAATCCCAAAAAACCAAACCAAAGGCAAGCCAACAGAATGAGTTATTATGCCTCGTCCTCCTCCCCACCCTCTGTGCACTCAGGCTGTTCTGCTGTACACCCCAGACCCTGAGGAGGGAAAAAGGATCCAAACAGAATTCAAGCAGGTATTCTCAATAAGCAAAGCGTGTCTTTCCAAGTTCATTTCTGAGGAAGATTATGTAAGCAAAGGCAGCCAGGCCCAACCACACTTGCATAATATTAGTTACCAAACCAGCTTCTAAAAGCAGGTTTAAAGAAGAAAAAGAGGGGGTTTTTTAATATTATTTCTTTTTTTAAGTGATGCTAGCTCAAAAAATTATCTATTAAAAAGCAATTTCAGGGAACAGAAAAGGACGTTTTATCCCAAAAAAATCAAACCACTCCGCGTAGAGCGTTCCCCAAAATGAGCATCTGGCAAAAAGATCAAAAAGACACCATTTCTTTGCCAGCAGTAACATATTTAAGAGGTTGCTTGCTAGCAAACTGCCATGGCAACCACGGCAGCACCTGGGGTACGGAGCTCTCCTGAGAAACAGCTCGTCTTCCCCGGAGAAACAAAATAATTCTGCCCTGGTGCAACAACTTTAAAGCAGGTAAGCAGCTCCAGTGACTGTGCAGCCCCTCAACTCCAGAGTCAGGCCTTCATTAGTGCCGTTTCTTCACCCAAAAAACATCTGTACTAAAGCCCAGCTGTAAATACATCACAGCAAAACACAGACCCCTTCTGTGTCTGACTTCATGCATGACACAACTCAGGGACAGCCCAATGGGTTTGGGGGGGTTTTTTTTGGGAAGCAGTTATACTGAGCATCATTTCAGTGTCAAAAGCAAAGTAAAATGGGTCAAGCCCCTCTTCCAGCCAAGACACTGAGCCTTTTACTCCCTAAAAAAGCAGCCAGGAGTGGGCATGTGCCTCCTTTCCCAGCTGCAAATATAGCCTGAACTGAAAAATACAAGCTAGATTTCTTTCTGCAATTTAGAAATTTTATGCCCAGAAATAGCCTGATCCAATCTAATTACCAAGGGACAGAGGAAAGGAAAGAAAAAAGGAAAATATCAGCTATAGATCTCTCTGCATGTAAGAACATTTTTATGCTATGAAAAAATAAAAACAGTGGAATGAGAGTTTTTGATGTCAAATTGACCAATAGTGCACTTGCCTTAGCTCAGCTCTTTTCTACAGAAGACTGCACATAGTGATTAAAGCAACTTTTGAGGGAAAAAAAAAAGCAATTCTAAACTCATGTTATTCTGAAAAATAATCTTACATAATGCATTATTTTTGAGTGCATCCCTATCTCAACTCTCCTTTTTGGAAGGCTTGCATGATTGTATTGTTACACACCACCAGTGGCAGGGGAGGAGGGGAGAGGGTTGGAACACATCACTCGAGGAAATCTTCCCTTCCCTTGCTTTCCTGGATTTCCCTCTGCTCTCCATTCTCAAGGCCAAGGGAGAAAAAAAATTACACAGATCATCTCAACCAACAGAAGGGAAAATAGTGAAGAGAAGTAACACTGCTGACAGTGGCAGACACCAATTACCTTCTCTTTCTGATTTCAAAAAAGCTTCTAGTGCTTTTAACTTGCAATTTATGAATGTCACCCACCGACATTCGACTTTCCTGCTTCCAGCAGACTCACTTCTTGTCATGCTAACACTTTATTAAGCTTTTTTCCATTTTTTCTTTCCACCCCTCTTTCACCTAAACTTTAAAACCTTGCCTGGAATCATTGTGCAGACTTTATGCCCTCAGTAGCAAAGACAAACTGGGACCCAAGAGATGAAACATTCCCACCTACCACCTCCTTTCACATGAAGGCATTTTGAAAAGGTAAAACAATCATTTGCCTACCATGCATTCAGGAATAGCTTTCACTTAGAATGGTTAAAATATTTCTTAGCCTTTTTTTTCCTTGGCCTTCAACAACTTCATTTAAAACTACAGTTTTACATTCCATTAGACACCTGCAGGCACCAGAGATGAAAGAAGATTAATACATTCGACAAATGTGTTGACTGATTTTCCTACTAGTGTCAAAAACCTACGATTAAATATTTTCCTTCGACCACATTACGGTGTGCAATTGTTGAATCAAGCAGTCACCATTTCATTTATAAATGGAAAAAGCCTAAGCCACACAAGAAGGTGAACACTGAAGAAACATATTTATGTGAACTGCTTTTCATGCAGTCAGAACAAACATTATTTTTCTCATATGCAGTCCAAGTTCTGTTTAACTTGCAAGTGTCCTATCTGTCTCAGACATTATTAAATGTGTCTGGCATACAATAAAAACCAGAGGATATAAAACTTTGTTTCTATCTTCTTGTACAGATATAAAAGATATAAAAGAAGATATAAAAGGTTTTTTTATTCTCATTATTTTAGCAATGTAATGATAGGAAGCTAACCCTAACTAAGAATCAAAGGATATTTTGTGATATACATTGTGTTCTAAAAGAATCCCTGGGCTGTGTGTGAAGCAGGTATTTGTTACTAATCAAATTTAATAGTATTGTTATTTGTTTTACTAATCAAATTTAGCATTGTTTATTATTATTATATAAATATTAGTATTATTATTTCTAATCAAATTTAGTATTATTACACTGTTTCTACAGGGGTTTTCCTGACTGACATTATTCAGTGTTTTTACCTGGATGATGAAAGGAGGAGCATGCAGACAAAATGTGCTAACAGTGCTAACCTGGCAGGAACTACGAAAACGTTGGTGGACAGAAGAAATTGAAGGTGTTTTGACAAATTGGAAACACAACTCTTCAAAAGTAGAATGCAATTTGAAAAGGACAAGGTTACACACCTACACAGAAATAATAAACTGGACTGGTACTGAGTGGGAGCAACAAGCGAAATTGATAAATCAGTTGCTTTTCCAGAAAACAGCTAACTAAACCAAACCAAAACCCCCAACATCTGGAATACAAGGGTTAAAAAGCATTATTTCTGCTGCTTGCAGCAGCCTTTGATGCTTTTGAAGATCATTATGTTGTGTCCTCCTCCTCCTCAACAGCCCAACACCACCAGCTCTGAATGAAGATTATGTTAGCTCAACATCTGCTTATTCCCTGGGCTTTTTCCAGTAAATCCAAATCCAGATGTGAAGGAAATTGCAATGCAGAGGAGAGCAAAAAATTCATGATGCTTGGTACTTCTTTCACAATGGAGCTTGCCTGATTTTGCAACGATATGACAGTGACTCACTGGGCTCTCAGATATAACAGTGACTCTCTAGAACACTTTTTTAAAATTTATTCTTTGAGCTACCCTATTAAATTAGGATTGAGATTGCAGCATAGACTAGGCATTACAAAAGGTCTTGTGCTAAAAGCACTGGAATAGCTTTCCCCATGGAAGCTGTACAGTTCCCATCTCTGGGGTTTTTTTAAGACAATGTTAGGCAAATATCTGTCAAGAATCATTTTGTTAAGCTAATCCATTGCTGAGCAAGCAAAATGTACTATACTGATCTCTCAGATCAGGTTTCTACCTTTTTCAGCACTGGCTTTTCCCATAAAAGCATTTTTTAGAGATACAAAACTATAGGAACGAAATGACAAGTGAAAGGGGTTCATATTATCTCCCATTTGTCACAGCTACATGGCTGTGCCAGCACATCTGAGCATCCTAATCCTAAAGAGGGAAAAATCATACTCACAACCTGCTCTTGGAACCTTGTACATCTCATGAAAATTTAACCTGAACATACCAAAGGAAAAACAAATGGGGAGGTAACAGCACTGACCTGAAAAAACAGTGCTTTTATGTAACATTACATACCCACAGACATTTTTTTTCCCTTTCACACGGAATTCTGCCTTGAAATTCTCCTCGAAGAAAACCCACAAAAGGTTTTTTGAGGTAATAATTGCAAAAAAAAAATCACAGGAAACTCTATTCAGCTCCCCAGGACCTGACTTTAGTGTTCAAGGACCTCCCTTCAGCACCAAGAGATTTCTGATGTGTGGATGGAACATCCACTGGCATTTCCACACAGCTCGGGTCTCATCATGGAGGTGAGGCCACACAAGTGGTGGAGTGTTTGCTAATTCCTGAGAACAGCTACAAAAATCTTAGGTACCAGTGATGGCTCTGCCTAGATGTCATTGTAATGGGTAAAAACACAGCACAGACAAGAATTCCAGGCTGCAAAATTGTCCCCCACACTCTATTTCACATGATCCACAAAAAATCTGGAAGGACTTCTAAAAGACCTTGGATCTCTGCAGGTAGTAACAAACAGCACTTATAAATCCATCCCTTGAAACTTGCCAGCAAGAGCATCGTGTTCTCAAAGGGAATAAAAGAACTCAGACAACCAAGCTTATAAACTCTCTGAGCCAAACGATTTTCAATTTTACTTTTGGAATCTTTTTTAGGTTAGGATATCAAGTCAGTAAATGAAGCATGAGCCATAAAGCAGCTGAATGTTGTAGACGCTTGATGAAATAATTTTTTTTTCTTTTTTCTTCTTTTCTTTCTAACATAACACCACATTCCAGTGTCTTCTATTTCAATGTGATGCTCCTAATTTCTTGTGTTTGCTGGTTCTGATATCACCAACCAGAATATTCATCTACCCACCATCACATCATCAATGCAGGCAATTAAAACGTTGTCTTTTCAAACAAGAAATTCCAGGGCACGTATACACACAAATTCCTAGTTTTCTGTCACTGGTTTTAACACTTTTTTTTCTTGCTGGCACTTTTTATGAGCTGTATGTCCAAAAATTGAGGACAATAGTGAAGCATAGCACAGGGCATTTCCTTAACTTCTGCACTATGAAAGCAACTGCACTTGGTATTTATTTCCTATTAGCGTCTTCTTTCATTAATTACAGAAAAGGTGACAAGTTACAAGGATCTCAAGGATGTTACTACAGGCCTCAGAAATTAAACTAGCAAACACAAGAACAACCTTTCAGTCAGTCACCACTCGTTTATTTGAGTCTTTCATCACTCAAATGTAAACCGGAGGTGTCCCCCTTGTTCTTAAAATGAATCCAAGTGTCACATAAAATTCCACATGGAATTATGACACGACTTTATCAGGACCTTACAGAGTGCACCTAATTTAAGATGTTGAACTAGGATTAGTCTCAAGCTGCATTCATCTCTCCCATGGAGAAAACGGTTTGTGCCTTAGCTTGTAATACAAACACAAATACAAATCACATCTATTGAATGTATTGATAGGCACATTTATGAAATCTTACTGCTGGATTGTTCAGCTGACAAGGCTTGGCTCCCCCACCTTTAAGGATACAGGATGGGATATTTACTCACTTCCCTAAGCTGGGACCCACATTTTGTCCTTTCTTCTGAGCTGGCCAAGAGTGACACACTGTGCTACCTATAAGTAATAACTCAAAGTTTACATCGTGTGGTATTAGGGAGGACAACTCATCTCACATGCACAAATATCAAAATTTAGCCAACTAACACAGCTGTAGACAGAAAGGCTTGGGTCCCAACAGCAATTTTAGAGGGCACAGCTTCCACATAACTATTCGTAGCTCCCTGAAATATACAGGTGCCTGGTTCCTCCACCAAAATCCACGAGCCTGAGGCAGATGCCAAGGGTCCATGTATAAGATCAGGGCAATGCACAGCACGGGGTTCTCAGCAGTGAGCCTGCTCAGCAGAAACCTGCCCATGTTGCCTGACAAAAAAATGCAACAGAGCAAGAGTTGAGCTCAAATCCCACCTCTCCTCCAGGCTTAGAGGTCTCACTCATGTGACAGGGAGACACTTCCCTCCACCTCACATTTTCCTGAGAACACAGGCACAAAGGGCCAGAGCATGTAGGCTCCTAATTCCTGCTTAAGCCCTTAAAACACCCACTGAAGTCAGGAGAATCTCAGGATTTAAATTGGAGATTAAGAGCTGAAGCATCTTTAGGGGTTGATCCTCTCTTTCAAAAGGCAACAACCTTCTATCTTCTAGTTTTTTTCCTGTTCTTTTGCTGGTTCCACTAGACAGCAGAGAAAGAAACAGCTTCTCCCCCTTTGGGCAACAGTCCAACCACTAAATGTGTTCTGACACACTGAGCACCCAGATCACTCCTCCACTTCAGAGGATTCATTTCCCTGGCCACCATCCCAACAATAGAGCAAACTCATCTGCAGGTGAAGGATGAAGCATCTTCACTTTGTTCACAGAAGGGATTCACCAGGAGACAGTGAGATTCCCCCTGCAAGGCCAGTGGTCAAGCCACCTGCCAAGGCAGGCAGAGAACTGACAGCTGGTCTCTAACACGAAAACTCTGGATTTTCCTTACACTGGGCTTGCTTTCACACCTTGCTGAAACACTTTTGTACACAAGAAAAACGTGACTATTTTCTCTTCTTCATACAGCACATTCTTACTCAACTACACTGCAACTTTTACAGGACACAAAAAGTTTGGTCCTAGAGGGGCTCTGAGCTCCCTCATCCCCTTGAGAAATGAAAACAGAGAATGCTTAGCTGAAGATCCTAAAAATGCTTCTGCACAAGTTTGGGGTTGTTTTAAAAATCCAGACCCACACATGTCAAAACATTGCAATAACATGCTGCTGATGAGGGGAAGGAACATAAAACAGCTGAGAATTACCTCATTCCAACTGCCCCATCAGGAAGCTATCCTTAGACATGTCCTCTTATGATTTTTGTAATCATTTCTTCTTATATAACACATTCCCACTTGGAAAAAAAAGAAAGGAAATTCTGACCTCAAAAGCAGTCTGTCATGACTTGTAAGTTCAAGCCAACATTCAGTGACCCAGGCTGTCAGCTGAGATGTGAAGATTACTGTCATTGGAAGTGCCACAATAAATCTCAGGTAACTCAACTCAAGTCTGACTTACAAGAGTCATGCTCATTTTTTGCCTATTTTTTGTCACTGCTTAATATCTGCAGTGGCCAATTACACCCTTAACTATGGTTTTCTTTGGTGAAAACACACCATCTGCTTTGCAAACAGCAGAGATGGGATTTTTATCTGTTGGCTGTGAGCACTGCTCCTGCCCCTGTGGCAAAGGACAAGTCCCTGGCTCATTCATTCCTGCTTTGTGGAGTCGACTCCTGGTGCCCTGGGAGGTGCATTCCTGGGGTCCAGCACGTGGGGAACTGTGGCAACCCCACAATGCTGCACCCCAGCCCTCAGATACTGCCTCTGTGGGCCCACACTGAGCTCTGCTCCCACTGCAAGTGGAATTTAAGGAGCCCACGGGAAGACCAGGAAGCCTCTTCAGTAAATCGGAACAATAAGACATTAGATAGATGTTGTGTCATACATCTAATGTCTTATACAGACATACAAGTAATGTCAATGCACAGATAATAGGGGAAAAAATTATAAAAGGCTCAGGAAATTATCCATATTCTGTTTAAAACCACTTGTAAATAGCTCTTCATCTCTCACACCGACCCAGAGGCAGCAAGGCAAGCACAGTCAAAATCTGAATATTTAACTGTTCACTTCTACCTCTAGTCCCAGTAACTAAAACTGCTGTTCTAAGCTTCAGAGAAAACATATGCTGATCACAGGATGCAGCAAAGTGCTCAGAAATCTCAGGAAAAATCAAGAAGCCTATTGAAAAAGTAAAAAAGCCATGGAGAGTCTACACAGCTAACCTCTCCAAACAAGTAACAAGAATCAACCCCACAGTGAGAGCCTGGAGTTGGCATCCAATTTGATGAGAGGAACAGGACTGGCATCTTTTGAAAGGCAAGACAGTATTTACAGTAAATGAGAATTTAGTAAGCCACGCATGAGTTACCGGGCTTTGCTCAAATAATGCAGCCTCTCAGTAAACAAAACACCAGAAAGGAACAAACAAAAAACCCCAAATATGCCCCGTATCAGTACATGCCCCACAGTTCAAGTGCACTTATTGCCTCCTCAATGCACAGTTCAGCTAGTGCAGTTTCGATAGCGTTCCCATTGTACGCTTTACATGCAAAAAAATTAATTACTTCCCTCTGTCAGGCATCATAAGCCCCACTGCACTAAAATGAGGTTTTGTTTGTTTGTTCCTCTGATGTTTTAATTATTGCAACATGATTACAACAGACTAAACAACAGCCTAAAGGTGCAGATGTAGCCACCATCTAAAACACGCCCGTGTATAAATATGGATGAGCACACACACAGCCATGGACGATGCCTCTTTCCATAAACAAGCAACTCACATAATCAAAGCTTGGAACACTTCTGTGGTGCCTTCACGTTATTAACATCCTCCAAAATTGCTCCTAATCACAACAAAGTGGCTTCCAGGTAATGAATAAACATCGCTCATTCTTTTACGGGGGCAAAAACGTGATGAGGGAAACACAGGAAACTTGGTGAGGGACACTTGCAGTCATTAAATGGAAATGCACAGCACAAACGGTGCAGAACAAGGTCTGATCATACCCTACCATTTATCCTCATCCTTACATCTCACTGTTCACATGTTATTCAAGGCAGCTTCAATGGTTAAATATTAACCATGGAATCGTTTAAAGAGGGAAACACCTTTTAATCCATTTAAACAGGTCACCAGGTCCAACTGCTGTCTTAGACAACCAATACACAGTGAAATAGTAACCTCCAGCTGACAAGCTCTAGCCTTCTATCTATGCATATGTGGATTTAGAAAGTTCAGGGGGAGAAGAAAAAGGTTTATCAGCTATTTGAAGGACTCTAAACCCTCAATCTCTTCCACTTCAGAAAGAATTCTGGCACCCAAACACGAACAGACCAACTATCAAAATGGGGTAGGATTATGAAGTTGCAATTCAAAGGTGGAGAATGCCAAGAAAAGGTAATGCCCATTCCTACTCTGCAAGGAACAGGTTTGATTTCCACAAGTTATGACCACTGAAAAATCCTGTCCAAAAGCACAGCACAGCAACGAATATAATACAAGAATGCCCAGTAATGAAGAGACCCACCTATTGCAGCAGAGTTAGATCTGAAGTTATTGAACTGCTTGTATTATTATTGCTGCTAATGCTGGGGTGCCCCGTGGTGTTACACAGGACTGTCGAGCCATAACCCAGGGAACAGGCTCTGGGAAAGGAGCAGGACAACTGCTGTCTGCACAGGAGAGTGCTGAGAGTACCTGGAGTTCTGCCTGCTGGATGGATGATGAGCCACCCCGCCCTTACAGGTCAGGATTTCTGAAAACAGAGTTTTTAATCTGAAAGGGACATGCTTTCAAATGGAATTCCTCCCTGCCCTCCAGCACGAATATCAAAGAACAGTGTCTGATGCTGCTGCACTTAGAACTTTCCAAACTCAGACTGTCCCCTGCATCTCCAAACCGTTTACCTGATGACACAGGACAAAACAGCTCCTCCTACTGCAATACGTGTGTCTTTCAAGAAATAAGAGTCCCAGCTTTCATGCTAGTTGTAGGACACTTATTCTTATGTCACAAAGAAATAATTCCACTATCATCTCCTTAGGTAACATTCTTTTCCAAGACTGAAACCAAGAAATTGTACCGATCCGGTATTTTTCTTCCCAACATTTTTTTTCCAACTAATTCATTTGAAAAGAGAATACACAGTTTGTGTCCCCTGTATCCTTAAATCAGACGGAGGGTATAAAACCCCTGTCCCAACCCTCCAGTCTCAGAAGGATGATTTCAGTCTCCTTTTCCTTCTGAAGGACAAGGTGTATCACCCACAACAGGAGCTCATACAAATGCAAATAAAGAAAATCATTTGCTACAAGATCAGTTGGTTTTCCCTCAAGATTTCTGGTGGGGGTTTTTTATTTGGTTTTTTTTTTGGGTTTTGGGGTTTCTTTTGTTTTGGTTTGGGGTTTTGGGGGGGGGGGGGGTTTGTTTTTGGTGGTTTTTTATTTCTCTCTGTCTCAGGTTTCCTAAGCTTCACCAGTTCCTGAGAATCCTACATGCCTACAGATTCCACAGGGGTCAGAGTAAGGCTGTGAAGAAAATAAGGGAGAATTTACCTGGTTTAGTAGTAATATTGAAGGAAGAGTTCTCAAGCCAGTCAGTTCAGATTTAATTAAAATACAGGAGAAACTACCAGGGAATGATTTATATTCAAAGGGGATTATGGCTAACACTAAACTGTTTACAAAATCAATGGGAACCTAGCACAAAACAGATATAGCTCAGGGGAATACACATTGATTAGATTCCCGTGTCCAAGATGCAGTCCCTCTTTTCCATGTTCCTCATTAATTCATTTCAAGATTTATGTGAATTGCAAAATAGATGTTCCAAGCTGCACCGAGCTCCAGTTATTTATATTGTGTTAAATAAGGAAAAAAAAAAATCTGTTCATCTGAAACTAAAATTCATTTGTCTCCAAACATTTAATGAGAGAGGATGGTTCAACTCACCTCCAAATTCATCATCTGCTGCACATTATTGAATATCCAATAATGCCAATACTAGCCAAGAAACAACAGGCACAACCTGTTAGCTCTCAGACTGAGCTGACAATTTCCTGGTGTACCCAAAACACAAACCTGGGTACTCCTGACAACCACCACAGTGTTCAGTAAGAGCTCTACATCTTCATAATATCCAGTGTTCTGTGGCCCTTTGTGTAAAATTAGCAAGGCTCTAATTGCTAAAAGGATGTTGGTGCAGTGCAGCCCCAGTGTTGTCAAGCATCAGCTGCCCACCAGCCACAAGGCAGGTCATGTTTTAGCCAAATTTGATATCGTTGTTTGCACAGAAAAATCGGCACAAGGAAACCACACACAGTGGCAGTGTCAGGCTCTGAGCTGATTTTCAGAGAAAAGAGCAACTGGAAACTGTGCCTTACATCCTTCCACAAACTGGGTGCACTTCAGATTGCCACTGACCTTTTCACAAACAGCGCTGACTGAGCTAACTAGACTGAAAGTTGAACAGCAAATGAAGTCACCGAAGGGGCAACGGGTTCAAAAAACGCTCCAGAACACAGCAGAAGGCCTGACCTTCAAAGGTTAATGTCACTTGTGCCCAAGTAAATGGAGGAAATGTTCCATGATCAGAACAGTGGTTTGTACACAGACATTAGACAGTTCCAGTGAAACAAAGTGCTTAACTGAGAAGTAACTCCCGTGCATGAACCTGGCCCTCCACCACTGGTGTCTTAGGAGACTGAACCAGCCCAACTGGTTACAGACTCCAATTTTTAACCATGATCTCCATCTTCACACTGGCTTGCCATTTTGTCAGTTAAGTGACCATACAAATCCGTGTGAGTGCTGCAGAATTCCTCCTGCCTGAGGAACCTGCAGTGGAAAACAATGCCCATATTCCAGCAGTAAGGAAGGGCTTCGTGGACAAAACCTAATCAGGATCATTGCTGCTCCTGGAGGCAGGAATGCATCAGCAACAAACTCAGGCTGCCACGGCATCCTCATATATGCCAGCTGTGGGGGTTTTATCTTCTTTCCCTGTCAGAGCTGGGATTAAATGCTCGGGAGATGGATTTTGTGTTCGGACTCAGATGTTTATTAATTCTTATCTACATTACAGTCTCACAAGCTGTGAGTTCTAACTAACAGACTAAAAAATGGCCCCTATCTCTCTCTCTACAGGGCCTTTTAAGGGTAAATTGTCCAATTATGAAATGACATCTCAATTATTTTTACTTTTAACTCAATAACCAACCACCCATGGCCCACAATGTGGACTTTTCTATCCTTTTACAAAATCCCACCCAGACCCATGGAGAAGAAGGTGAAAAAGGACTGGCCTCTGCCCTAAAACCTCCATCTTTCTTTATATATATATTACTATATTCTAAACCCTTAAACTCTAAGTTTTCCACCCTGTGATACCACACACTTCTATCCAAACTCCACACCCACAATCCCAGTGCTGTCACTCAATTTTGGGAGCCTTTTCCACAGCCTCAGGTCAATGCAGTGTTTGCTTGGGGGTCAGTGCCTGTCAGCACAGAAAGGCTGGAATTCCCAGTGCCCAGGGCTCCAACACCAACTAACAACACAGTCCTGACTCTGGGGAGCACTGAACCAACTCTGCACAGAACTCTGTTTTACTGCCTCATGGATGAGGGGACTCAGGGAACAAAACTCTCAGTGCTCTTCTCCTGAGGGGATAGCAGAAGGGGGAATGGCAACAGCTACTCCCTGAACACCCACCACGATGGCAGGTCTAACTTCAGGCCCTCCTCCCTGGAAGCAGAAACAGGCACAGAGTGATTATATGAATATGTGTATTCATATAGTCATCTCAGCACTAATAGCTACAAGGGTAGACACACAGCCTTTGGTGAAAGCTTGAAGGGAAAATATGAGGCATAAGAATTAGGGAAACAAAAACAAAAACAAAAAAAAAAAAAAAAAAAAAAAAAAAAAAAAAAAAAAAAAAAAAAAAAAAAAAAAAAAAAAACCAACAAAAATGAGAAGCAAACAATCCTAAGGAAGAGGAGAGACAAACAGGAGTTTGCATTTTTGCATTATGAATTCTATCCCAATTATTTTCAAGCACTTTCTTAAGCCTGTAAATGGAGAGAAAATAATTTTCTGCTATTAAAACACAGTGATCCCCACAGGGACGTGTCATATGCCTCATGCTCATAAGGCACACACAACTCCAGCAAGTGGGGTCGGGACAAGACACAAATACAACTCAAGATACAAACACTGCAAACACCCTCAACAGAAGAAGCCATAAAAAAATTAGGTTTATATAATGCAATTAATCAGAAGATACCCATATAGCAGGAAGGAAAACTAAGATTCTACTTCAGAAATAAAAATTAAAATTTAAAAGAAAGTGATAAGGACAGACACTGAGTAATTTTCCAGTGAACACCCAAAGGTGTTCACTGTTCACCCAAAAGTGAATACCCAAAGGGTATTTTGAAATTTATGCCTTGGACATGAAGAACAGATACACTGACTGGAAAAATGAAAAGATATCTTTTTTGGGAAAAATAACACTGAATACTAAAACTATTATAAGAGTCAGCAAATCAAGAGGAAACTAACATCAATATAAGGATTACCTTTGTAGATGCTGCACATACATCTGTACTGATCTCAATTATTTAAATCAAAGCCTCGCTCTGATTTTTTTTGCAACTCTTTTTACCAGCCTCCAAAAAGATACAGGTACACAGAAGCAAATCATTAAAAAAGGGTAGATATATTAGAAAAACACATTTTTGAGATTTTTTTAGAGGCAGCTACCTAGCTAAATTAAATTGATTTCTCTGTCAAAAATCTTACAGACTAAGAGGAATTCTCCTTCTAAAAATCAAATCTGTACATTAATATTTTAGAGAACATCTGCCCTCAGCTGTCAATAACATTTAGAAAATAAAACTGGAAAAAAAACCCCAACTTATTTCTTGCTAGGCAAGCAGTTTGATTACTTCTCTACACTTACTTTGGCTGATTTTGGGGTATTGTTGTGCTGTTCCTTACAAAGTACCTGCATCCAGTAAACTCAAGATACAATGGCAAAACAACAAAGGATGCTGCTACCACTATTATCCCAGTTTCCAGGCAATAATCCAACCCAGACAAACCTGCCCAGATACACACCACTAAACACACAGATCTTAAACACAAGTGGGCCCAGCTTCCTCATCTTCTAGAATGATGCAAGTAGAAAAAAGCAGCCTTATTTTTAGCCTCAATTCAAAATACGTCCCCTCGTGCAACACAATAAATAATATGCTGTTGTTTTGCTTAAATAAATCTATAAATGTGTTTCCATAAATGAACTGCATTGAAAAAAAAACCCCAAGTAACTGAACTTTTATTTGAAAATAAAACTTGATACAAATACGTAAAAGAAATATGTCTACGTATATTAAATTTGTTGTCTAAAATTGTCTAAATACATTAAAGTTGTTATATGGCAGTGCACCCCTGCTGCATGTGGATAATGTCAAAAGCTCAATGCCTTCTAATAAATTCAGAATAGACTGCATTTAATACAGACACAGCCTGTACCATCAGCATGCAGCTCAATTCCAAATTATCTGAACAGAAGCCATAAGGAGAAATGCTGGCCAAGGATGAAAAATATGCACGCTGAATTAGCGAAAAAAGAGTAGAGAGCAAACCAAAGAGCAAAGCCTGAGGTTAGCAGTAATGTCTTTTCCAATAATTTCTTAACTTCTGTGCTTTGTTTTTCACACGCACATTAACTCTGGACACCTAGAACTAAATCGGTAAGTCCCTTACTAAATCTTGCAGGGGAAAATGTGTCACTATAAACTGACATTTGTCATGGGTTTAGAGACTCTTGCACTTTTGGAACCAATTTTGTTTACCTTCTACAGGAAACAAAATATATTCACATAAAGGAAAAGACAACAGCTAATATTTACTGGAGCAGCCTCCAGCTACGTTATAACCAAAGGGCAAAACATACTTGCTATTGAAAATAACTTCAAAAAATATTTTTATAATAAGCCAAATTGTATCTTCCATTTGGTTTTGGTGTTTTGCTTGTTGGGGCTTTATCTACTGAACGACAAAATCCTGATTTCCTTCAGTAGTTTCAAAACCAAAAAATCCGTAACAATTGTGGGGAGAAAGGAGAGATTGTTTGTTTTCTTCTGCAACCAACTTTAGGTAGAGTAAATCCTTTAAGATCAATCATACAACTGATCAACACAAAAGATCTGCCAGATGTTTCTTTTCTGGATGCAGCAAAGCTGCTGTGTTTTGACTTGTGTTACAGGGCCTGGGCACTGGAAGTCTCCTGGCTCCCCCAAAGCTCTCACCTTTCATTGTCACCTTCTGTGCAAAGGTGTCACTCCCTCATCTGTCACCTTCTCCCAGAAGGAATGGTATGGCTCCACAGCCAGGCCAAGTGCCACAGTGTCCCCAAGGGTCACTGCCCACTCCTCAGGAAACGCCACAGCCTCAGACACACTTGTGCCCAAGCAGCTGAAACTGCTTAAAAGCGTTTTTAAAAACACCTCTTTGAGACCCCGTGGCGATGAGAACAGCTCCCGAGGAGTTTAAGGCTATTTTTTTCCCCAGGATCCCTAACACTCATACACAAACCTGAACAAAGTGATTTTCTACACTGGCTTCACTGCATCTGCTACCTCTGGTCTCTACATTCCCCAGCCTTAGATCAGTGTCCTCCACGTCCCTGGTAGGGGTTTCTGCAGCAAATCAGGGGTTTTTCTGGTGTTCCCAAAGTTGAGGGGGGTGGAAGGTGCTCATTTCAGGCCATAATAGATTCTGCTGTAGGACAAGTGCATTTGCTTCCCTCTTCTGACCCACCCAGGCCAACATTTCGGCAGCCTCAAAACGACCTGCTGCTCTCCTGTTGCCAGCACAGGCTTTGAAGCAGGCAGATTGACAACTCATTTACAACCTTGCTGCACCTCCTGACTCAATGGGAGGGCTTCTCTAATAAACTCTGTCTGAAGCCCCCATTCTGCACACAACCAGGGGTCGTTACAGAGAAAAGGATAATTACACTGCCAGCGAAGGAACAGGCAAGAGCCTTTTCTTCTCCTACTGGTCAGATTTTAAGTCAGATTCTGCAGTGACTAGCAGCCAACAACACGGCCCTGGGTTTTCACTGACCCATCCAATTATACCCTGTACAATCCAGAAGAATGCAACCCCGACGTGTAAGAACATTTGTTGGTTTGGGGACACAAGATCCCAAAGCTCTTCAGGTGAACAAAAACCTCAACAGCCTCAGAGCAGGATTTCATTGCCATCCTGAAGGGGTGAGGATCTTTTCCTCCTTCAACAGCAAGGACTATAATTTGTTCAAATGCGAGTTACTAACACAAGAACTGACAGTTGCAAGCCTGAATTCCTTGGGAGCCATAATTATTTATGACACTTTATTACAACGAGACCAAAACATATGGTTACCTTACTAGAAATTGGAATTTATTTTCATATAAATCTCAGCATGACATTACACCAAAAGAACTAAAGTTACTCCAGGGGATGGCAAGTAATTTCACTTTCCAGGTTTCTGTAGCTGGAATATGATTTTAAACTAATTAACTTGTAAACATAAAAGCAGCTTTGGTAACAGAAATAATCTATCCAGAGCCATATAAAGCACAAACATCAACCTTCCAACAAACTCTTGAATCTTCTCAGGATAAAAATCTCAGTATTTTGCTCAAAATCTTTCTCTCCACTGGGAACAACATAATCTCTGCCTTGAATTTACCAGTCAATGAACTTGAGAGGGAAAGGGTCTATTTTGGTTTTAATTCAGTCTCCTCCACTAGCAGCTCAAAGCACAAGGAATCTGCAGGCTCATTTATTAAAGCCCATACACCCACAAAGGCAGGACACCAAGTGACAAGTGCCTTCCTTTTGATCACATCATAAAAGATGGATTTGAGCTCATGTGATGGTTAAGGGTGTAATTTTAAATAAAAAGTGTCTCTCTAGGGAAACAGTAGGCAGGACAAATGTATTATCTGTATTATATCACCAGGAGAAGTGACTTGCACTGATAAATAGGATTACCTACATAGTACAAGTTTAAATTTGACACTGTTAGGCAACTGAAATCTAAAGAAGTAGAAGCAGGTTAACAAGTGTCTTTCAAAGGAAATGCCGACTTTTAAAAAAGCAACCTGGCATCAAGTTAGGTGTTTATAAAAGGCAGGGGGCAGAGGGGCTGTTTGGGGGTTTTGGGTTTTGCTCTGTAAATCTCCCTGAGGACTGTGTCCCAACTGAAACACTGCCATTAACGTTGTCTTTGAGACAGAGATGATGATCTGACTGTGACACTTTTAGATTCCTCTCCTGCCCTCCCCTTTTCCATGGATTCTGCCTAGAGAAAAAAAAATCAATGTATTTACCATCAATATTTGTCCCGAGTCCTTAACTCATGAAATTACCTGGAGTATGCAGAGCTGTGTGTACGTGTCTGCATCCTCACACCTAGGCACAGAATTTAAGTTTATCACAGCACTCAGAACAACATCTGCAGGGAACAGACACCTTGTGATGCAGTTTCCTGAGACTGCAGCGAGCAGAAGGATTATCATTAAAAGCTGACCCAGAAGCCAAGTCAATGGACACCATCCAAAACCACAGTTGTACATCACTGCCACACAGAAGGTTTATATGGTGCCACATAATGCTAATGACACCTCCCAAGCCACCGTGGGGTGAAATTAGAACAGCTGCAGCAAAATCACTACAGAGGAGGAGGGGAAAACTCAACAAAATTCACCTTATTTTGTACAGCAAGAAAAACACCAGCTGTGGAAACTCAGTGGATTGCCAGCAGCCTTCTACTCTGAGGGCCATATGCAGGACTGGGTTTATTCTTTTTCAGTTCAAACAGCTTGAGAAAAGTTCTGCACACTGCAGAGTAATTTATGCACAGAATGTGGTGAGTCAAAGGATTAAATATTGGAGGTAAGCTTTATGAAGCTCTCTCATCTTCAAAACTACAACAGAATCCCCATTGTACGATGAAAGATTTTTTTTTGTTCCACTGTGTTTTGCAATAGAAATAAACTTCTTTTCTCACTAAAGCATGCTGATAGTTATGTCTTTATATTTGGAACTAAATCTTTGGACTAAAAGAGGTTAATTTTTCCTCATCTCTGCAATAATGGGGAAAAAAAACCCCATCTTCTTCAGCATGTTGTAATTTTTTTCCAAGTGACTTTCAGAAAACAAACATTTTCTGACAAAACCTACACTAAATATACCTTCAGAACAGATGTTTTCATGATATTTACAAATCTATCTTTTTCTAAAGGATCTCCTGCCTACATGTGGTATCTAGTTGAAAGGAAAAGAAACTGAAAGCCATAAAAACCACTGTATGTGTCTGGATGGTACTTGCAAATTACAAGGAAATTAAATATGGTTTCATTGTTACAACAGCCAGCAACAAAGTCCTGAGATTTGAAGCTCACCAGGCAGACGTTCTGCCAGGCCCCCATGCTGCACGCTTGGATCCACGCTCGGTGGAAAACGAGCTCTCCGTTTTCTCCCTAAGCTTTCATTCGTCTTTATTTCATCTTCCCAAAATCTGCCAAACCCAGTAAAATTACCATAACTCTTCCTCAGAGCACAAAGTAGGCAGATTTCCTGAATTTTGCTAGCGTTTCAGAGCTTATGTGACGTTTTTGGTTTTTTTTGAAATGAGCAATAATTTGTTAACAACAGATTCAATAACACTTTCGGAGCACAGAAGGGAGCAACTGAGTCATGTTCCTTCTGAGAGTCACGTGTGCTCCCAGAGCATTCTGTCAAGTTCAGAAATTCAATGAATTTTCACAGATATTAAGCTGTTTCATCCATCAGTCTTTAAGCTGATATAACAGCACTAAGGTGAGGGTCAGAATCATTAGGTTGGAAGAGACCTCCAGGATAATCGAGCCCAACCCAACCCTAACCTCAGCTAAACCAGGTCATACAAGAATCATCCTAGAGAGCACGCTCAGGTACACAGGGAAAGAACATAATACAGTCATGAAATGAGAATATTCATCCTGCAGGTCCACTTTAGTCAGTGGCTCTTTTCTTCTACAACACCTGTTACCACAGACCATTCTCTGGTGACACTGCCTGGGCACATGCTGTGCAACATGACAAGTGCCTGCCTTTTGATCACATCATAAAAGATGGATTTGAGCTCATGTGATGGTTAAGGGTGTAATTTTAAATAAAAAGCGTTTCTCTGTGGAAGCAGTGGTCAGGACAAATGTATTATCTGTATTATATCACCAGGAGAAGTGACTTGCACTGATAAATAGGATTACCTACATAGCAGAGGTTTAAATTCGACACTGTTAGGCAACTGAAATCTAAAGAAGTAGAAGCAGGTTAACAAGTGTCTTTCAAAGGAAATGCCGACTTTTAAAAAAGCAACCTGGCATCAAGTTATTCATCTTTCAGCTCCACTTCAGTCAATGGCTCTTTCCTTCTGTGACACCTGTTACCACAGACCATTCCCTGGTGACAGTGGCTGGACACACGCTGTGCAATGTGACAAAAGACACCTTGTGGTGCGCCTCTGCACCACTTCCTTGAGATGCTTCTTGGGGGCATAAAGAACGACTGAGGTTAGTGCTGATTTTCTTGTTGCAGGCACCCTTCCCAGTGAGAAGCCCCATGCATTTGTCCTGTGCTAGCTAACCCACTGCAGATTTTAGCAGTACTCACAATGGATCAGATCTCGACAGCAACAAGGTGAAAATCACTTTTGTACCAACAGAACTTGGCAGGTAGGAAGGGGCTGTTTCAAGCAAAGAAGGTAATAAAGCATGGGGAGCTGAAATGTGGCAGAGAAATGCTTTTCTTTCCCCCTTCGCTGTGAAATACACAACAGAAACTCTTCTCAGAGGGGATGGGCCCTTTGCCTGTTAGCATCTAAAAAGGGAGCATCAGCATCCTAGCTAGCAACAAGCCTGGCTTTCAGCTGATGAGGCTTGATTTTCCTTTCTTTACCATCTCTGAGCTTCAGACTCCACGTGCTGAACACGTTCCTGCCTCTTAGCTCCCAGTCCTGTCCCATTATTCACAAAGCAGGCACAGACTGCAGAGTTGTTCCACTCTGAAGAAGCACAGAAGTGTGTAAGTGTTTCCAGGTCTGCTGCACACATCACACAACACACACTGGCACCACACAGGCTCACGTGGATCTCCCATTTTGGCTCTGGTTTGGTCACAAGCTGCTGCCCCACGTGGCACTGACACACACACACCTTCCAGTGCCCAGCACAGGTGTCCATCTGTCCATCTGAGAAGCCAGAGCTGCAAGTGCGCCCACACTGCTGCAACTGCAACACTGGAGTCCCACAGGCCTTGCCCTCGGCTGGCTCACCTGCACCAGCCCCACGATTTATCCCTGTGTACAGAGTGGTTTCCCCATGGAAGAGGAAAACCCTGGACTGATGCCCTGGGAAACTCCTTTCTGAGTACAGTAAGCAGCAGCCTCACTTCCATGCTCCCTCAGTTCAAGCATGCAAATCATTGCTGGAAGGTTCCTTCTTCTTTGTGTTACCACAGGTTGATTTTTTTACACATGCAAGACAAGCACCCAAACGTCAGAAAACCAGAAAAAGCCCAACTTTCCCTGTTTCTAAGCAAAATACATTGTTTTTATATCACCCAGAGAATCTCCAGTTATCTCCTTCATTCATCACAAGCTTCATTTACTTGTTTGCTTTCAGAAACTGTCTTCCCTGAATACATCTGTTATTTCAAAAATGGAATGCATACAGTGAGTGGTTACCCTGTATGTACATCTTGACATAAGAAGCTTCTAAGTACTTGAAAAGTAGCTGCTGAGAATGAATAGTGAAAGTCTCTCAGGTTTTTATTATTTGTTTCACAGATTTGTTGATGCCAATTCTCCGATAAAAGTTGGAATCTTTTTAATTCTTTTTTCCGCTGTACTGCTAATGTGAATACGCCAAGTAAAAAAAAAAGAAACAAATACTTATCAAAAAGAAACAAATACTTATTGAGAGCAGACTCAAACATGGTACTTCAGAGATCTGACAAAATTAAAATGATGCCCAACTCCAGCAAGACAAAAGCGTGTGAGCGAGAGCAAGCAGAAATAACAGTAAAATTAGAGGTAAGGTAAAATAATACTATACATCACAATTCACATGCACAGCTACTTCAAGTACACTGGAAGAGGTAAGATATTTGGAAAGTTCCAAGTTGATAATCTGGAGCACTCTAAACTAAGGTGCCACTTAACCAGCACGTATGATGAGTTTGAAATAATTTAATCTTCTATCTCAAAGGAAACAGCAATCTAAACTAAGGTGCCACTTACCAGCACATACCATGACTCTGAAATAATTTAATCTTCCATCTCAAAGGAAACTGTGATCTTACATGTTTTAAGTTTAAAGGCTTAGCAAAGACAAAGACAAATTCAGAACCACTGCTGAGCAGGAGCTCTTCTCCTTGCTTCCACAGGTGTTCAGTATATTTAGCATTGGTTGCTCAGCTGTTTTGAGTATTTAATTCTCACACTGAGTAGTTCAAAACAGTAGAAGAGGAACTCCACCCCTACATTGTATCAGCCTCCTACTAAACTGTACCTTCAGACATATGGCTTTGTCCTCATTTATTTAAATCACTGCTTCACTGTGCATTTGAGACTATTGTACAGCCAAGTATGAAATGATTCTATTTAGCAGATTAAACACGTGGATGACAGGAATGAGGTTGGAGAGGCAGAAGGAGGGATTTTGCAGAAAGCTGTTCTGAGGAGAGAAAGGAAGCTCTTCACAGGGCTGAAAGGAGTCACCTCTCAGCTAATCAGTCTGTCAGTCTGCAGCTCCCCTTGCTCAAGGGCCTCTCTTCTGTGTTAAACTACACCCCTTCTAGCAAATACATAACTTCATAAAATGCAGAAAGCAACACTCTCCTCTATCCCACGGTCTCAGGCCGCAAAAGCAGCTGTTTGTTCTGTTGCCTAATGTTTCACCCACACAAATCAGGGATTTCATTTGCCCTTCCAAAAATTTATGCAACACAAACCCAGGTATGTGGCAATTCCTGCTCATTTCTTTTTAAAAAGTTCTTTTTGTTTCCACCATCACTACCACTAATGTCCGGCCAATATCTCCAAAATCGCTTGGGTCGAGGTGTTTAAATTATTTCCACAGGAACAAAAAGGGACAGTCTGTGTCTAGGTGAATAGAAACACTAAGCACTGTCATTATTGAAAACAGCAAAAAAGACCCCTGCTAACATAATACTGGATTATGTCTCATAGCTAATAAACAGCCTGTCTTCTGATGTCTGAGAAGTCCTTGTAGTACGTGTAAAGCAGTTGTTCAGCTCCTTGTATAAAAAAGTCTCTCTACACACAGTATATCTGCTGCCTGCCTTTAAGAACACACATGGGGACTGTTTTTCCAGCCACTGAAAGGGAATATAAAGGACCATTCAAATTACTGTTTGTGGAGAAATGACTAAATACCATGAGATTTAAAGCTGCTCTTTACTGAGCACATTTATAACCTGCTATTTTCAGGCCATCCTGTTCACTTGCATACACTAAAAAGCTCTGTTACAAATGCGGGATCATTTAAGCACAATCCACGCATGTCTTTTTTTTATTCTTTCATCCTTAGTCCTCAGTATTTCAATTCTCATGCTATATTTTGACAGCTTGTCAAAAAACACCATCCCCTTCCACCACCAGTACTATTGCAAAAACAATCTAGGAAATTTTTTTAACAGAGTAGCTCAAAAACTTCCTATGATGGTCAAAAGATTAAATACTGCAGCCTGACATACAAGGGTATTAAAAAAACCCAACCCACAATGCAAAGGCAGGAAGGAAGGTGGTACATATTGAATCATCAATTCATATTTGCAGAAGTCCACCACAGCTATGAATAACAAGCTCTGAAAAACACTGAGAAACAAAAAAAGGAGAGTAACACCCCGCTGCATTCATTCCTGTGATGGCACAACACTCGAACAGAACTACCTCAGCTACAATCTTCTCAGAAATAGGTCTCTTATGTACCATAGGAAAAGCATTTCAGTAAAGCACCTGTCCCACAGAAGTGCTTCAGGAAGGACTGCAGGTCATCATTTTTATATCCCAGCCTCAGCACTCCTCCACACTTATGCCTGCAGAATTCCCACTTCCTAAATCAATGCATCTTATAAAGGCTCTGCTCTCCAGAAAACAGTTTGGAAGGCAGGTGCTATTATCTGCAAAGGAGTGGTTTAGAATTTGCCACGGCAGCGTGGCCATGGTGTGCAGTGACAACTGCAGCAGTGAAACATGCCCAGGGACAGGGTGGCCCAGCACCACCTGTAACCTTCAACCCACATTCACAAACACAAATGGGTCCCTGTGATGTTCACCACCATGAAATCCATTCATCTGCCGTTTATGTCATATCCTGTTTCTTGAATAAGTTGCTCAGGGAAGGGGTCTTTGGATGTTTTGCTCACCTTCACAGTATGCAGAGTCCCCCTGGACAGAGAGATATCCGTTCTTGCATTCACAAGTAGCTTTTGTGTTCCAGTTCTTGCACTCTGAATTCTCACCACACCTGTGTCCCTCTGCACAGAAGTTATGGCCTAAAATACAAGGAACATGCAACAGGGTTTTAAAACATGCTTAGTTCAGATATTCAGGTATTTGCATTGACTGCATCACTCAAAAACTTTGGCAACTTACATCCCAAATTCTCTATAGACCTAGTTGGTGCACACAGGTTTTTTGGTTTCTCCACCAATTCGTTCTCAGAAAGACGATTTTCTTTGAAAAGGTGTTTGTATGACTGGTTTTATTCAGGAGAAGAGACAACTTCAAAGCAGGGCGCAATGACAAGTCATTAGTGTTCTACTGAACCCATGCAGCATTAAGTCTCTGATTGTCAGGAAGTGCAATGCAAACTTACATCAAAAGGACAATGAAGTGTAATACAAAAAAAAAAAAAAAACAAAAAAAACCTCTCAAAATTCTCTTATTATGCATAGCCATGTGTGCTTTTAGTAGACCAAAATGAGACATTGCACAAAATTGTACCAGTAGTCAAAGCAACCTCATACCCTGCCTTGTAATTCTGTCATCAAAAAGCAGCTCAATTGTTTCTACAGTTTATAATTATTCCATGCATCATGTTTTACTGAGGAGAATTTTTATTAATCTCTCCTTTTTCCTTCACACAAATTCTCGGTAGTTCCTTTGTGAACAGTTTCTTTTATTCCATACAGTCATTTCTAGAAATAGGATGAACCTCTCCACCTCCTTCTGCAAAGGTACAAGTGGCTGAAGCTTCTTTCTTTCTGATTTTCAATGTATTTCTCAGAGAAATGTCAACATCTTTCTCTGCTTAAGCCTAATGTAATTTCATCTCTAAAGGCACTCCACTGGAAGTTAAGAAATAACTTACAGACTTTGACAACAGGATTTTTTTTACTTCCCTCCACTGATGTATGTTCTATGGATTTGCTCTGTTAATATCCAAGAGTCAATTTCTATTTGCCTGAGATATATAAGGAGTCATTTTGGTAATTCCTATTTTGTCTCCACTTTCTGTCCTGGAAGGAGGAAAAGCAGAAACCCAGACATATCATCATCTATTGGTATTCCAGCTTGTGCTCATCTGAACACCACAACAGTTTCTGCCAGTTCCACCTGCTCATAAAGGAGCAAACTAAAAGTTTTAGTTCATTGCTCACAAACTTCCTAACATCCCCTAAAAGCAGCTGAGAAAAACACAACCTGGACTTCCAACATCTAAATATCAGCTTCAGGTCTCTGCTCATATCCCTTGCTTTTATATCCTATTTTAATGGATTTTTACATACACACTTCAGTTGTCTACTAATTTAAAACTCAGGCTGTGCCAGTTTAGTGCCCTCCAAATTTATGTCTCTGATCATCTAATGTTGAGTTCTGATGCAATTTTAATTTAAATGTTCACACTTGTTAGCAGTGTCAACATCCCATTCCACACTTAAACTTCAGTGTCATTAATTTTATTAACAGCCAAGCTATCTTCCTTGTGCTCAGTTGGCTCCTTCTTTCATTACAATGCAGCCTGCAAAAAAGAACAAATTCCCTTAATGAAAACTTCAGTTATCCCTTCTAGTCTTTACTCATTTCACAGTCTGGTAAGAACAACTCAAGTATTCCAGAGCCAGCCTTGTCAAGCCCAGGTACATTTCAGGCAAGTGAAACAGGGTGCCAGTGCACTGCCTTTAGCCATTGATGCAATCACAGGATTTGGCTTCTCATCTTTGCCTTTATAGCCATAATTGAAACTGAGCACTGGAACCCATCTCCCCAAAGTTATCCGTCCAGCATCTAATTTATGCTCCCCACGTAGGGCTCCTATTCTACTGGCATTCCAGATAACATCCAAGAGACAATAACTTTTATCACATTTTCTTTGTCGCTGTTTCCCCTAAGACTACGACACCCCAGTCTGTTTCCTGCTTCTTTAGAATAATAATTTCCTCTGAGCTCATGTGCAGCATGAGCCTGATTTGATTATTATTGGGTCAGAACCTCTGTAACATTATCAGTGTATTAAGCCAGGCAGGATGAAAATATCACGTGGACTGTTACACCGTCTCAATATTTTGTTTATATTTAGTTCTGTTTCCCTCTCAGCCAAACCTGCAAAAAGTATTTCATCTTTCTCAGCGTGTCTTAGTTAAGAGGGCGCTGGTACAACTTTCTGCAACAAAATTCTACGTTTCTATGCTCTCTTTATCCCAGTGAGTCAAGAGTTTACCTTGGGATCAAAATTTAAGAGTGACAATTAGCAAATTTAGGCAATTGGCAAATTTAAGACTGACAATTAGCCAGTGCTTCTCACAGCTCACTCTCCTCACAAGTCCCAGATCAACCACTCTAACAGCACTTTTCCCCCAAGCACCAGCCAGTGATGAATCTTCAATATCACATCACAGCCCTGTGAATCTTTCATCGTTCATTTGCCACCTCTGAAATTTATCTGCAGATAGGATGGCTACCATACCTATCCATTTTTTGCCACTAGAGCTGTCACCTGCTTTTTCAAAATTCTCTGGAAAAACCTGCATTGCTTTTGTTCCCTTTATCAACTCAAATATGAACAGTCTCCATCCAGAACTGGGTTTTCAAGCTTGAAGGCTATTAAAAGAGCATCAAATTAAAAACCTAAAATCGTTAATTTAATATATATTTTATATTTAAATAATAGTTTAAATATTTTAATAATCTACTTCAATATTTAATTTTTTTAATTAAAATTTTAAAGTAACTCCAGTTCTGTAACTTGAGAAAATCAAGGCTCTAAAGGACATTTCATTTTTTTCCTGTCATGAGGAATACACAACCACAGAGCATCTACTACACCTCTAGATTGTCTTGGCATTTATTATTACAAATGACCTGTGAAACACTGGTTCCTGTCTGTTGAAACTGCTGCCTAGACATGGCTCCACTTTCCTCTCCCACAGCATTTCCACTTTCCTCTCCCACAGCATTTCCACTTTCCTCTCCCACAGCATTTCCACTTTCCTCTCCCACAGCATTTCCACTTTCCTCTCCCACAGCATTTCCACTTTCCTCTCCCAAGGCGTTTCAGCAAACTTGATCAATGCCTCTCTAAGTGGATGGTGGAAGCCATTTCCGTCAAGAGCACACATGGTGCTAACAACATTTTATGTTCCCCAGCTTTTACAAAACAACTGTAATTTAAGGTTAACCAGAAGGAAAAAAAAAAAAAAAGTACTTGAGAGAACAGAAGAGCAATGGTTCACTGTGCCTCTGTCAGAAAAAGCACACCATTGCTTCGATCAGAGGGTTTTCCAGAAGTACTTTTTTTTTTTTTTGAGCAAAAATGCAAAATTTGCACTTCAAAAGAACCAGAATATCAAGGAAAGTGTGGTTCTTAGATTTCTTAGACATTGGTCTCCATCCACCCCAGCTGGAGTTTTGGAGCCAAATAGGTGATTTTTATTAATTCTTTGGTGTGAAATGGATCACAGGGATCCTTAAAGACACCTACAGAGGTGCCAAAACCACCTGCTGATACTGCAATGGGATCTCTAAATGAAGTGGAATATTAAAAAAAAAAGTGTAATAATAATTTTTAAAAAGGATGGGTGGGAGATAGCAGAGGGCATGCATCCCCATGGCCCAGCCAAAATAACAGTTCATCAGAATATCCAGCAAAGCCCCATCTCTCCAAATATAAGAATGGATTAAAATGGAATCATCACATCTCAGGGAGCAGGCAATCCGAGAGGATTTAACAAAACCACAGAAAACCTTAAATAGTTCTGATAATCTTAACTCATTTCAGGCCAGCACAGATGACAAGGCAAGCATGAATTAAAATTACAGATGAATGCATTCAGAACAGATGCCAGAAACCATTTTCCCTGCACACACACACACAATCATGAATGTGCACAACAGCCCTTCAAAGTCATTCAAAACACAATTAGAGACTCCTAGGGGATTTAAATATTGAAGAGTGTGTTTGGATTTTTGATGGGCCTGATGACCTCTGTTCGTTCCCCAAACATTTCTGATAACAAATCTTCCTTTTCCAAGGCTCTGAAATGTTTGCTCCATCTTTTTCCTCAGAGATACAGGTTCCCTTCTACTCCTTCACTCTGACCACAGAATGACCATTAACAAATGTACTAAGGCAATTACAATACAATAAATGTACTAAGGCAATTAGGGAAAGAACCAGACACGTGCTAGCAGCTGTAACACTATCACTTCTGCAGCATCAGGAACTGCACAACTGGCTGGGCCTTAGTGGCCCCAAGTCAGACATCTAAAATTAAAAAGGAATTCCATTTTGGGATACCTGAACATTACTGTTACTTTTCCGAGCAGCCTCGTCCAAGGTGTGGTTCCCAGAACCTGCTTTTGCAGAGCAGCACGCTGGGCTGCTCTGTGCTGTCATCCGGTCCCTTGCATACCTAACACATCTGGTAATTGGCTTAATTATTGATTGCAAAATGCAAAAACTCATTCAAGACTACAGCTGCAATCAATACATTTTAGGTCAGTATCTCTTCCTGCCTTTTTTTTACGGCCAACACTCACTAATGCACCTCTCCTTGTTTCTGAGAGTTTCTTTGTAACTTCTGCACAGTTTTCTACACTTACAACAGCCTTAGCTGTCCACATCAAAAACTGCACAACCCCTGTTGTCTTCATGTTCAAGATCTCTTTCGTTTTGCTGTTTCCCCTTTAGAGATTTCTTAATATATAACCAAAAAATCGTTCTGTTAAAAAGCACCAGCAATGTCCAAAAGCCCAAGGTATTTTTGATGGGATTTAACACCACGGTTACAATATAAACATGTGAGGTAAATCTGAGGGAGAAGTCACAGAAGAGTGCTAAAACGTGCATTCCCAATTGTGCCTTTCCATGATCATGCATTCCCAATTGTGCCTTTCCATGATCTGAACCAGTTTTTGATGAGTCATGTGCAAAGCAGCCCTGTGAGCAGCAGCTTTCACACCTTCAGAGAGCGTGGCCCCAGAACTCCGTGGTCTGACAGAAAACAGGAGCTTCACACATTCTTTTATGCAGAGCTTATTACACAGTGCTTATCTATGTGCAATGGAATAATGGGAACTACACAGGCTAACAAGCTTAAAAGGATTTCTTCTTTTTTTTTTCAGATACAAAGCTCTTCTAAATCCTAAGTAACGCTACAACTACGTTTAGAAACAAACTAATTCATATTTATCAACCCCCGTTCAATCTTAATAAACCTAAAACCTTGAAATAACTCCTGAATGGGGAAAAAAATTCAATTTCTGCAGAGTCAAATCTCAGTTTCACAGCCAGGCAGGAAGAGATGAGAAACATGCACAACTGAGGAGCCTCCTCACCCTCTAACTCAAAGACTAAAAACCGTCCCAAAACAGAAGAAGGGTGGCAGATTTGAGATTTAAATGCTGCTCCCTGCTGTAATATGTATGCTTCACCTCATCAATAAGATTCTCCCTTTCCTCCCCACGAGGGTCAGCAGGCAATCCAAATCCATCAGTCCCACCACATTATTGCAGGGCAGCAAATAATTATTTTCACCAGAAACAAAATCCCTCTCACTACTTCATTGTTTCAGCACACTCCTTCTTTCAAGAAGAGCACATCTCAAGTTGCTAAGGCTGTTTAAGGCTGTTTTTACGTATTTAAAATTGTGAACACAACAACATAAAAATTCTCTCATGAAATTTTATTTGGATCACTCATGCAAAAGAGGAAAAAAAAATCCACTCTTTCAGAATTATACACTGTCTTTGGCAAGGAGAAAAACAGCTAAAGGGAACAATAAAACACTTTCATGACACTATTTTTTGTATTAGGTTTGTCCCTGGGCTATAAAAAATGTAGCAGGCACGCTGTAAGAAAAATGAGTGATTCTCGAAAGTAGTAAAAAATGTATTTTGTGACACGATTCGTTGTGAAGCTTGAAAATTAATTAAATTTTCTGTAAGCCTAAAAGTTTAATAACAGTTTAATAACAGTTTAATAACACCACATTGTCCTGATGGAAAATATAAAGTGGCCACATAGTTTAAGCAGATATTTATATTAAAGCACAGAGATGAAAGGAAAAAGTGGACAGAACGATAGAACCCACGTACAGATGTGGTGAGGTCCATTTATGCATTCGGGACATGAAACCACAAAAATAAACTGTCATTTTAAAGCAGAGCTCTTCCACCCTACTGTCACCTTGCTGTACAGCTCACACAGGCACTGCCCTGGAATCCAGAAATTGCCTCCCAGCAATATACTATTACCTTCTGCTCTACTATAAACTCAGGCAGCAAGCCTGAAGAAGGGCAGGCATTATTTGCTGTCCTCACTTTTCCTACGATTTTCATAGAATAATGACTATCCAGGAAGCCCACCAGCTCTGTGGGTAACAGTGCTCAGCTCTGCTCTTTGCTGACTCACAATTCCCATCTCCACACACACCACAGATTTATGTTTTACCCTGCATAACCTGTGGCACTCATCTATTACTGTGGTAAGTACTACAGGGATGGCTGAGGAGGGTACAGATTTTGTATTTTTCTGTGGTTTTCTTTCCTTCTGTTCATCCCCTAGTGTTTATCCTTTCATTAGACCTGGAAATTCCTTTGCTGCAGCTGGAAAAGCACAAGATGCAAACCTGTCACCCTTGCCCAATTCAGCAAAGATATTCTATAATTCTACAGAACATGAAATTCAATAGAGGTCTTATGATTCCACAACCACAAATACCAAAAACCAACACAAACTGCTACTAGGCCCAGAACCTAGCAGTCACTGATGTGCACTGATAAACTTTACACAGAAATAATATTCTGATTTAACATTGCTAGCAAATGCCTGCTAAATATTCTGTTGAAACACCCAAGGCTTAGCTAAGAGCTAATGCAACAAATGACCTGCATCGTCACACATACAGTGTGAAATTTGCTGGTGATGTCTGACTGACCCATGTGGCCTTCCAACAAATAATTTTGCTTATTCAGGACAGCAATGATTGCAATATGTCTTCCTTAATGCTTTGGCTTAGACAAAAAAGAGGTTGAATACAGTCTCTGAAAGAAGTCAGTTCTGCAAACCAGAGAAGCCATCTCCCCTTTCCCAGTAAAGGATATGTTGGCACAGGACAGGATCAGAACTGCTTGCCATGTCAGAGAGCACCTGTTTCCTTGATAAAACCCACACCAAATACGGAGTTCTTAATAAATATCCATTTTTAACAACAGCACATGATAAAATTACATACCACCACTTTGGGCTGCATGCAACTGAATCAAAAGTGTCAAGCTGCATCTATTCTACTTCAAGATATAAAAAGCAACTTAGGAGTGCTAAATTGAATTTATGCCTTTGTAAAGTTGACAAAATTGATCTAATCTTTAGGCATCGTTTTCAAAAGAATTTTAAAAAGCCATGATGAAATACAAAGGGAGGAGGTGCTGTTTTAGCAGTCAGCTAAAGCAGAACTGAAGGGAAAGTTTAATGTGTCAAATTGAAAGCATCACGTACCAGAATCCCTAGCAAGGGTAAAAACATTTCCTTCCCTTGCTCCTAGGGACCATCACATAAATATACATGTTCATCTTATATTATAAATAATGTAGCCAGTTTGGGCATGAATACCTAAAAAGAGTACCTATCACTAACAATAATATGGGAGTGAATAATTATGGAACTTATCTCCCATCAGCTTTGAAGCTTTCATATTTCTAATCCTTTTAAGTAATGAATATTTTTTTTTTCAGTACTGCACTACATCAAACTGGGCCATCTGTTAAGAAGTATCATTAAGACATCCAGCCCTCTGAGGGACAGAGAAGCAACATTTACTGCTTGCTTAAATACTTGCAGATGTTTCTAGAAGCTACTGAAGAAATTAATGAGTGTATTCCTAGACCATGACCCAACAGGGAGCCTCAAACATGCTGGTCCCTGCAACCACATGTATGTGTTTTTAAAGTTCGAGGCCTAAGTAAATATTTAACCACGAGTATTTACTAATTAATATTTCCTGGCAGAGAGAGAGATTCAGAGTCCCTCCATGGCCATCTGCAATGGCAACTGGAGGAATTTATACACGACATAAAGCAAGACAAATATTCCAGCAGACTTCACTAACCAACCATCTAAGCCTGCAAATGTCTGAGACTCATTTGGCAAACCTCCTGCTGGAAATTCTGAGGTGCAGCACTGAAGGCTGGCACGTGAGTCCTGAGAGCCCAGGCCCCCCTTAAACCCAGCTGAGACTCAGCAGCAGTCTAGTCCCCACTCCTCATGACATTCCTCATGACATCTCACACCAAAAGGTGGAAAAAGGATTTTCTGCTTTCCTCAAACGAAGAAATTTCATTTCCCACCTATCGTGACTGCAGAGACGAGTTTAAAAACGCAATCCAAACAGAACTATGGCTAGGAAAGCAGAGGAAAACCAATACCAAAAAATAGACAAAACCTCACTCAAGCCATCATTCTTTAAAATGGATTTTGAAATAGAGACCTGACAAAAACACTTTCAAAACCCTGCAGTTGCAAGTTTAAGCAACAAAATACATTTCTTTTTCAAATACAGCACCCTTTTAATAGGAATTTTTAGGAGATATTGGTTCCTTTTGCCCCCAGCTCTTCCTTTTCTCCTTCCTCCTGCCTAATTCAGAGCAATTACAGCTTTACATCTGGTAAGTCTTCTAACCAAAGGAGTATCACAGACTGCTTTTAGAATCGTGCTTATAGAGGTATTTAATATCTCATTAAAAAGGAATTTTTCCTTTCAGTGCATCCCCCTCTTGAACCAACAACTCCCCTTCCTTCCAGGCTGCCTTACCTCTGCAAACACTGCAGCACTGGTTCTCTGGAAGAACGTGATCTTCTTCTGAGCAGTTCAGCGGTGGACAAGCCTCTGTTACTTTTACTAAGACTCCATTCTGAAAATAAACAACATTAAAAAAAAAAAAATTACACAAGCAGTGGCAAGGATCACATACTTTTCCATCCACAGCACCAGTAATCTCCAGTAACAACTGGTAAACTAGCCAGAAACAAGTTAAATTCATTTGTTCCACCATAACATCAAATCTAGAGTAATCTCCTGTGCATTTCTTGGCCCACCATTTAAAAAAAAAAAGTTTAAAAGACAAGACACTTCAGCTTAAAATTCTATTCTAGTTTTACCAAATATGCAGTCTCAAAGTATAGTTGTCCTCTTTCTGAGTATTTGAAGGAATTAAAGATTTTCATTCCAGGTTAAAGACAGTCTTCCTGTTTTCTGCAAATCTGAGCTTTATTCATTTTATTTCACAGACCCCATACTTCAGTGGTAAGTTATTCAACTCCAATAGACACAGCAAGACCAGGATTTCCAAGGGTTGTTCTGTCATGGCCAATTCCAAGAGTCTGTTCTTTGGAATAATTGATCACATTATTCCCAAAGTTAGCTCCTTCAGAGGAGAAAGCTCATCTTGAGATATCCCTGAGAAACAGCAGTGTAAAATCAAGCTAAAGGTGTTTCTGTGATTTTGATTTCTAGATTTGGACTGTGATAGGAGGTCTAGATGCTGGTAGAAACTTTCTGCAATCACAGACACAGAGCCTTCATGGGGAGATTTTTGCACCAAATTTTACTCCATCTTATTGCCATCCAGCAGATCAGCCCCACTGTGTCTCCACACCAAACAGCTCTCCAGCACTTTCGCTTGTTTCATAAAATCCTGTCCCAAAATAATCTCCTCTTTTACCTTGTTCAGCACCCCTTCTGCAGCTCTGCCACCACTGAGAACTGGCAAGTGGAGCAGAAATCAACAACTAGGGTTTCTGCTCAGAAGGGACTACAGTAACTACCCCACAGGACTGTTCACACCTGAGTCATCTCATTCTCCAAGCTATGAAACTCCACTAAGCAAGCAGGCAGCCTGCCATGTTGCCAAAACACCTTTTTAGCAGCAGTCGAGTCCCTGCTCCTCCCAGAATATTCCTCATGACATCTCCGACCGCAGAACTAAAAGGTGGAATAAGGATTTCTGCTTTCCTCAAATGAAGAAATTTCATTTCCCAGCTACTGTGACTGCAGAGACAAGTTCAAAATATGATCCAAACATATTTAGGACTAGGAAAGCAGAGAAAAACCAATACAAAAAAATAGACAAAACCTCATTAAAGCCATCATTCTTATAATCTGAGGGACCAGATGTGTGACTCTGAACAGAGGATATTGAAATTACCTGTGAGCCCACCCTGTCTGGAGAAACATCCCAGTGCAGAAGGTGCTTTCAGATCTGCACCACACTGTGCCACACCACACCAGAGCACTGCCTCAGGGCCCAGGTAAAACCTTTGCTGCTCATCAGCCTGGCCAGTTCAGCTCTGTCCCTCCAAGCTCCAGAAGGAGCTCTCACAGTCATGCCTGAAGTTTTATCTTTCCCGTATTTCAGGTTCTGTGCTGCCCAGGGGTGCAGCTCTGAGCTCACAGTCAGTGTCACTCAGCTCTGCACACAGCAGGGACACAAAACAAATCCTTCTCCTGCCCCACACCAAGGACAACTCTCAGGCCCAAAAGCACAAACAAGGGTGGGCTGGAGGGAGGAACGAGAAGGATGAGACCTCACAGCCTGGAGCTGGAATTGGACAATTAAATTCCAATATGCAAATGGCCCAAAACTAAAAATGTAAGATCTTGTGACTGCTCAGCCATTTTGTGACCATTTTGGATCCACCTTGGGTGTAGCCCTGGTCAGGCCCTGTCCTGCCCAAGGTGTATCCTGGAGGGTTTCAATAAATCCCTGCTTTATTCTCCAGCTCTGTCCAGTCTCTGTTCCAGCCCAGCCTTCCCAAGGCATGGACAGCATCGAGCTGCCCTACAGGCTTCAGAGATGCCTGCTGAGCCTACAAGGCACAAAGGATGTGCCTGAGGTGCCCAGAAGCTGGCAGGACTCACAGCTGAGGAGTGCAGCCGACCCAAAACCAGCAAATCTGGCCATTCTGTGATCCCTGCCCATCACTGCCCTTGACTCTACAATCCTGAGGCTAAGCAGGGTCAGTTGCATCAGCTGCTGCCGTGAAAAATAATGCTTAAAAACAAACCCCCACAGGCATCTGCTTGTCTTATATTTTTGTGAGGAAAAGCAGCTCCCTGCGGCAGCACAGAGGGCAAACATCACCAGAGCAAGGGCCCAGCAGAGCAGTGGAGTTAATGGAAGCGGGAGGTCTGCTCCTGCTCTCCCTTCCACAGGGAAAGGGAGGAATCCCCCAGGGCTGTCTGCGCAGCTGCGGGATCAAAGGTGCTGCAAGGACCAGCCACTGAGCCATCACTTGCTATCACGTTATCAAACACCCAGCTAGGAAGGCTCTGGCTGTAACTCATCGCCTGTTTAAGCTCAGACAGGACAATTACAGCAGGAAGAGTAAAGGGTGGCAGCAGACGGGCAAGAAGCGTTGACTGACCATAAATCTGGCCGGAAAAATATGGCAAGAAATGGTATGAAAGTCAAGTGAGTGTCAGGATGAGTCAAAAAACCAAAGACAAATTTATTCCAAGCTCACAGCTTCTTTAGTGACTCACAAGGAGATTAAAGAACACGAATTGAGAATTCCATTAATTTAATGACAGTAAGATTTTGTTTCCTTAAGTTTTCTATTTTCTGCAGAATCTGCATCTTGGGAAAACAAATTAAAACTTATTTGCAATTAAGTTTTAAAACAATTAAAACATTTCCATGTTGAGTATTCTTTGGGTTAAAATCAATTTGTTATAAGCTAGTACAGATCCAATTATAAGAATTACCATCATCAGATTTCAGATTTCATCCAGTGAGATAAGCAAGAAGAGTTCACACCTCAGAATTATTGCTTCAGGCAGCCTTAGAAAAATTACTCCTTTTTATATTCAATTCACATGTGTAGCAGTCATAGAATGTGAACAGAAATAGATGTCAAAAAGACATTTTTTCTGGAATAAATATATCAAGCTTCAGTTGTAACTTACAATCTGCAAAGAATGAGATCTGGAGTCAAAAACTTACAACAAGATAATTAAATTTCTTGTAATTACCAAGGTAAGTACATAAAAAAAGAAAAGGATTGGATGTGAGCCTAATCAGTGACACGCAGTGAAAATCTGAACAACAAACAGCTCACCTCACACGATTGGCCTTGAAAATTAATAGCAAGATTTCAGATAAGGCTGATTTGGTGGGGTTTCTTTTCCTGTCTGAATTTATCCGTGCCCTGGTTCCAGAGAAGGCAGGGCTGCTCTCTGCAGTCACCAGGAGGGGCATGGCCAGGACAGGAGGTTATTCCCCATCACCTCCTCGGAGGTGGGGCTGGTGGAGCCCAGAGGGAGCAGTCGGGAATTGTTGTTCCCCGTGAATCCATCACCTCTTCCCTGGACCCTCTGTCACTAGTATTGGTGCTGTTACTGTTTATTTTCTTACATCCTTGCTGATTCCAGTAAATTGTTCTGATCTCACCCTGTGATCTTTACCTTTTGTGCCTCCAATTCTCCTCTCCATCCCACCCAGGGAAGGGAGAGATGTGGTTTCAGTGAGAGCACCACATTTGGGAATGTCATTCCCAAGCCACAACAAGCTGGTATTGATCAGCTTCTCAGGACACAGTTTCAAACAGCAGCTTTAGTTGTCACTCTTAAGTAGTACATCTTTACTAAAAACTTTTTAGGGAACCTTCCTGAAAGCTGTGGCACCCTGTGACTCCCTGCTCCCAGCATTAATGAACAGAAATTTATTTTTGTACCCTCTGCTGTCAGGCTTGTTGTGGGTTTATGAACAGGCATCACGTCACCCACAGGCAGCTGATCAACTGCAAATTCCCACTCCAGCAAGAGTCAGAAAAATCCTTCCATTGACATTCAATGGCCCACATCACCATACTGGAGAAACCCAAAAAACAACCAAAAAACCCTAAACAAACCAACAAACAAACAAACAAAAATCAAACACTTACTGAATGCAGAAAGTTGCAGTTACCAAAAGCTCATACACACTTGCATTTTCTGGCCTTCCCAGGACTAGCTGACCTCCAGAGGTCCCTCCCAATCTGAACTGTTCTGTGATTGTTAGAAATACCTGTGTGCTCATTTTGTCATTGTAGATTCATCTAAAGAGTGTTTGTGGGCAGGATTCCAGCTGGGAATGGTTGTTCGTGAATAACATCTGTGCTTATGGTTTAAGAGGATGTGCACCATAAATATTTTTAGTCTGGATTAGTTTTGAAAAATTCAAAAAAGGTCTCTCAGCCTGATAAAGAAAATCTTTGATCTAGCTGGATCCATCAGTAGTAGTATTACTTTTTTCGTAGATGGAAAAACTATAAGAGTTAAAAGCCTCTTAAGTTTGGGTGAGTGCCTATGCAAAGAGTAAGGAATCTATCTTCAAATAAAAATTGAAATGCGAAATTTCAATTTAATCCTTTTGACATTACCCCACTTACAAAAATATCCTCCTTTACAGACACAAAGACTTTTAAGTCGTCTTTATCAACACTATTCCACTGACAGTAGATGTGTACCCTCCACTGTACTCCACGGATCAGCAGCTTTTGAAACCTGACGTCAGTTTTTCACGTCCGGAAAATCAAACTGTATTAAATTTTGTGTGGTCCTCCCCTATGACAAAGTCCCTCCTTTATTCATGTAACACCCTGTCCACAGGGGGCAAAAACCAAAGCCACAGTTTGAGCATTCCCAAGTGGGTCAGATTTCGGAGGTCATGCTGAAGACACATTGAATGAGTCTCCTGCACGGAGACACAGCAGCCCTCAGAAACACATGCAAGCACCCTCTTAAAAACCTCACCCCAGGCCAGTGAGGTTTAATGCCATGTTGAAGCACAGTTGTGGAAAGAACTTCAGTTTGTTGGGGTTTTTCTGAAGGCATGCGTCTAACATTTTTTTTATGGTGTCACATTCGCAGATGCCATTTTGAATATTTATCAATACCGTCAATTAAGAAGCAAATACCAACTGCAGTGTTACTGTAATTAACATTGCCGTATCATTTTCCTTTTCAAAATAAGCAAAACACAAAAGCTGTTTTCATTATCACACTCATTGCTAACGACAGATATTTGATGGTTGGTATTTGCTTTTAATCTTCTTGAATGTGTTATCATGCTCCTAATGATGAAGATGACACTCTTATTTATAGCACAGAGAAGTTCCACAGACAATTCAGATCAGCCTCTCTGGTTTCAATTCAACGTGAAAACACTCCTGCCCTCATTTTATCCACGTACTTCCACTCTGAAATAAACATTCAGTGCCATATTATAAATAACAGGCATCTCAGTCTGCCTCCCGGGGCAACGACCTGCCCAGGCATTTGTATCCACAGTGCTGAGCACCCCACACAGTTGAACAGCAACAACAGCGAAGTAATTCTGCATAACAGGCTGTTTCCACGACATCTGCAACCAGTTATTGTCCATTTCCATCAGCAAACACTCTGAAATTGCTACTCCGTGCGCTCGGCCCCGAGCGCGACAACCGCCAGATCACCGTAATCCTTTCCAGCGCTCCCTGAGCGGATCTAACACGGCCTCCCTTCACCTGCGCTCCCAAATTCTGACTGTCAGGGCCCCAAATGCTGGGAATTTGCCAAGAAAGAACTCAGTCCACTCCAACACTCAGTAATCCACCTCAATCGTTAGAAGTCTGAACAATACTAGGGGAAATACACACAATATAGCAAGAAGGTTGCTCCAAATTTTGGCAGTTCAGCTGAAATAAGTCATTTGCTCAAGAGGCCGTCACTTTTTTCTAACGCCCACAAAAGCAGAGATAAGAGAAAACACTCTTCCAAACCATTTCGCCCATATTTTTCTTATCCTGCAAGGGTCACTTTTCCTGCCTTGTTTTCGTATTTGTGGCTTTCAGCGGCTCCAAGGTCACCTTTTTTGAGACAACAGATGTCACATTTGCATGAAGGGAGCCTAAAGAAATGCACTAACTTTTCACTGTCACTTCTGAACACCACAGACACATTTAAAATCAGGAAAGGTTTATACAACTGAAACTTACTCGACATTCCCTGCAGCTCTTGGTTAATATTCGTTGACCTTCTGCTAGCACTTTGCCTCCATAGATACACTTGGCTGTAATTTGAGAGAAGGAGGAGGGAGATTAAAAATTAATTAAATCAGTATTTAAGCAGCAAATAAACGCAAGGTATAACTCAGAGGTAAAACCAATACTCACATACACTGAAAAAATATCAATACATTAAAAATATCATGCATTTGGCTTTCATTAGGAGTCAGTATCACATATAATTACAAAGTAACAAACAATAAATTCATTTTAGGAGGAAGTGGCCTCTTTACCCAAACTAAAGAGAGGGAATAGGAGCATAAACAATATGTCCTGGACTAAATAACCCATCATTACTGACATGGTGTAGAATAGATACAGTACTCGTGTTACTAGAGGTCCTCATGACTCACTTCAAGAAGTGGAGACATTTATTTGCGTCCAGTTCATCACGAGAATAATGTGAGCACAGATTTCAATTAAGCCTTCACATTTGTTTGTGGGCACGGAGTTGAACTCTTCAACTTGCTGGAGGACTGCATGAGCAGATTAGATGCAGTGAATGACTGTACTGAATCAACAAACTGCAAAAATCTATTTCAGGAAAATATTCTTCAAGCACACACGAAACACACATTTTCCCAGGAAACTGAGAACTCCTACTAGAAAATTCTTGTGTGAAGTTTTGATCCTTCTGCCAGAGGTAAGAGGTTCCATGAATGAACCAACAGACTGAAATGTGTGATTATTCCTTGTTAGCTTCACAGCAAAGTCACCTGGAATGGGACTACTGCCACCAGGAGAAGGCAACATGCATCAGGGCCACAGCAGCAAACAGCTTGGTCAATTATGGCCAGAATTATCAGAGTCCCCATGCAACTGCATGTCTGAATTCCTGTTCCAGAGGACAGTAAATCCATCAATTAAAGAGAACAGCTGGACCGTTACGCTCTCACACAGATCCAGTGCCCGCGATAAAAGCGCCCTGCATCACAAACCAGATCAATGCTGAGCGCTGACAAAATAACTCTCCGCTGTGACATTTCAGCTCTCTCTGTGCTTGGCCAGTCAAAGTCTGACCTGTGACCCTGAACGAAAAGCTGAAAGGTGTGAATCCTACGTTGCCATTGAACAGGGCTTTAAAGTTTTGCAGAGTCAAGCCACGTGCACAGTGCAAGTGTGCAGAGTAGTCTGTTCTCAAAGACACGCTCTGTCTAGGACTGTTTTACCTGAGTTTTCCTCCTGAGTGCCCAGGTAAGGGAAGCACTCACAGGGGCAAGTGCGTCCCCCTTACAGGTGATGCCAAATGTTCCACAGCAGCACCTGTCACAGCCAGATTGATTCCCAAATTTTAAGCAAAAGAGACTGCTAGATCAATCTTCATGAACCTTCAGACATAAATTTGCTTCTAATGACTCTATGTGAAAATGCTCATTTCTTCAAGAAAAAAAAAGATTCATGGTTTTCAGGATAACTCAAGTTTTCATCACCACTAACGCATTTAAAAACAGACTTCTTCCTTTTGGTATCCCAGTTTTCTTTGTTTTTAAAAAGCTGCCCTAGTTTTTACACCTGACTTGTTGTGATCTCACTTCTGAAGAAAACTTCAGATGAGGAAGCTTAGTTTAAATTAGGAATCCCAGTAACTATTTTAGGACAATATGAACCAGAGACATTTCCTCTTTCTTTCTGACTTCTCCTAACATAACTGCTTTTAACAGAAGAATGGACACGCTGGAAAGCAAGTTAATGTACAAGTCAGAAAAAACTATATTTAAAACAAAATTTTAGTCTTTTGCCAAATATTATTTGAAATGCTAACACAAGGTGGCAGGGATCAAAACCGAACTGCCTAAGCCCCTTAACATATCAGACATTAGAGCTTTGCTCATTAACCCTTAGCTGAGATGGGAAAGTGTTCAATAACCCAGCCATTCAATAATCCCTGGAGACAGCAAATTACAACTGATGGTTCTATCAGAGCTAAATAGAAAAAGCACAGAGGAAATAACACCTGCAGTGCAGCTCTTTGGAAAACCTCTGCAATTACTCCTCTCTACCTAGAGGTGACTAACTGTGGTCCTAGCACATCATTTTGTCAAGGAGCTGGCATTTACAATCAATTTCAATCACCTTCCATACGTCTCTGCCCATTGACTGACACGCTGAGTTCTTGTCAGAGTAACGAGTCAAGTTTGTGCCAATCACTGACAAAAGGCAAGTCTGACTGTTCATCTTCCCATTACAAACAACAGCAACAGTTTACTCACGAGGGTATACACTGAATCCACAATTTGGTGCCTTACAATTTTCTTTGTGTCAGGTTTTGACTCCTGTGCATACAACCAGTTTCATGAAAGAACTTCCCAGACTTTCAAAGTTGCAAATAAAAGTATTTTGGGACAGAAAAATGCACGCCAGCGTGGCCACTCTACCACCCAAGCACTCTGTTCATGAACCTCTTTTAGTATGCAGAATATTCATGCTGACATACAGCCAGAGAGAAATGAGATTACATGAGAAACAAGAGCAAGTGCAAGATCACAGCTAAAGGATATTTGTGCACAAAACTAATGAATTCAATGATTGAAGAAGGATGACAGAATGCTAATAAAGTGTTATTATTTTCCTAATAAATCCTAAAATAATTCAACATCCCTGTCCTAATAGATTATAGAAAAGCTCATGCATGATGTTTACTCATCTTCCAGAACTGATCAGGGGAAAGAGAATTTGTGCCTCTTGAGGTATGACTGGCATTAGTATACAGCTAAAATTCTCATACATAAATTGCCTTTGTTCCTTGTTCTCCATTAAAGTAACAAATATTGAATATTCCTTCCATGAACTTTACTTAACAGCTTTCATTCCCAGAAAAAGGAACTGAAAGCTGACAGTAACACCAATCACAAAATTTACTTAACTTTTCTTTCTTCTCATTAATTTATTTTGAGATTAATTACAGCCAACTACGGCTCCACACAGTGATACTGAGCCAGGGTCTGATAGTCTGTCATATTTATTTTAAAGAACAGCCTTTTAATTGAAATAAAAGATAAGTGAAAAGACAACAGCTTGGTTAGTTACTCATCACAAAAGGAAGTTCAGGCTTGATGCTCCACAGCATCAAGGGGAGACACAAACTGGAGCCAAGTCAATCTTCCCAACAGGATAATTTTACACTAACAATAGGGAAAAACAGTACCTCAGAAATTTGCAATGCTTGTTCACCTCTCAGCAATTATTTATTTTCTTCTTAAATCACGTTTACCACCATGACTCACACCACCTGCAGTACCAGGACCTCTGAGAACCATCCCAAAACGTGCCTGCTGGCAGGGCAGGTTTACCCTGCTGGAAGGGGAGGTGTGTGTGCTGTACTCACCCCTGCACACCTTGCAGCACTGACCGTCCACGTGCACCGGGAGAGCATCGGGAGGACACTCCAGAGGGGGACAGGACATCCTGCGGCATTCCACAGCCCCGCCCTGGGAAAAGGGGGTTCACACAAAACTCAGCTACTGCTGCTGCCACACCTGGGAGCATTTAAACACCCAGAGCTGCTTCAGTAAATGAAAAAACACCACTCGGGGTCACAAACCTGGATTTAATCCCACCCAGCTACAAAATGAACCAAACTGCAGCCGAAGGTCAACTGCCTTCAGACGTTATATTATGTTATATTATGTTATACTATATTATATTGCATTGCATTGCATTACATTATATTATACTATATTATATTGTATGATATTGCATTACATTGTATTACATTGCATTATACTATATTATACTATACTATATTGCATTATACTATATTATATTATACNAGAACATAAGCCCTACTTTCTCTATGCTGTTCCAATCATCTTTTGAGTTTTTTAACGATCAGGCTTCTATTTTCCTGAGCAAACAAAGGCTCTCTTCAGATATTTATCAAATAATTTCAAAGATGCAAGTTTTACATACTAATTCTCTTCCTGTCCCTTGTATTTTTCAGTCTGACAAATGCTGAAAACGACTCTGCAAGTTGTTACCATGCAAGATGCAACTAAGCATCTATGAATATTAAGATAATGTCTCCTTTTTGGAAAAGCTGCTGCAGTGAAAACAATTCCAAACCAAACACAGACAATGCCACCCCTTCACCCCAAAACCACCAAGTCCTCACAGCCGTAATTAGAACAAATAAGAAAGCGTCGTCAAGGGAAAGAAGGTTTTATGTATGAAGCTTAAAAATAAGCAATGTCAAAATTTTATTTATTTTACCATTTCCCTCTCTATTGTCCATGCTGCCACTAGCTGCATACTAAAAACACAGTAATTCTCAGAGTGAACATTATGTATTCAAAGGCCATTTTCACACTTTCATTAGATCCTATCCTTGAAACTCTTTGGAAATTCTTACTTTGCATGTACAATTCCTGCAGTGATCATCTTCAACCCATGAGTCTTTGTCTCTGTAGATCAATCCATTTACTTGACAAGTCTTCTCACAATGACAGTCCTCCAACTGACTCAGTCTTGTTTCTGCATAATTTAACTATAAATGAAAGTAACTTGATGAGATTTCTGCAATTCCAACACATGATTTTAGAAAGCAAAAAAACCAGCAGACTCACTTTTACCAAACAAGATTTGACTACAACCTTTGAAACACTGAACCAGGAAATCAGCAGGTACAGACTAACCCTATTCCTCAGATTCTGCTGGAGTTATTACATGGTCATCCCACACTATGATCAATGGAGAAACCATGCTCCTGGAATAAACCTAATAAACCTCGGGCTTGTGGCTAGCTCTGAACATTCCTTACTGTTTCGATAGAAATAAAAGTTTAATATTTAGCAGGAAAAAAAAGAAAAAACACAAAAAAACCAAGGAAAAAACCCCACCCCAAACCATCAAAATTTACATGGAAAGTTTTGTGATTCATAAAAGTATTCCTGGCTGCATAAGCCCATGATGTAAATAAACCAGATTGCCTAGTCCAGAAATGAACTCAAGTGCTTGATTTTTCTTGATTTTAATCAAAGTCATGCTTGAACCTTTTTGACTTCCAGCAAGGAAAGACTCTGGAAATTTCTGTGCTGGAAGTCTCCATGTAACAAACACATCTGAATACAAAGCACACCCTAGTGGAGGCTCATAATTTACCAAAAGAGGTTATATTCCGCTCAAAGAAGCACAGGAGATGCCCAGACTGATTTCAGGAGATTGTTAAAGCCACATGAATTATTTTAGCCATTATACTTAAGGAGGAACTAACAGTACTCCAGCCCAGCAGTGGAGAATGCTGCAATGTAACACAATCCTTTTCCCCTGCAGCAAATTAACATTTTGGCCAGATTCTAACACCCTGACATACAGCCTGTCTCTATTTAAAGACACAAGATTAGATCAATTGAACACATCTACTGGAAAGGTTCAGAATTAATTCAAATTACGACAAGAATAAAAAAAGTTTTAAAAGATAACATTTCTTAGTCTTTGAAAGCTATGTCTTCACAAAACACAGGTAGGAAGAGGAGGTAAGGGTGGTTAGCCTGCTACAAGTCATGATCAGATGCTCCTTTCACAGCACTCTGTGACAATGTGTCACAGCCAGTGCTCTGCTGGACCTCTCACAAAGGCCCTGAGTCCCACCCTGAGCCCCCAGACTCAGCAGAGGAGCAGCCCAAGCTGGAGGGAACTTCCCTTTCCTGCTTTCACTCTAAATAACTTGCACAGCTACTAAAATTATCAGAGCCCAAACCCAGTAGCTGGATGTTTCCTTCCCAGGCAAGCCCCGCTCTGAGTCTCCGTAATTTTAATTTAAATAAACTGCACACACACATTCATGGCTAACACCACTGGCTCATCTACTCGGTGCTGTGATACAGCTGTACCCAAACACAGACTGGGAGAGAAGCTGAAATCCTGGATTGTAGCGGAGCCTAAAAGCAACAGCCAGACACCAAACCACTTTTCCCAAACATCTTATCCGTGCCCTGCATCTCTTGGTTCGGGCTCAGGGGCCAGGGATGCTCACTCCTGTACATCAGCAAAGCATCCTCTGACCACCTGCCAGGCCAAACAGGATCCCTGCAGAGAGCTCCACAGCCCCTCAAAGCCTGGACCTGCATCATCCCCACAAAACACGCTGCTATCTGCATTAGTCATTTGTGGCTCGGACTTAAAAGGCAGACACGAACCTTAATGCTTCCCTCCAGACCCCCCATTTTTAATCTGCCAAGGTAATTTCCTTCCCTGCTCCACCCATTCTGCCTGGACAACAGGAAACAACTGCAACAAAACAGTCAGTGGAGTGCTGCACCAGGAAAGGAATTTGCAGTGAAGGATTATGCCAGCGCCACTTTATGAAAGTGCGGAGTCTTTGCAGTACAAATACCGGGTTATTTGCTTCCCCTCATAAAGTACTAGCAAGCAAAAATATAATTAACATCAGAGAAAGCAAGTTACTCAGTACACTGCATAATTGGAACTTGCTCATACCACCAGCAGGGCTCAAAATAATTGCCTCTCTTCCACAGTACGAGCAGAAAACTGAAATAAAAGCTTCCCATTTTGCATCTGGATCCAGCCTGTCCAAAGCATGTCAGCTGAGTAAGAGGACTGCCAGGACAAGGCAGGCACTCTCCAAAAAACAGTTTCCCCTTCCCTTTTGGGAAGGAAAAGAGCATTTGAAGGCAGTGCATTTAAAAGCATGGGGTTTTTACACAGGCAGCACTGCCATGCAAATCCTATTTTGGAAATTCCTACAGTAACTACACTGAGAGGAAGGGCAGCTACAGGTTGGTTACATCCGCACTTAAATCTGAGAAATTAACATGTATGTGCTGTTTCAAAAGAGACAATTAACTGCCCTCTACCACAAACCACATGGTTCATCAACATTAACCTCAAAAAGTGTTCAGACTCTCCTTTAACGCAGATCAGGGGTTTGGTCACCTCTAAAACACAGTTTCCTATCCCAAAACTTCAGCACAGCCTTGCTGAAGGGGCCTTGGCTTAACACCGAGGTCGCCTGTGTATGGCAGGAGCAGAACCTAAAGAAAATGTCCAAAATTTCAAACAAACAAAACCAAAATCCCCAACACTACAGATTCCCATTCACCCTATTCATGATCCAAAGCTGGTTGGGAAAAGAAGAAAAACCAAACTACACACAAACCCAAGCACACAGCACATCAACCTGGAGCTGAATGAACTTTCACACTGACAAAAACTGAAGGTGCTCTCAAGGTCAGCACAGGCAGCAGGTTCACAGGCATTTTTGTTTGGGGATTTCAGTTCCCAAGAAGGAGATTACACCAGTCCTGAAGACTTTACAGGACTTCCCACAAGAAAACATCTCCCCTCTGACAGCATCATGTGGTGAGGGAATTCTTGAGGGATTTCATTCCTTTGTTTCTGCATTTATCCCTCAGCATGAAAAGGGAAATCAAGCTAAGGCTTCTCTCAAAAAATCAGACTCTGGGTATTTTGTTACCTTACAGATAATAAAACAGACAACAGAAACATTATGAAGCTTAAGGAACAACCATGGAGTTATAGCCATAAGATTACTGCAGGCAGCAAGAAAAAAAATTGGCTCTACTATGAAAATTCAGAATAATTTTCATGGTAGAAGGAATGGCATGTTGAATAAATACTTTCATCTTTGCCTTAGGGAAGGAAAAGAAGGAAATTGGCAACTAAAAAAAAAAGCTTAGGTACCTACTTTTGCAGTCATTTTTGCCAGGAGTTCCTGCAAATCCATGATTCCTTGCACCAGACTTAAGAAGTCACTGCAGGTTGGGCATGCTCAATAGAGGAAGATTAAAAAGAAACAGAAAAGAAGGAAAGATACGATAACCCATAAATAAACAACCATCTATCATACTAGATTGATCTGAACATAAAATGCAATCTGTTTATACAGAATTTTTGCCTTCTGGAAGTCAGCACATGCAAAAATAACGAGGCTGAAAGTATTATTTTTAAAGCAAAGAAACAATCTGTACGAAAATTCTAAAATAGAACAAAAAGATTGCTACTTACTGCGATTCAGATTAGGACACTGTGTTATATATCCGTTAGGTATGAAGATGACTTTCACATCTTGAATAACACCCTTTGCAAAAGAAGAGAAAACTGGTAATACAGATTACAAACATTCACTTCAATCTCTACCAGCTCTTCCACAAGTCATTTAGTCAGTGGGTGCAAATAAAATTTACCAGCTCAGTCTGCTTGTGAGGAAAATAACTGAAGATGAACAAAATATAACAACTCCTCCTATCTCTCTGTGTGCCTGGATATTACAGCAATAATACCCCTTTCTCTTTTGTAATCGCCAAATATAAGCAGCTTAAGTGTCTTTAAATGGGGTGACACTGGTGAAAAAAGCAGTGAAATAATATCCACTGCTCAAGCCCATGACACACTTTTCAAAAGACAAAAAGAAAACACTGTAAAACCCTTTATTATTTTTTTTTTTTAGCCAAGTAAGGCTGTGAAATCAAACACTGAGGAGACAAGTACCCAGTGCCAGATGTAAGTAACAAGTTTACACTTCCATTGCTCGGTTTCATTAAGCCTCCCAGCCCTGTATCCCAACAGGCAGTTGGGGTAATCGTGCTGTCAGTCAGAATTAAATGCTCTCTGCAGCCCAGGCAGACAGAGGGATGCCCTGTGCAGGGCTGGCAGAAGGGCACTGCAGGCTCTTCAGGGCTCCCAAACCTCTTGGAACCCTGGAATTTCAGGTTTTCTGTGCTAAAAGGCACTGGCCCTCAAGCAAGTACCACATCTGACCTGAAGCTGTGGAAAGGGCTTCCAAAATTGAGTGACAGCTCTGGGGTTATGGGTATGTGGTTTGAATAGAAGTGTGTGACATCACAGGGTGGAAAACTTAGAGTTTGAGGTTTTAGCATATAGTAATACATATGGGGCAATATGGAGGATTTAGGGCATTGTCTGGGTCCTTCTTCACCTTCTACTTTTCTTGGTTTTGGGTGATTTTTTCTAATTGGATGAAAAAGGCCAAAAAGGCCCACATTGCAGACGTTGTGTGGTCATTATTGGGTTAAAAGTATAAATAACATCATATCTCATTACTGGATAATTTAAGTTAAACAACCTTGGAAGGAGTTGGAGGCACCTCCATTTTCTACCTTGCTAGTTAGAGCTCACGACTCGTGTGGCTGTACTACAGGTAAGAATTAATAAACATCTGAGTCCAAACATGAAACTGCGACTCCCAAGTATTAATCCCAGCTCTAACACGAAGACAAAAAAGACAAAAACCTCACGAACCACACCAGGCACGACAGTGGGGAGGCAGCACCCAAAGCTCCGGTGCCCACTGTGGAGTCCCTGCCCTGCAAGGGAGGGAAGCAGCAGACGCCCAGCGTGTCCCTGCACACCCGGGCCCCAAAGAACCCCAGGCACCTCAGACAGCCCAGAAAATGCTGGAACTTGTGTTTGTTTCTTTTGAGCTCAGGACAACGCGTTTGCTGCATCTTTGACTGGGCAATGTACTCCCTGCACAGGATCCACTGGCTTTAACAATGCCATGGCCACTAAGGGAGAGGAGCGAGGGAAACCAAGGCACCTCCAGTGCTGATACCTGCACTTCCCCTGACTGTTAATCAGATGTTGTGACACAGCTCTATCCCCTCACAGACACACTTTTAATCAGAAAAGAAATTTATCATGGCAGCAGTTATTATCTAATTAAATTACTGATTTGCCAGACTGTGCTTTAATTTTCAGTTAAATTGCAATGGAGTGGATTTTGCAGACCAAGGACATCATCACTTGCTCATAGGCATGCACACTCCACCCATAAATAGAGGCCTCAGATAGTCCTCAAAGCCTGGCAAGGCAAGTAACATTTACATGCTCATCTGTTAAAAGAGCAGAATGCAGTCAGCAAGCACTGCTTCCTGCTTACTGTCTCGTGATCAAATATTAACAGAAAATATTAACAGAGATAATCAGATCACCCTGTCCTTCTTGCAGAGGTAGATACATTTATTAACCTCTTCACCTAGGAGAATAATGAAACCATAAGTAATAAGAGGCAGTACTGTCACTGGAAATGGAACATCCTGAAAGCCATTTTACATATTTTTGATCAGCAGTCATCAGTGACAATTTCGAAGGTGAGGCATAAAAACATGCTTCAACACTTAAGCCTCTGCAGTGAAAAGCTCAACCAAGAGTAAAAAGGGACTACGAAGTTCCACCAGACCATATTGCCTAGCTAGCAAGACACCATCCAGAGAGAAGTGATTTCTCCTTCAGCTTTTTTCTTTTTTTTCCTTTTTTTTTTCTTTAGGTGCATCCTCAAATGTGTTTGTTGCACCCGAATCACATCGCTCAATTGTCTTTTGGAATGATTTGAATTTAGACACAGCCTGAAGAGGAAACACAACTATTTTATGTGTCTTAATTTCTGCCTACATGAACGCATATTACTGTGTAATAACATGAGTATGAACTCCAGTTCACTAACACAGATGACTTCTAGGTCTATAAACCATCTGAAAATGAATTATTATTATCAAACACAGAAATAAACTTTCCAAGGGCAGAAATTTTGCTGATGTATTTTTTCAATAGAAAGACCTCATTGTAGGGAAACACTTATTACAGCCATAATTATTGTAACGAATATGAAAAAACCTGATTATTCCGCCTCAGCATTAAGTCTAGGCTGCCAAGAGCTTGGATTTGTCCTTAACAGTGCGATGTCAGTGGTCAAAATCTTTCCAGCTTTTCCTTTCCCAAGCAGACATCACCTTTACGTTATCAATAAAAGACATTTGGGTGATGACAATCACAGCTTCAGCTCAGCATCAGGGGCAAGCAGATTACCAATGAAATTCAGGGCTGCAGCACTAAACATCGAGCCCATCCCACGAGAACGTAATACAAAAAAGCCCCGTTTATTGCTTTTTTCAGATACCTACTAAATACAACATTCTTCCACCACCCATCCTCCCTCCAGGAGAGGGATACTTTCTTTTAGTGAGCCATGGAGGCTCACTGCAGGGCTGAGACAATTCCATCATCCCATAGGGAGAGGCTCCACCCAGGGGGAGGAGCCCAGCATTCCCACCTGGATCAAAGCTGGGATTCAGAACAGCAGCACAGCCTGTTTGCACTGGATTCCCAGAGGGAGACCAGACCCATCTCACACCACTGGACCCTTCTCCAGGATCATCTCTGCTCCAGCAGAACAGCATCTGTCCCTGCAGGAGGATTTTAACTGGACTGCTCCCAACACCCTGACCAACAGGGTGTCAGGGTGTGTTCTGACTTTGTCAGGGTTTCTAGGATTTTTTTTGTTGGCTTGGGTTTTTTTGGTCCTACTACATTTTTAATATTCCTAGTAAAGAACTGTTGTTCCTATTCCCATATCTTTGCCTGAAAACCCCTTCATTTCAGAATTACAATAATTCAGAGGGAGGGGGTTACATTCTCCATTCCAAGGGAAGCTCTGGCTTTTCCCGGGCAGACACCTGCCTTTCCAAACCAAGACAACCTTAGTCCATACAACTCCCAGTCCAAAGTTATTACAGAGTCACACGACTGTATAAATTATAAACGTGACACTGTGCAATAAAAATACCAATATGCTTCTCAAGCACCTAATATACAATCCCCAGACACAGGCAGGATCAATAGAGCCCGCTCTGGTAGTTATGAAAACTACTGTCTTGCAACATAAATCACCTTCTCACCAAGGCATTAATAAGCTCATTCCTGCACTAGCTCCTTGAAGGGACCCTTAGGGGGAAGGGTTCTCCTCAGCAATAAAACAAATTTTGCAGATAATTCTGACCCTGACAGCAATCAGATCCATCCTAGAGAGCGTTCCATAGATATCTTGTGTCAATCTTTCTATCCCTTAAGTGGCATTTTCTTAAGCTTCCTGACCTGATGATGATGATGATGATGGTACTCCTCAGCCCTGAAACAAACCCCGAGTTTGTGTGGCTGTCCTGGCTCTGTCCAGCACAGGGTTAATTTTTGCAGCAGCCAGGAGAGAGCATGGCAGGGACACGGTGATTACTCTACAGCACTCACACCACTGTAGGAGGCAGGGGAAGGGACTCTCTTCCATGGAGGAGGAGCTCCTTATGGTCAAGAAAATGTGGAGGAGGGAACCATCTGGTACCATCTATTAGCAGGAACACGTAAATTGCTTCCCCTGTATCTTTTGCTAATAACATTGTTGCTGTTACTGTTCATTTCCTTATCTCATCGCTCTTCCCAGTAAATGGTTCTTATCTACACCCATCATCTTCACCTCTGGTGCCTCTAACTCTGAACTCCATCCCACCACAGTGGGAAGAGGGAAGGAAAGGAGTAGCGAGAGGGAGCAAGGTGTGATCTGAGTCTGGGTGGGGGGTACTGGACCATTCATAAACCACCACAGCCTTAATTCATCCACCCCTTATTCCATACCACTTATGTCCCAGCCACATCCTACACCTTCCAGCTGTATTTATAGATACATAAACACACACAATCACAGCTATCACTTCCACAGTGAATGGCCAGCCCTCCAAGGTGTCTGCTGAGCTCATTCAGTCCCTGGCTGTGGGTTCTCCCCACCCCAGGTGTCTCCCAGGACAGCAGGGCTGCTGTGCTGCTGGCCGGCTGCTGCACCAGGAGCTCACACTGGTGTGTGTGGAGCAGGGCACACTCACTGCCCATGGCAGGGGTCACACACACTGACAGGGCCAGGCAGCCACCAACAGGATAAACACAGTCCCACAGCACAGACTGCTCCTGCCCAAAAATCAAACCCCCTCGAGGAACACACGGTGTTACCCTGTCTCTCTGCATTGCCCACCAAGTGGACCCCGGTCCCAGAGCAGAAACAATTCCATGGAGGGGTTTGCCTTTGCTTCAGCTGATCCTCTCTGGAGCTGCCAGCAGCATTCATGTTGTAAATACTGTCACTTCACCAGAGTCCCATGGCTGTTCAGGGGTGAACCCCCAAAACACTGGAGCAGAGAATTTCTCAAAATACCTGCCCATTTTCTCCCCCATTCCATGACACTCACGATTATTCCCCCTCAGGGCAGATCTCTGAACAACCCTCCCAGAAATCTCTGTCCTGACCCTAAACATGGTACTGCAGACCAGACTGAGAAAACACAGGAACATGCTTTCCTTAACATCCAAACGAAATAAAAAATTCTCAAAAGCTGTATTAACAGGCCTGAAGGATATAAAGGGAGTGAAAAGGTGTGGAAAATCACACCCTCCCCTCCTTTAACCCACAGACTAGACGTGATCATTAATGGACTCCCCACCAAAGAACCCGAGGTAAGGGCAGGAGAACCACACTGAACACATATCCAAAATAATCCTCGTTGCCCTTGATGTTATCAAGTCATAAGCAGATATCACAGAGATCAGCAACAAAGTATCCTGATCCCTGCAGAGAAGAGGACCACTGTGAGGGTCACTTTAGGGAACAGACACAGGGCTGGGCACCACACCCCATGAACAAGCCAGGGCTCCACTCCTAATACCACAGATACTTAAGGCAAACAAGTTATCAACCACTCCTTATCAACCACACTTGTCATCCCACCCTGGTGCCCCACACTGGCCACCAATTAAGGCTGTCCTGGTTTAGGAATGAATTTACTCCCCAGTTCAGTATATCCTCACTGAGACTCCCCAAACCCCAGGCTGTTCTGTCTCCATCCCCCTCCCCGCTGGGGCAGGATGGAGCTGAGAACTGGAGGCACAAAAGGTGAACATCACAGGTATAGACAGGCACAATCTACTGCAAAGAGCAACGAGGGAAGAAAATGAACAGTAACAATATCAATAGCAAAAGGAGTAAGGGAAAAAAATTATTCATGCAACAAACCCGCTTTTCCTTACACACGTTTTCATGGCTCCAACACACACGCAAAATTGCTAATTCTTTTTTTAATGCTCTTATTTCCCTGCAGATCTCTGTTTACATT
>VZDJ01000109.1:26322-50913 GCA_008694505.1 Cyanoderma ruficeps
CCCGGGGCCGTGGGGGTCCCCGAGAGCCCCCGCGCCGGGGGGGACAGCGAGGGACAGCGGCAGGGGAAGGCCACCAAGCGTCCCCCGGAGGGGGGGGAGGAGGAGGGGACACGGCCACCAAGAGGAGGAGGGGGAGGCCGAGGAAGAGGCCGGAGGAGGACGGGGATGTCGCCAGAGGGGATGAGGGGGGGGAGTCGCCTCCCCGGGGGGGTGGCGGTGTCGCCGCGGCCGGTGGGGACGACATGGAGGTGGATGGGGACACGGGGGGTGGTGGCGGTGGCGGCGGCGGTGTCGCTGTCTCGCTCGGGGACGGCCCCGGAGGGGACGGTGCCACCGTCCCGCTTGGGGACGGCGCCGGAGGTGGCAGTGCCACCGTGCCCCTCGTGGGCAGCCCGGCTGGGGCGAGTGCCACTGTCCCCCTTGGGGACGGCGTGGTCAATGGCAATGGCACCGTCCCACTCGGGGACAGCCCGGGCAGTGCCACCGTCCCCCTTGGGGACAGCGTGGTCAATGGCAGCGCCATTGGGGACAGCCCAGACAGTGACACTGTCACCATCTTCCTCGTGGACATCACAGACAGTGCCAGTGCCACCGTCCCCCTTGGGGACAGTGTGGTCAATGGCAATGCCACCGTTCCCCTTGGGGACAGTGTGGTCAATGGCAATGCCACCGTCCCACTTGGGGACAGCCCAGGTGGGGACAGTGCCACCGTCCCCCTTGTGGACAGTGTGATCAATGGCAATGTCACCGTCCCTCTTGGGGACAGCCCAGGCAGTGGCAGTGCCACCGTCCCCCTTGGGGACAGTGTGGTCAATGGCAATGTCACCGTCCCCCTTGGGGACAGCCTTGTTAGTGGCACTGCCGCTGTCCCTCTTGGGGTCAGCCCAGCTGGGGACAGTGCCACTGCCCCCCTTGGGGACACTCTGGTCAGTGGCAGTGCCCCTGTCCCCCTTGGGGACAGCCCTGTTAGTGGCACTGCCACAGTCCCTCTTGGGGACAGCCCAGCTGGGGACAGTGCCACCGTCCCCAGTGGCGACAGCCTGGTCAGTGACAGTGCCAGCATCCCCCTTGGGGACAGCCCAGCTGGGGACAGTGCCACCGTCCCCCTTGGGGACAGGCCTGTCAGCGCCACTGTCCCTGGTGGTGGCTCTCCTGGCGGTGGCAGTGCCACTGCCTCCCTTGGGGACAGTCCAGCCGAGGGCAGTGCCACCATCCCTGGTGGTGGCTCTCCTGCTGGTGACAGTGTCACCGTCCCTGTCAGTGACAAGCCAGTCACAGGCAGTGCCACTGTCCCTGTCAAGGACATCTCACCCGAGGCCAGTGACATTGGGGACAGTCCCGTCACTGTCAGTGCCACCACTGAGGACAGGCCAGTCACTGTCAGTGCCACCACTGAGGACAGGCCAGTCACTGACAGTGCCACCACCCCTGCTAAGGACAGCCCAACCAGGGCCAGTGACACTGGGGACAGTCCCGTCACTGTCAGTGCCACCACTGAGGACAGGCTGGTCACTGACAGTGCCACCACCCCCGTTAGGGACAGCCCAGCCAGGGCCAGTGACACTGGGGACAGTCCCGTCAGTGGCAGTGCCACCACTGAGGACAGGCCAGTCACCGGCAGTGCCACCACTGGGGACAAGCCAGTCACTGAGAGTGACATTAAGGACAGCCCAGCCACGGTCAGTGACACTGGGGACAGTGGCAGTGCCACCACCCCTGCTAAGGACAGCCCAGCCAGGGGCAGTGACACTGGCGACGAGCCAGTCAGTGGCACTGCCACCACAGGGGACAGGCCGATCAGTGGCACTGCCACCACCCCCGTTAAGGACATCTCACCCAGGGCTGGTGACACTGGGGACAGTGGCACTGTCACCACCCCTGTTAAGGACAGCCCAGCCAGTGGCACTGCCACCACCACTGGGGACAGGCCGGTCACCAGCAGTGCCACTGTCCCTGTCAGGGACAGCCCCTCCAGGAACAGTGCCATTGTTGGGGACAGGCCTGTCACCAGGAGTGCCACCATTTCCATCAAGGACAGCCCAGCCGGTGGCAGTGCCACTGTCCCTGTCAAGGACAGCTCATCCAGGGACCCCGGCACAATTGGGGACAGGCCGGTCACCAGGAGTGTCACCATTCCCATCAAGGACAGCCCAGCCGGTGGCACTGCCACTGTCCCAGTCAAGGAAAAGCCAGTCAGTGGCAGTGTCACTGTCCCTGTCAAGGACAGCTCATCCAGGGCCAGTGGCACTACTGGGGACAGGCCGGTCACCAGGAGTGTCACCGTTCCCATCAGGGACAGCCCAGCTGGTGGCAGCGCCACTGTCCCCAGTAAGGACAGCTCATCTAGAGACCCTGGCACTATTGGGGACAGCCCTGTCACCAGCAGTGCCACCGTCCCTGTCAGGGACAGCTCCTCCAGTAGCACTGCCACCACTCGGGACAGGCCTATCACTAGGAGTGCCACTGTCCCCACAGCTGGTGGCAGTGGCACTGTCCCCAGTAAGGACAGCTCATCCAGGGCCAGTGGCACTATTGGGGACAGGCCTGTCACCAGGAGTGCCACCATTTCCATCAAGGACAGCCCAGCCGGTGGCACTGCCACTGTCACTGCTAAGGACAGCTCACCCCAGGGCAGTGCCACCACTGGGGACAGGCCGGTCACCAGGAGTGCCACCATCTCTGTCAGGGACAGCCCAGCTGGTGGCAGTGCCACCGTCCCTGTCAAAGGAAAGCCGGTCAGTGGCAGTGCCACTGTCCCTGTCAAGGACAGCTCAACCAGGGACAGTGCCACCACTGCGGGCAGGCCGGTCACCAGGAGTGCCACCATTCTCAGCAGGGACAGCCCAGCTGGTGGCAGTGCCACCGCCCCTGTCAGGGACAGCTCACCCAGGGCCAGTGTCACTGGGGACAGGCCGGTCACCAGGAGTGTCACTGTCCCTGTCAGGGACAGCTCATCCAGGGCCAGTGGCACTATTGGGGACAGGCCGGTCACCAGGAGTGTCACCACTCCCATCAGGGACACCCGAGCCGGTGGCAGTGCCACCGTCCCTGTCAGGGACAAACCAGTCACCGGCAGTGTCACCACTGGGGACAAGCCAGTCACTGGTAGCCCCAGTGTCCCCAGTAAGGACAGCTCAGCCAGGGCCAGTGTCACTGGGGACAGGCCGGTCACCAGGAGTGCCACCGTCCCTGTCAGGGACAAGCCAGTCACTGGCAGTGCCACCGTCCCTGTCAAGGACAGCTCAGCCAGGGATAGTGTCACTGGGGACAGCCCAGCTGGTGGCAGTGCCACCATTCCCATCCAGGACAGCCCAGCTGGTGGCAGTGGCACTGTCCCTGTCAGGGACAGTCCATCCAGGGCCAGTGCCACCACTCAGGACAGGCCGGTCACCAGGAGTGCCACTGTCCCTGTCAAGGACAGCACAGTCGGTGGCACTGCCACTGTCCCTGTTAAGGACAGCTCATCCAGGGCCAGTGACACTACTGGGGACAGGCCGGTCACCAGGAGTGCCACCATTTCCATCAAGGACAGCCCGGCTGGTGGCAGTGCCACCGTCCCTGTCAAAGAAAAGCCAGTCAGCGGCAGTGCCACCACTGGGGACAAGCCGGTCACTTGCAATGTCACCGTCCCTGTCAAGGACAGCTCACCCAGGGGTGGTGTCACTGGGGACAGCCCAGCTGGTGGCAGTGCCACCATTCCCATCAAGGACAGCCCAGCTGGTGGCAGTGCCACTGTCCCTGTTAAGGACAGTCCATCCCTGGGCAGTGCCACCCCTGGGGACAAGACGGTCACTGTCAGTGCCACCACCCCTGTCAGCGACAAACCAGTCACTGGCAGTGCCACCGTCCCTGTCAGGGACAGCTCCTCCAGGGGCCCTGGAACTATTGGGGACAGGCCGGTCACCAGGAGTGTCACCATTCCCATCAAGGACAGCCCAGCTGGTGGCAGTGCCACTCTCCCTGTCAAGGAAAAGTCAGTCACTGACAGTGTCACCCTCCCTGTTGGTGGCAGTGCCACTCTCCCTGCTAAGGACAGCTCCCCCCAGGGCAGTGCCACCACTGGGGACAGGCTGGTCACCAGGAGTGCCACCATTCCCATCAAGGACAGCCCAGCTGGTGGCAGTGTCACTGTCCCTGTCAAGGACAGCTCAACCACGGCCAGTGTCACTGGGGACAGCCCTGTCACCAGCAGTGTCACCATTCCCATCAAGGACAGCCCAGCTGGTGGCAGTGCCACTCTCCCTGTCAAAGAAAAGCCAGTCACTGACACTGTCACCCTCCCTGTCAGTGGCAGTGCCACTGTCCCTGCTAAGGACAGCTCACCCCAGGGCACTGCCACCCCTGGGGACAGACCGGTCACCAGGAGTGTCACCGTCCCTGTCAGGGACAAAGCAGTCCCTGGCAGTGCCACTGTCCCTGCTAAGGACAGCTCACCCCAGGGCAATGCCACCCCTGGGGACAGGCCTGTCACCGGCAGTGCCACCATTCCCATCAAGGACAGCCCAGCTGGTGGCAGTGCCACTCTCCCTGTCAAGGAAAAGCCGGTCAGTGGCAGTGCCACCGTCCCTGTCAAGGACAATGGGGACAGTGGCGCTGCCACCATTCCCCTCAGGGACAAGCCGGTCGCTGGCAGTGCCACTGTCCCCAGTCAGGACAGCTCATCCGGGGGCAGTGGCACCATTGGGGACAGGCCGGTCGCCAGGAGTGCCACCGTCTCCGTGGCTGGTGGCAGTGGCAGTGTCCCTCTCAAGGACAGTCCCTCCAGGGACGGTGCCACCACTGGGGACAGGCCAGTCAGTGGTGCCACCGTCCCTGGCAGGGACAGCCCAGCTGGTGGCAGTGCCACTGTCCCCAGTAAGGACAGCTCATCAAAGGGCAGTGCCACCATCCCTGTCAGGGACAGCTCACCGAGGGCCAGTGGCACTATTGGGGACAGGCCGGTCACCAGCAGTGTCACCATTCCCATCAAGGACAGCCCAGCTGGTGGCAGTGCCACCGTCCCTGTCAAGGAAAAGCCAATCAGTGCCACTGTCCCTGTCAGAGATAGCCGAGGTGGTGGCAGTGCCACTGTCCCTGTCAAGGACAGTCCATCCAGGGACAGTGCCACCACTGGGGACAGGCCTGTCACCAGCAGTGTCACCACTCCCATCAAGGACAGCCCAGCTGGTGGCAGTGCCATTGTCCCTGTCAAGGAAAAGTCAGTCAGTGGCAGTGCCACCCTCCCTGTCAGGGATAGTCGAGGTGGTGGCAGTGCCACCGTCCCTGTCAAGGACAGTGCAGCTGGGGACAGTGCCACCACTGGGGACAGGCCGGTCACTGGCAGTGCCACCGTCCCTGTCAGATTCAGCTCACCCAGGGGCAGTGGCACTATTGGGGACAGGCCAGTCACCAGCAGTGTCACCGTCCCTGTCAGGGACAAGCCAGTCCCTGTCAGTGCCACTGTCCCCAGTAAGGACAGCTCAGCCAGGGCTGGTGGCACTGGGGACAGGCCTGTCACCAGCAGTGCCACTGTCCCTGTGAGGGACAGCTCACCGAGGGGCAGTGGCACTATTGGGGACAGGCTAGTCAGTGACAGTGCCACCGTCCCTGTCAGGGACAGCTCATCCCGTGGCACTGCCACCACTGGGGACAGGCCAGTCAGTGGCAGTGCCACCATCCCTGTCAGGGACAGGCCAGTCACCAGCAGTGTCACTGTCCCCATGAGGGTCAGCTCACCGAGGGGCAGTGGCACTATTGGGGACAGGCCTGTCACCAGCAGTGTCACCGTCCCTGTCAGGGACAGCCCAGGTGGTGGCAGTGCCACCACTGGGGACAGGCAAATCAGAGGCAGTGCCACCGTCCCTGTCAGGGACAGGTCACCCAGAGACAGTGGCAGTGGGGACAAGCCAGGCAGGAGCAGAGCCACCACTGGGGACAGGCAGGGCAGGGGCAGTGCCACCGTCCCTGTCAGGGACAGCACAGCCAGGGACGGTGCCACCACTGGGGACAGATTGGTCAGGGGCAATGGCAGTGTCCCCATCAGAGACAGGTCACCCAGAGACAGTGGCACTGGGGACAGGCCAGGCAGGAGCAGTGCCACCGTCCCTGTCAGGGACAGCTCACCCAGGGACAGTGCCACCACCTGGGACAGGCCAGGCAGGAGCAGTGCCACCACTGGGGCCAGGCTGGGCGGTGGCAGTGCCACCATCCCCGTCAGAGACAGGTCACCCAGAGATGGTGGCAGTGGGGACAGGCCAGGCAGGAGCAGTGCCACCATCCCTGTCAGGGACAGGTCACCCAGAGCCAGTGGCACCACTGGGGACAGGCCAGTCCCTGGCAGTGCCACTGTCCCCATCAGAGACAGGTCACTCAGAGACAGTGGCAGTGGGGACAGGCCAGGCAGGGACAGTGGCACCTTCAGGGACAGGCTGGTCAGGCTCAGTGTCACCATCCCCGTCAGGGACAGCTCAGCTGGTGGCAGTGCCACTGTCCCTGTTAAGGACAGGTCACACAGAGCCAGCGCCACCACTGGGGACAGGCAGGGCAGGGCCAGTGGCAGTGTCCCCATCAGGGACAGGTCACCCAGGGCTGGTGGCACTGGGGACAGGCCAGGCAGTGACAGTGCCACCATCCCTGTCAGGGACAGGTCACCTAGGGTCAGCGGTGTTGGGGACAGGAGCAGTGGCACCAGTGGGGACAGACAGGGCCGGGGCAGCACAACTGTCCCCATCAGGGACAGGTCACCCAGGGCCAGCAGCAGTGGGGACAGGCCAGGCAGTGGCAGTGCCACCATCCCTGTCAGGGACATGTCACCCAGGACCAGCAGCAGTGGGGACAGGCTGGTCAGGGACAGTGGCACTGTCCCCATCAGGGACAGGCCACCCAGGACCAGTGCCACCATGCCTGTCAGGGACAGGCCACCCAGAGCCACTGACGGAGGGGACAGGCCGGGCAGGTGCAGTGCCACTGTCCCCGTCAGGGACAGGTCACCCAGGGCCAGCAGCAGTGGGGACAGGCTGGTCAGGGACAGTGCCACTGTCCCCATCAGGGACAGGCCACCCAGGGCCACTGACAGTGGGGACAGGCCGGGCAGGAGCAGTGCCACTGTCCCCGTCAGGGACAGCCCAGCCGGGGGCAGTGGCACTGTCAGAGATGTGCCAGTCTCTGGCAGTGCCACTGTCCCTGCTGAGGACAGGCTGGTCAGGGGCAGTGTCACTGTCCCCATTGATGACAGGCCAGTCACTGTCACTGTCCCCATTGAGGACAGGCTGGTCAGTGGCACCGTTGGGGACAGGCTGGTCAGGGGCAGTGTCACTGTCCCCATTGATGACAGGCCGGTCACTGTCACTGTCCCCATTGAGGACAGGCTGGTCAGGGGCAGTGTCACTGTCCCCTTTGAGGACAGGCCAGTCACTGTCACTGTCCCCATTGAGGACAGGCTGGTCAGGGGCAGTGTCACTGTCCCCATTGAGGACAGGCCGGTCACTGTCACTGTCCCCATTGAGGACAGGCCAGTCACTGTCACTGTCCCCACTGAGGACAGACTGGTCAGTGGCACCGTTGGGGACAGGCTGGTCACTGACAGTGGCACTCCTGGGGACACGCCAGTCGCTGGCAGTGCCACTGTCCCCGTCAGGGACAGCCTGTCCAGGGGCACTGCCACCATCGTGGACATGCCAATCCCCAGCAGTGCCACCATCCCCGTCAGGGACAGCCCATTTTGGGCCAGTGGCACTGCTGGGGACAGCACGATGGCCGGCAGTGCCACCGTCCCCATCAGGGACTGCCCGTCCAGGGGCACTGCCACCATCGTGGACGCTCTGGTCACTCTGAGTGGCACCGTGGTGGACAGGAGGATCCTGGGCAGTGTCACCGTCCCCGTCAGGTCCAGCCTGTCCAGGGGCACTGTCACCATCGTGGACACGCCCGTCTTTGTCAGTGCCACCGTCCTGGTCGGGGAGTCCATCCCCAGGGTGACGGCCACCATCGTGGAGTCCAGGGTGCACGGCCACGCCGGCCTCCCCCTCGGGGACACGCTGGCCTGTGGCAGTGCCACCATGCCTGTCAGGGAGTGCCCGCCCAGGGGCAGTGCCAGCCTCCACGGGAGGGACAGTGCCACCGTCACCATCAGGGACTGGTCAGGCAGGGACAGTGCCACCATCCCTGGTGGGGACGGTGCCACTGTCACCATCAGGGATTGGTCAGGGAAGGACGGTGTCACCATCCCCGACAGGGAGTGGGCAGGCAGGGACAGTGCCACCATCCCTGGTGGGGACAGTGCCACTGTCACCATCAGGGATTGGTCAGGACAGGACAGTTCCACCATCCCTGGTGGGGACAGTGCCACCATCCCCGACAGGGACTGGCCAGGCAGGGACAGTGCCAGTGTCCCCATCAGAGAGTGCCCATCCAGGGACAGTGCCACCATCCCTATTGGGGACAGGTCAGGCAGGGACAGTGCCACCGTCCCCGACAGGGACTGGCCAGGCAGGGACAGTGCCAGTGTCCCCATCAAAGAGTGCCCATCCAGGGGCAGTGCCACCACTGCGGACAGGGACTGGCCAGGCAGGGACAGTGTCACCGTCCCTGTCAGGGAATGCCCATCCAGGGGCATTGCCACCATTGGGGACAGGCCTGGCAGTGGCAGTGTCACCGTCCCTGTCAGGGAATGCCCATCCAGGGGCACTGCCACCACCATTGGGGACAGGCCCGGCAGTGCCACCGCGCCCTCCCGGCCTGTCACCCCCGCCCGTGTCAGTGTCATCAGGGATGGCAGGACGGGCACCAGGGTGACTCCGGAGGCGCTGGCACAGCGAGGTCACGGCCAGGCCGGGTCCCCCCTTGGGGACACGCGGGGACACACGAGGGCGGGCACAGGGACGGCGTCGCCTGCGTTACACCAGTAAAAACCAGTAAAAACCAGTCACTCCAGTGCGGTGGCGTGTGTGTGTGTGAGCCCGGGGACTGGGAGGGGACACTGGGAGTGGGGAGGGGACATTGGAAATCGGGAGGGGACATTTGGAGTGGGACACGGGCACTGGGAGGGGACTCTGGAAGTGAGATGGGGACATTGAGAGTGGGGAGGGGACATTGGGACTGGGAGGGGACACTGGGAGTGGGAGGGGACATTGGAAATCGGGAGGGGACATTTGGAGTGGGACACGGGCACTGGGAGGGGACTCTGGAAGCGGGGAGGGGACATTGGGAGCGGGGAAGGGACACAGGCACTGGGACGGGACACAAGCAGTGGAAGAGGACACGGACAAGGAGGAGGACAACCCGTGCCACCCTCCCGGCCTGGCGACAGCGACAACCGAGGCGATTTTTCCTCCCAAAATCGCCGATTTCCGTCAAAGGCGGAACCCGCGGCGGGCACCGGGGGCCGGTTCCGTGCCGAGACCACGCCCATAACCACCACAAACCACGCCCCATACCACATATGTACATAAGCAACGCCCTCTTCCGCATCTGGTGCGATGACCACGCCTCTTTGCTGCACAAACCACGCCCCTCATTGCATTATGCCCTCAGGCCACGCCCCGCTCACCATATTAGTGATGAAGCCACGCCTACATATTCATATAAGGGGCTAAACCACGCCTCCTTCCCCGCGCCGCCGGCCCGGCAGGGGGCGCTGTGGCCGCCCCTCAGCCCCGTGAGGCGGCGCCGGGCCGGGCCTGGGGAGGCTCCGACCGGCCCCGCTCCACCGGCCCCAGCTCCGCTCCGGCCCCGCTCCGGCCCCGGCCCCGCTCCGCCGCCTCCTTCCCACCCTTCCTGTCCTCTCCCCTCGGCCTCGCTCCTCCCCGCTCCCCCCGAGGTAAGCCCGGCTTGGCTGGGCCGCCCTCCCCGCCGCGGCCTCCTCCAAGCCTCCCCTCAGCCCGGTCCTCCCCGGCGGTTCCGCGGCCGCTCCGTGTCCGGCCTCGCCTCCTCCTCCTCCTCCTCCTCCTGCTTCCCCCCGCGGCCTCCTCCAGCGCTTCGTGGCGCAGGATCTGGGCAGGAAATCGCCTTTTTTTTTGGAGGAGGATTTTCGGTGCTGATTTTTTGGGTTGTTTTTTTTTTTCCCCCCGCTTTTCCTCTCCCCTCCCGCAGCAGCAGCAGCCGCCGGTGGCCGGGATGAGCCGCCCGCGCCGGCCGCAGGGCCGGGCTCGCCGAGCGGAGCCTCGCCGGATGGGATCGCTCCAGGTAAAAACTTCATCGTTCCCAAATCCTTTTCCTCTCGGTTTTTTTTCCCAGGGATTTGCACTCCTCCTCAAAGCCCCGCTCCTCGCGGGGGAAGCGGCGCCATTCTCCTTCCAGAGCCTTTTCCAGCCGCTTTTCCTCGTGAGGATTTGCCAACCTTTTCCCTCCCCCGCCTCCCTCCCCTCTCCCGGGGCCATCTGGTGTCTCCGGGAGCTTTGGAATTGTCCAAAATCTCCCCTTAAATTCCACGCGTTTCCTGAAGTTGGGGTTGGCCAGGGTCACTCATCCCCCTCGGGAAATGTTTTCCCTGGAAAACTTCGGCTGGAGTTGGTGGGAAGTTGAATAATGAGAAATAATTCAAGTTTAATCCCTCCCTGGGTGGAAAAGGGGATTTTCCAGGTTATTTTCCCCGGTGCTGGATGAGTTTTCGAGGTTTTGGAGTCATTCCTGGTGCGGATCCCCTGGATGTGATCCTGGAAACGATCCCTGATTTCTTCCTTGGAATTCTGACTGGGATTTCAGGGCTCTGCTCCTGAAATTCCTGGGAGATTTCTGCCCCTTGGAATTCCTGGGTGATCGATCCCTGCTCCAGGAACTCCTGAATAATTTTTGCTCCAGGAATTCCTGGGTGATCCCTTCTCCTGGAATTCCTGGGGGATTTCTGCTCCTGAAATTCCCGGGCAGTTCCTGGAATTCCCGGGTGGTTTCTGCTCCTGGAATTCCCGGGTGATCCTTGCTCCAGATTTCCTGCATAATTTATGATCCCACAGTTCAGGGTCCATGCTTGGGATCAGCCCAGGAGCTGCCCTTGAAATCCAAGTGGGAAAGTGAATTCCTGATTTGTTTTTTTTCCCTGCTTTTTTTCCCCTGCCTTTCCCCATTTTTTGGGGGAAAAAAAAACCAAACCCAAACTTGGAAAACCTCAAAAAAGTGGGAATTTATACACAGAATGTGATCCACAGGAGGAGGAAATTCCAGGATTTTGGGATTACTCCAGGCTTTGGAATCCTGTGGGATTTCTGGGAAGAGGGAAAACCCTTGGGGGCGTTTTTATTTTTTTTTCGGATGAGCTGAAGGTTTTGGGAAGGGGGGAAATCCCTGGAATTTTCGTGTCTTTGGATGTGGGATTGGGATAGAAGAGGAAAATCTGGGATGGAAACTGTGGCAAAGTGTGAAATCCTGAATTTCCACCCCTGTTTTTTGGGGGGGGTTCGTTGAAAAATGAGATTTTATTTTTTTTTCCCAGCTCTTACGGGGGGTTTTTAGGATCTGAGAGGCACAAAAAATTTCAGGAATGTGGGATTTGGAGCAAAACTCTCAGACTTTGATCAGGATTTGGGTGTCTGGGATTTCTTGGGAAAGAAAAAAAAAAGGAAGAAAATCTAATCCTTTAATTAACAGAGGAAAAATCTGTAATTAACGGGAAGAAATGCTGAATTAATAACAGGGAAAAATTATCAGGGAGAAAAATCCACATTATCCATCTTCCCTTCAGGTGTATCCCGGGTTTCTCCTCCTGGATCCCATCCCTAATCCCAGTTTTTTCCTGTTTTGTTCCCAAATTTCCCCCAGTTTGGAGCTGTGTTGCTCTCTCCGCTGCTCCTCCTCTTGAATCCCACCCCAAATCCCAATTTTTTCCCAATTTCATCCCAATTTTTTTCCCAGTTTCATCCCAGTATTTTTCCCAACTTCATCTCAACCTCATCCCAATTTTTTCCAGTTTCATCCCAATTTTTTCCAGATTTCATCCCAATTTTTTCCCGATTTCATCCCAATTTCATCCCAGTTGTTTCCCAATTTCTTCCCAATTTCATCCCAATTTTCTCCCAGTCAATCCCAAACTTTTCCCCATTTTTTTCCAACTTCATCCCAGTATTTTCCCCAGTTTTTCCCAGTTGTTTTCCAACTTCATCCCGATTTCATCCCAATTTTTTCCCAGTTAATCCCAAACTTTTCCCATTTTTTTCCAACTTCATCCAGATCTTTTTCCCAACTTCATCCCAACATTTTCCCCAACTTCATCCCAACATTTTTCCCAACCTCATCCCAATTTTTCCCCGACTTCATCCCAGTTTTTCCCCAACTTCATCCCAACATTTTCCCCCCGACTTCATCCCGGTTTTTTTCCTCCCCAGCTCTGAGCCGCGCCGCCCCTTCCCCTCCACCATGGGCGACTCTCCGGTCGGGAAACTCCCCCCGGATCCAGGGAATTCCCAAGGGAACACCACCACCACCACCAACGGCGCCTCCTCCTCCTCCTCCTCCTCGTCCTCGTCCTCCCTGAGCGTGATCACGGAGGGCGTGGGCGAGCTGGCCCTCATCGACCCCGAGGTGGCCAAAAAGGCCTGCCAGGAGGTCCTGGAGAAGGTCAAGCAGCAGCAGCTCCAGCAGGGCTCCGAGGCCGTTCCCAACGGGCAGAGCTGCCAGATCCGCTGCCTGGACGATCCGCCGGGCTCGGGGATCCGGGAGGAAGAGGAGGAGCCCTCCAACCCTTCCTCCAGGACGGCCAGGAAGCGGCAGCACCAGGCCAAGCAGTCGTGGCTGCTGCGCCTCTTCGAGTCCAAGCTCTTCGACATCTCCATGGCCATCTCCTACCTGTACAACTCCAAGGAGCCCGGCGTGCAGGCCTACATCGGCAACCGCCTCTTCTGCTTCCGCCACGAGGACGTGGACTTCTACCTGCCCCAGCTGCTCAACATGTACATCCACATGGACGAGGACGTGGGCGACGCCATCAAGCCCTACATCGTGCACCGCTGCCGCCAGAGCGTCGACTTCTCGCTGCGCTGCGCGCTGCTGCTGGGCGCCTACTCCTCCGACATGCACATCTCCACCCAGCGCCACTCCCGCGGCACCAAGCTCCGCAGGCTCATCCTCTCCGACGAGCTCAAGCCCGCGGGGAGGAGGAGGGAGTTAGGGGGAGGAGGAGGAGGAGTTGGAGCTGTGGGTCCCGGCGTGGACACGGGGCTGTCGCCCTCCAAACGGACTCACCAGAGGTCCAAGTCGGACGCCACGGTGTCCATCAGCCTCAGCAGCAACCTGAAGCGCACGGCCAGCAACCCCAAGGTGGAGAGCGAGGAGGAGGTAAGAATTTGGGATGTTCCCAGTGGGAATTCCGTGGGAAGGGGAGTTCTGGGGTTGGAGTTGTGCTCCAGAGCTCTTCCAGAGTTGGGGCTGTGCTCCAAGGTTCAGGCAGCAACCCCAAGGTGGAGAGCGAGGAGGAGGTAAGAATTCGGGATGTTCTCAGTGGGAATTCTGTGTGGGGTTTGGGTTGTGCTCCAAGGCTCAGGCAGCGAGGAGGAGGTAAAAATTCGGGATGTTCCGAGTGGGAATTCCGTGTGGGGTTTGGGTTGTGCTCCAAGGCTCAGGGAAGTGGGAAAATCCCGTGGTCGTTCCTTGGGATTGATCCCAGAGCTCCTTTTGGGATTTTGTTTGTGCTCCAAGGCTCAGGGAGGTGGGAACATCCCCTGGTCGTTCCTTGGGATTGATCCCAGAGCTCCTCCGAGGTCGGGGCTGTGCTCCAGGGGTTGGTGTGTCGGGACAATCCCGTGGTCTGGGCTTTGGGATCCATCCCAGAGCTCTGCCGGAGCTGGGAATGGCTGGGAATGGCTGGGAATGACTGGGAGTGACTGGGAATAACTGGGAATGGCTGGGAATGACTGGGAGTGACTGGGAATAACTGGGAATGGCTGGGAATGGCTGGGAATGGTTGGGAATGATTCGGAATAACTGGGAATAACTGGGAATGGCTGGGAATGGTTTGGAGTGATTTGGAATGACTGGGAATAATTGGGAATGGTTGGGAATGGTTTGGAATGGCTGGGAATGACTGGAAATGACTAGGAATAGTTGGGAATGGCTGGGAATAAATGGGAATGGTTTGGAATGGTTCGGAGTGATTCGGAATAACTGGGAATGGCTGGGAGTGACTGGGAATGGTTGGGAATGGTTTGGAATGACTGGGAATAACTGGGAATGGTTTGGAGTGGTTTGGAATGGCTGGGAATGGCTGGGAGTGACTGGGAATGGTTTGGAATGGTTTGGAATGGTTGGGAATGGCTGGGAATAACTGGGAGTGGCTGGGAATTCCAGTTGGGAATTCCCAGTAATTCCTGGGAAGTGGATGGTAAATCCAGGGTTCGATCCTGCTGGGAATTCCTCCGGGAATTGCGCTGGGAATTCCTCCGGGAATCCTCAGAAGGAGCCAGGGATTGTTCCAAACTCTGGGAACTGGGAGAAGGATGGGGAAGGAAGGATTTGGGGAGGAATTTTCCAGGCCGGATTCGGGATGGAAAACAGCCCAGGAAAACTCCGGGGCCGTTGGGGCCGGGATGAATTTTTAATGTGGAAAAAGAGGAGGTGAAACAGCGGAGCTTTTCCATCCATTATGGATGAGGAAAGCCCTGGAAACCATCCAGAAAAAAACTGGGAAGCGACGGAAACGGGGAGAGTCCAACCCCGGATCCCCAAATTTCCCTAAAAAATCCCGGAATTCTTGGAAGCTCTGAGCGGTTTTCCCTCTGGAGTCCAAGAAATCCGTGGAAAAATCAGGGGAGGTTGTTGGGAAATGATCCCAAAATTTATCGAGGGAGGGAAAAATTATCCCAAAAATTCATCAGGGGAGGGAAAATCGATGGGAAATGATCCCAAAGTTCATCAGGGAAATGAAAATTGTTGGGAAGTGATCCCAAAGTTCATCAGGGGAGGGAAAATCGATGGGAAATGATCCCAAAGTTCATCAGGGGAGGGAAAATTGATGGGAAATGATCCCAAAATTTATCAGGGAAATGAAAATTGTTAGGAAGTGATCCCAAAATTCATCAGGGGAGGGAAAATTGATGGGAAATGATCCCAAAATTCATCAGGGGAGGGAAAATTTGGGATTATTTTCCATCAATTTTCCTTTCCCTGATGAATTCTGGGATCATTTCCCATCAGTTTTCCCTCCAGGTGGGATCCAGACCTGGTTTCCCTCTTTTTTTTGGAGGAATTTTAGCCCCAAAATTCCTTTTTTTTTTTAATTTTTTTTGGAAATCCAAAATCCATGGATTGATGGACTCCGAGCGCTGGAATTTTGGGATATTATGGGATGGGAATCCCTTGGGGCGGAGCTTGGAGGGAAATGTGGGAGTGGCAGGAAAAGTCTGGGATAAATCAGGAATTTCTCCTCAAAAAATGGGGATTTTGAGGAAGTTTCGGGAGCGTTTCCGTGGTGAAATCCGGGATAAACAGGAATCCAGGGAAGGGAAAAAACCCCCCCGTGGATTTGGTGATGGAAAAGGTGAGAAATTCCAAAGGATTTGGATCCGTCCTCGTCCTTCCAGGGTGGGATAACAAATCCCAGAGAGGAGAAAAAAAACAACCCGGGAAAATCCCAAAAATCCCGGGAATTCAACGCTGGGATCCGCTCCACTCTGATCCCTGGAATTTTCCCTTCCCGGATTTTTTTCCAGGAATTCCAAGGGATAAGACAAAAAACCAAAAAACCACAAAACCTTGGGAATTGCTGGAAGTGAACCTGGGGTTAAACTTGGCTTTTTCTCCCCCTTTTTATTCCCCTTTTTTCCTTCCTCTCTTTCCTATGGAAAAAAAAAAATTCCCAAAAAAACCTCGCCCCAAAATTCCCTTTTTTTTTTTTTCCTGCTTTTCCCAGGAATTCTCCTCGAGTACGGAAAGCCTGGAGAAATCCTTGGCTCCCGTAAGTTCTGATCCCGTTTTTTGGGGTTTTTTTTCCGGAGATTTTCTCTTCCCACCGCAGCATTTCCTCCATTTCCATCTCCCTCCGGAATTTCCCAGCATTCCCCAAATATTCCCAAAAATCTCGGGATCGTCACCGTGACATTTCCTCGGAACAATTCCCAGAAAATTCCTTCCAGTTGGGTAAAATCAAGGAAAAATCCACATTTTTCCCAGTCAAAATTCCATCTGGGAATGAGGAAATTCCCATTTTTCCCACCCAAAATTCCATCTGGGAATGAGGAAATTCCCGTTTTTCCCACCCAAAATTCCATCTGGGAATGAGGAAATTCCCATTTTTCCCACCCAAAATTCCATCTGGGAACGAGGAAATTCCCCATTTTTTCCCACCCAAAATTCCATCTGGGAATGAGGAAATTCCCATTTTTCCCAGTCAAAATTCCATCTGGGAATGAGGAAATTCCCATTTTTCCCACCCAAAATTCCATCTGGGAATGAGGAAATTCCCGTTTTTTCCCTTGCAGGTGGAAGAGGAAATGCTGTTTTCCCTCGGGATTTGACTCCCAAAACGGGATTAATTTGCTTTTTTTTGTTTTTTTTTCCCCCCAATCATTCCTTGATTTCGTCCTTTTAATTCCTTTTTTATTCCCCATGAAAATTCCAATCGAATCCCGACGTTTTCCCTGATTTTTCTCTCTGGAATGAGCCCTTTTCCCTTTTTTTTTTTGGGATCTTTCCCTCTTTTCCCGGTGGGAATTACGTAGTCCATGATTTCCTCCAGCACTGGAATTTTGGGAAAAATTCCATGGTTTGGTTTTTTTGTTTTTTTTGGACTTTTCTGGGAATTCCAGGATCCTGCTGGGAATTCCCAAGGATCCTCCCCACCCCCAGGTTTGGGAATTTTGGGATTCGATCCCAAATTTTGGGCTCATCCTGAATCCTGCTGCGTTTTTAGGGACAACGAGATGCTTGGGATGAGCTCCGAGCCCAGAATTCCCACCCAAAATTCCAGGAATTCCTTGATTTCCCCCCATCCCTGCTCCTCTCCGGGTTTTTTTTTGGGAGAAATCGATGGAAAATTGGGATAATTCCTCATTCCCTCTGGAATGTTCTGCTGGAATGGGAAGGATTTCTCTGGGAATGCTGGGATGAGGAATGGGAAGAAGAAAATTCCCGACGGAATGGGATGAAGAGGAAATTCCCATTTGGAAAAAGACAACAAAGAGGAATTTCCCCTCCGGAATGGCAAGAAGAGGAAAATTCCCTCTGGAATGGGAAGAAGAATTTTCCCTCTGGAATTTCCCTTTGGAACGGGGTGAAGAGGAAAATTCCCCTCTGGAATGGCAAGAAGAGGAGAATTCCCTCTGGAATTTCCTTTTGGAATGGGATGAAGAGGAATTTTCCCTCTGGAATGGGATGAAGAGGAAAATTCCTTCCGGAACGGGATGAAGAAGAAGATTCCCTCTGGAATTTCCCTCTGGAACGGGATGAAGAGGAAATTCCCCTCTGGAATGGGATGAAGAGGAAAATTCCTTCCGGAACGGGATGAAGAGGAAGATTCCCTCTGGAATTTCTCTTTGGAACGGGATGAAGAGGAAATTCCCCTCTGGAATGGGATGGGAAGAAGAGGAAAACTCCCTGTGGAATTTTCCCTCTGGAATGGGGTGAAGAGGAATTTTCCCTTTGGAGTTTTCCCTTTGGAATTTTCCCTTTGGAATTTCCCTTTGGAATTTCCCTTTGGAATGGGATAAGGAGGAGTTTCCTCTCTGGAATGGGGTGGGATTTCCCAACCCCTCTGGCTGGAAGATCCGAGATTTCCAAGTTTCCCACCAGACCCAGAATTCCAGAGGCTCCCAACGGATCCTGGAACATTCCTGAGGTTGGGAAGAGATCCTTGGGAAGCGTTTTGGGATCCTTGGAAAAACCGGGAATCCAAAACTCCTCCGGATCCAGGCTGGGCTGATCCCTGGATCCATCCCAGATCCCCAAATCCCTCGGGATATTCCGCTGGGAATTTCCTCTCCTGCTGTTCCCAGGGGGACAAATTCCACCAAAAAACCCTGGATGAGAGGATCAGGAATATCAGGACCACGGGAAAAACTGGGAATCATCCACGGGATATCCCAGGGTTTTTTTACAGGAATGGGATTCAATCCATGGAGAGCTGAAGGAATTTTTGGGATCCAGCCAGGATTGGGGAACCTCTGGAATGTTTCTCCCATGCCTGGAGCCAGGGAAACCCAGAATTCCTGGAATTCCTGAGGGAATTTTTGGCCGTGGACTACAAATCCAGTGGGTTCCCAAGCGGGAATTCCCGTTCCTCATCCTTCTCTCCCTGATTTTTCCCGACCTCTTTTCCTTTTTGCTCGGCCGTATTCCCGATTTTTCCGGCGTTTTTCCGTTGCTTTTCTCTCTCTCCCCCCCGATCCGTGGCTTTTCTGCATGCGCCTTTGCCAGCATGATCCCCCCAAAAACAATCAGTTCTTCCCGATTTTTCGGGGGGGGGGAATGCGGAGTGGAAATTCGGGATCCTGCATCTGAAGGGGAATCTCAAATCCCCGTGGGATTTTTGGATCGGGGTACCAGGGAAGGGCAGGGGGGAGGATTTGGATAATCCCAAATCCTGGGAATGATCTGGAGGGTGATCCCGAGGGGTGGGAGGGAGGGATCCTCCCAAATCCCAGAAATCCAGATCCTGCCAAATCCTGGGAATCTGGGTGATCCCAAATCCCGGGAATGCGGCGGGACCGGGAGATCCCGCTGGGAACGTTGGCTCTGGAATTCTGGGGGGAAGGAAAAAAAAAACCCCTCTGGAGTCCTGCTCTGCTGGGGGTGGATGGAATTCCCGAATTCCCAGGATCTGGGAGGAGGGAGGGGAGGGAAGAGGGAAAGAAAAGTGGGAAAAGGAAAAAGTGGGAAAAGGGGGGGCAGAGATTCAGTCCCGTTAAAAAACCACCGACGTCACCTTCGTTTTCCTCCTTTTTTCCCCAATTTTTTTCATTTGGGATCCCGACCCTTTTCCAGCCAGCCCAGCTGGCCCCGGAGTGAGGAGCAGGAAAAGGGAGGAGGGAAAAGCAAGAAAAGGGAAAGGTCAGGAAAAGGGAAAGATCTGGAAGTTGATCCCATTAAAAAAACACCAACGTCACCTCCATTTTCTTCCTTTTTTTCCCAACTTTTTCCTTTGGGTTCCCGACCCTTTTCCTTTGGGATCCTGACCCTTTTCTTTGGGATCCTGACCCTTTTCCTTTGGGATCCCGACCCTTTTCCTTTGGGGATCCCCGGCCCAGCTGGCTCTGGAGTTGGAGGAGCAGGAAAAAGGGAAGAGCAGGAAAAGGGAAAAGCAGGAAAAAGGGAAGGACAGGGAAGAACAAATGAGAAAAAAAACTTCTTCTGCTAAAAGCCCACCAACATCACGTCCATTTTCCTCCTTTTTTTCCCCAAACTTTCTCCTTGGGACCCCGACCCTTTTCCCTGGGATCGCGGCGGTTGCGCAGCCGGCCCGGCTGGCCCCGGAGCGGGAGTTCATCAAGTCGCTGATGGCCATCGGGAAGCGCCTGGCCACGCTGCCCACCAAGGAGCAGAAGACCCAGAGACTCATCTCGGAGCTGTCCCTGCTCAACCACAAACTGCCCGCCCGCGCCTGGCTGCCCACCGCCGCCTTCCAGCACCACGTGGTCAGGGTGCCCCACTCCCAGGCCGTGGTCCTCAACTCCAAGGACAAGGTGGGGAATCTGGGATTTGGGGTGGGGTGGGAATGGTGGGAATGTGGGAATGGAGGTGGTGGTTTGTGAGATTGGAGCACCACGTGGTCAGGGTGCCCCACTCCCAGGCCGTGGTCCTCAACTCCAAGGACAAGGTGGGAAAAGTGGGATTTGGGGTGGGAAACGGGGTTTGGGATGGGTTGGGAATGGTTGGAAGGGTGGGAATGGTGGGAGAGACCTGGAGGTGAGGATTTGTGGGTCTGGGAATGGTGGAAGACCTGGAGATGATGATTCGTGGGATTTGAGCACCATGTGGTCAGGGTGCCCCACTCCCAGGCCGTGGTCCTCAACTCCAAGGACAAGGTGGGGAAACTGGGATTTGGGGTGGGGTGGGAATGGTGGGAATGGTGGGAGAGAGCTGGAGATGTTGGTGGTTTGTGAGATTGGAGCACCACGTGGTCAGGGTGCCCCACTCCCAGGCCGGGGTCCTCAACTCCAAGGACGAGGTGGGGAAATCTGGGATTTGGGATGGGTTGGGAATGGTGGGAATGGTTGGGAGAGAGCTGGAGGTGATGATTTGTGGGATTGGGAATGGTGGGAGAGAGCTGGACATGGTAATTCCTGGGATTGGAGCACCACGTGGTCAGGGTGCCCCACTCCCAGGCCGTGGTCCTCAACTCCAAGGACAAGGTGGGGAAATTTGGGATTTGGGATGGGAAACGGGGTTTGGGAATGGTGGGAAAGACCTGGAGGTGTCACTTCCAGGCTTGGGAATTTTGGGAAAGACCTGGAGGTGTCACTTCCAGGCTTGGGAATTTTGGGAAAGACCTGGAGCTGTCACTTCAAGGACTGGGAATGTTGGGCAGGATCTGGAGGTGTGTCACTTCCAGAGGTGGGAATGTCGAGAAAGATCTGGAAGCGCCAATTCCAGGACTGGGAATACCGGGACAGCTGGAACTGGTCATGAATTTATTCACCCCCTGGAGAACCTCCAACCTCCTCCACATCCACCAAACGCCCGGATTTCCCCCCAAAACCCGACCCCGACAACCTCCGGGACCGTCCCTCATCCCTCCGGCATTCCCACTTTTCCCGTTTTTCCCGTTTTTTCCCCCCCTCAGGCTCCCTATCTAATCTACGTGGAGGTGCTGGAATGTGACAATTTCGACACGGCCAACGTCCCGGCGCGCATCCCCGAGAACCGGATCCGGAGCACGCGCTCGGCCGAGAACCTTCCGGAATGCGGGATGGGCCCCGAGCAGAGGGCCGGCAGCTTCAGCACCGTCCCCAACTACGACAACGACGACGAGGCCTGGTCCGTGGACGACATCGTGGAGCTCCAGGTCGAGGTGGGGATGGCCGGAAGGTTCTGGTCACCATGGTAGACTTCAGGGTGGTGGGAATGGTGAGAATGGGAATGTTGGGAGTGGGGTTTTCCAGAAGGTTCTGGGCACCATCATATACTCCAGGGTAGTGGGAATGTTGGGAGTGGGGTTTTCCAGAAGGTTCTGGGCACCATCGTATACTCCAGGGTAGTGGGAATGGTGGGGATGGGGTTTTCCAGAAGGTTCTGGCACCATTGAGGTGGGAGTGTTGGGAATGGGGTTTTCCAGAAGGTTCTGGCACCATGGTGGCCTCCAGGGTAGTGGGAATGTTGGGAATGGGATTTTCTAGAAGGTTCTGGCACCATGGTGCCAGAATGGAGGTGTAGAAGTGTTGGCCAGAAGGTTCTGGCACCGTCGAGGTGGGAATGGGAATGTTGGGAGTGGGGTTTTCTAGAAGGTTCTGGGCACCATGGTAGACTCCAGGGTAGTGGGAATGGTGGGAGTGGAGTTTTCCAGAAGGTTCTGGCACCCTGGAGGTGGGAATGGTGGGAATGGGAATGCTGGGAATGCTGGGGATGGGGTTTTCCAGAAGGTTCTGCCACCGTGGAGGTGGGAATGAGGTGGGATTTTGATGGCATTCCGTGGAATTTCTATGGAACTTGATGGGATTTTAATGGAATTTTATGGTTTTGGATGGGACTTTGATGGAATTTTGATGGAATTTTATGGTTTTGGAATGGATTTTGATGGGATTCCATGGGATTTTGATGGGATTTTAATTGAATTTTATGGGTTTGGAATGGATTTTGATGGGATTTTGATGGAATTTTAATGGAATTTCATGGTTTTGGATGGGATTTTGATGGGATTTTAATGGAATTTTATGGTTTTGGAATGGATTTTGATGGGATTTGATGGGACTTTGATGGGATTTTAATGGAATTTTATGGTTTTTGCTGGGATTTTCCCGGGATTCCCTCAGCTCCCGGAGATGCACACCAACAGCTGCGACAACATCTCCCAGTTTTCCGTGGATTCCATCACCAGCCAGGAGAGCCGGGAGCCCGTGTTCATCGCCGCCGGAGACATCCGGTCAGCTCCGGGGAAAATCGGGGAAAATCCGGGAATTTTACCCCAAAAAAACCCTCTCGGAATTCTCCCAATCCCCTGAGCACAAATCCGGGAGTTTTCCCCTCAAAAAAATCCCGGAATTCTGACGTTGCCCAGAGCAGAAATCTGGGAATTCTTTTTCCGTCAGAAATCCGGGAATTTTTCCCTCATAAATCCCCAGAATTCCAAGCAAAAAATCTGTGAATTTTTCCATGAAAAAAATCAAAATTCTGACATTCCTCGGATCGAAAATCTGTGAGTTTTTCCATGGAATTTTCTGGAATTTTCCCTCACAAAAACCCCACGATCCTGACATCTCCCAAATGAAAAACTCGTGAATTTTTCCATGGAATTTTCTGGAATTTTCCCTCATAAAAACCCCACGATCCTGACATCTCCCAGATGAAAAACCCGTGAATTTTTCTATGGAATTTTCCATGGAATTTTCTGGAATTTTCCCTCATAAAAACCCCACGATCCTGACATCTCCCAGATGGAAAATCCATGAATTTTTCCATGGAATTTTCTGGAATTTTCCCTCATAAAAACCCCACGACCCTGACATCTCCCAGATGGAAAACCCGTGAATTTTTCCATGAAAAACCCTGGAATTTTCTGGAATTTTCCCTCATAAAAACCCCACGATCCTGACATCTCCCAGATGGAAAATCCGTGAATTTTTCCATGGAATTTTCTGGAATTTTCCCTCATAAAAACCCCGTAATCCTGACATCTCCCAGATGGAAAATCCGTGAATTTTTCCATTAAAAACCCTGGAATTTTCTGGAATTTTCTGGAATTCCCCCTCAGGAGGCGGCTGTCGGAGCAGTTGGCTCACACCCCCACGTCCTTCCGGAGGGATCCCGAGGATCCGTCGGCCGTGGCCCTCAAAGAGCCTTGGCAGGAAAAAGTCAGGTGAGAATTTGGGGGGAATTTTGGGAGAATTTGGGGAAAAAAAANAAAAAAAAAAAAAAAATTGTTGGGGGAAAAAAAAAAAATTATAAATCCTTGGAAAAAAAAAATTTTTTGGGGGTAAATTTGTAAAAAAATCCAGTTAAAAAAAAAAAATTCCCTGTTTAAAAAATCGGTTGGAAATTCGTTAAAAAATTGGTTAAAAAATCTGTAAAAAAAAATTTGGTTCAGAAAATTCAGAGGTTCGTTAAAATTAATTTAAAAATTCGGAAGTTCGTTAAAAATTTTCGGGGGTTTTAGTGGCATTTCATGGAACTTCTGTGGGGTTTTGATGGGATTCGATGGGATTTGATGGGATTTTAATGGAATTCAATGCCCTTTGATAGGATTTTAATGGAATTTAAAGGCCTTTGATAGGATTTTAATCAGATTTAATGGCCTTTGATAGGATTTTAATGGCATTTGATAGGATTTTAATGGAATTCAATGCCCTTTGATAGGATTTTAATGGAATTTAATGGCATTTTATGGGATTTTAATGGGATTTAATGGAATTTAATGTCATTTGATAGGATTTTAATGGAATTTAATGGCATTTTATGGGATTTTAATGGGACTTAATGGGATTTTAATGGAATTCAATGTCATTTCACGGCACTTTACGGGATTTTCCTGGGCTGAAACATCACAAAATCACCTGAAGTCAATTCCCTGACCTCTCATCCCTTGGGAAAATCCCGTTTTTACCCAAATTTTTCCCTCAGGAGGATCCGGGAAGCTTCTCCCTACGGGCACCTCCCGTCGTGGCGCCTCCTCTCCGTCATCGTCAAATGCGGCGACGACCTGCGGCAGGAGCTGCTGGCCTTCCAGGTGCTCAAACAGCTCCAGGTGAGGCAATCCCCAAAAAAAATCCCATCCTGGAGAGTTCCCCATCATTCCCAAAAAAAATCCCGGGTTTTTAGGGGCTTTTATGAGGATTTTAGAGGGTTTTAAGGGAATTTTATGGGGGTTTTAGGGGGGGGGTTTCATGGGGTTTTCGTGGCCTTCCAGGTGCTCAAACAGCTCCAGGTGAGGAAATTCCTGAAGAATTCTGAGAAAAAATCCTTTTCTTTGCATTTTCCCCCTCTCAGTCCATTTGGGAGCAGGAACCAGTCCCCCTGTGGATCAAACCCTACATGATCCTCACAGTGTGATGATTTCACCCATTTTTTCCCATTTTGCCCCCATTTTACAGCCTTATAATCTCATTTTTTTTTATTTTTTCCCTCTCTAACCCTGTTTTGTTTCTGTTTTCCCCCTGGCAGTCCATCTGGGAGCAGGAGCGCGTCCCCCTGTGGATCAAGCCCTACCAGATCCTGGTGATCTCTGCTGACAGCAGGATAATCATGACCCCTTTCTTCCTGTTTTTTTCTCATTTTATGTCCTTTTAACCTGATTTTTTTTTAATTTTCCCCGTTTTTTTTCCCTTTTCCCCCTGGCAGTCCATCTGGGAGCAGGAACGAGTCCCCCTGTGGATCAAGCCCTACCAGATCCTGGTGATCTCAGCGGACAGCAGGATGATCGCAACCCTTTATTCCCCATTTTCCCCCATTTTTCTCACATTTTATGTCCTTTTAACCTCTTTTTTTTTTAATTTTCCCCGGTTTTTTTCTGTTTTCCCTCTCACAGTCCATCTGGGAGCAGGAACG
>VZDJ01000109.1:59929-85500 GCA_008694505.1 Cyanoderma ruficeps
AAGGAGGGGACAGAGGGACACACAGGGGACACAGGAGAGGGGACAGAGGGACACCGGGAGAGGACACAGGGAGGGGACAAAGGGGACAGAAGGACATAGAGCACAGGGAGGGGACACAAAGGGGACACCGCCCCCCCCCCAAGCCCCTTTCGGGGCCGGGACCAAACCCGGGGGCGCTGCCGGGGCCGCAGCCCCTCCCCGTTCCCTCCCCCCCCAATTCCCGGGAGTTTTCCCGGGAAACCCAAAAGGCGGCGGGAGGAGCCGAGGCCGGGGCGGGAACCGCCGGAGTTGGAGTTTAATGGGATTATCCCGACACAATAAACGATTCCCTGGAGTTCCACGGGATTATCCCGACACAATAAACGATTCCCTGGAGTTCCACGGGATTATCCCGACACAATAAACGATTCCCGAGAGCCGAGCCCGGCCCGCGCCTCCCTCAGTGATGCCCCATCCCCATTCCAGCCGCAGAATGTTCCCGAAATCCCGGGGGGAACGTCCCAAAGGTCCAGGAGTTCAACCCCAGAATTCCCAGATTCCTCAGTGGGAACAGCCCCAGGGAAAGAACAGTCCCAAAATCCCGGATTCCAGGGAAAGAACGGTCCCAAAATTCTGGATTCCAGGGACAGAACAATCCTAAAATTCCGGAATTCCCGGTGGGAACAGCCCCGGAATCCCAGGGACAGAACAGTCCCAAAATCCCGGATTCCAGGGACAGAACAATCCCAAAATTCCGGGGGGAACGTCCCCAAAACTCTGGGAGTTCAACCCCAAAATTCCAGAGATGTATTCCCTAAAACTCCAGGGTTGCAGCCCCAAAATTCCAGAGGAAAATTCCCGAAATTCCAGGACTACAAACCCCGAAATTCTGGGGATGCAGCCCCAAAATTCCAGAGGGAAATTCCCGAAATTCCAGGGCTCCGACCCCCAAAATTCCAGGGAAATTCCCGAAATTCCGGCCCCTCCACCCCAGATCCAGCTCAAGGCACTGAAATCCTGCAAAACCCTGGGTCCAAAATCCATTTTTTTTCCCATCATTTTTCCTTTTTTAGTGATTTTTTTCCATTCTAAATCTGATAAAAACTTTAATTTCTTCTCTATTATTTATTTACACACCCGGCCCGGGGGGGGGAGGGAGGGAGGGAGGATTTTTTGGGAATGGTCGATTCCACCTGATTTTTCCCAGTTTTTTATTATTTTTCCACCTTTTTTTTCCCCCATCCATCCGCACCTTCCAGGGGGAAAAAAAAAAAAAGTGGAAGGAAACATTTCCCCTCACTCATTCCTGCTTGGAAAAAGTAAAAAAAAAAAAAACCCAAAAAAATGGGAATAAAAAGCCAAAAAAAAAAGAAATAAAACCTAAAAAAAATCAACCCCGAAGCAGCTTCTGTCAATCCCAAAAAACGCAAAAAAAAATGGGAAAAACCCCAAAAAAAATCCCCTGGAAAACCAAAATCCCCAAATTAGCAGAGCAGTTGGGGGGATCCCTGGAGGTTTTAGTGTATGATACAAATTCACAGGGAAAAAGGGAAAAATCGATCCGGGAATTCTGGGAATTCTGGGATGAGGCCGGAGGGGATTTTCCAGAGGGGTTTGGTTTTTTTTGGGAGGGAAAAAAGGATGTGAAATGGGAAAAGTTCTAGATCCTGAGGGAAAAGGAGGAGCTGGAAAAAAAAAATGGAAAAAAGCTGGAAATGAGTCTGGAAAAGGGCTGGAAAAAAGCTGGAAAAGGTTCGGAAAAGGGCTGAAAAAAAGTTGGAAAAAGGGCTGGAAAAAAGCTGGAAAAGGGTTGAAAAAGGGGCTGAAAAAAAGCTGGAAAAGGTTTGGAAAAGTGGCTGAAAAAAGGTTGGAAAAGGGGCTTTTTTCCTCCTTTTTTTCCTCCTTTTTTTCTTCTTTTTCCCTCTTTTTTTCCCCAGCTTTTCCCCTCCTCTTTCCCTCACTTTTTCCCATCCTTTTTCCAACTTTTTTCCAGCTTTTCCCTCCTCCTGCTCCCTCAGGAATATCCAAACCTTCTTCCCAGGGGCCTCCACAGAATTCCAGGACTCCGGAGTCGCCTCTTTCCCAACAAAACGACGGAAAAAAAACAAAAATAAAAGAGAAAAATCCAGGGAAAAAAACTAAAAAAAAACCCCAAAAATTGGATTTTCCTGGAAAAGCTTCCCCAGATCCAGGAATTCCTGGGGAAAAACCCCAGAAATCCCAAAATTCCCCCCAAATCCGACATTCCCGGGGGTTTGGGATCGTCCCAATCCCGAATTTCCCTCGGACACCGGGAAGGGCTCGGGGGGGGTTTATGTACATGGAGCTGATCCCGAAATTCTGGGAATTCTGGGATTCCTGGGAATGCTCAGCTCTGATCCTGGAATTCTCAGTTCTCCTCAGGCCCAGATGAATCCCAGAGTTCCCCAAATCCCAGAAAATTCCCAGAAAATTCCCAGAAATTTTGGGAATTCCCTCAGTTCTCCTCGTTGCCCTGCCGTGCCCGGAGAAAAGCCGACCCAGAAATTCCTGAAATTCCCGAAATCCTCAGTTCTCCTCATTCCCCTGCCAGGCTTGGATGAATCCCAGAGTCCCGGAATTCCCAGAAAATCCCAGAAAATTCCCAGAAAAATCCCAGAAATTTTGGGAATTCCCCAAATTCTCAGCTCTCGTCGTTGCCCTGCCGTGCCCGGATAAAAACCGTCCCAGAATCCCAGAAATTCCTGAAATCCTCAGTTCTCCTTGGGCCAGAACGAATCCCAGACTTGCCAGAACTCCAGAAATTCCCAGAAAATTCCCAGAAATTTGGGGATTCCCTCAGCTGTCGTCATTGCCCTGCCGTGCCCGGATGAAGGCCATCCCAGAATCCCAGGAATTCCCAGGAATTCCCAGGAATTCCCAATAAATTCAGGGAATTCCCTCAGCTGTCGTCGTTGCCCTGCCGTGCCCGGATGACCCCCATCCCAGAATCCCAGGAATTCCCAGGAATTCCCAATAAATCCCGGAATCCCCTCAGCTGTCGTCGTTGCCCTGCCGTGCCCGGATGAACCCCATCCCAGGAATTCCCAGGAATTCCCAATAAATCCCGAATCCCCTCAGCTGTCGTCGTTGCCCTGCCGTGCCCGGATGAAGGCCATCCCGTGAGTCCTGAAATGAGTCTTGAGGTTGAGCTGAGTCTCGAACCTTCTCCCGCAGACTTTGCACTCCAACTTCCCTCCTTCCTCCTCCCCTCCCTCCACTCCTCCTCCTCCTCCTCCTCCTGCTCCCGGGGAGTTCCCGGCGTTCTGGGGGCTCTCGGGGCCCCGGCGCTGTTTGTGGGAGATGAAGCGGTGCCGGCCCAGGGCGCTGGGGGAGGTGAAGCCCAGCCCGCACTCGGGGCACTGCTGCTCCTGCGGGGTTTGGTGCGGGGTTGGGTGGGTTTGGTGCGGGGTTGGGTGGGTTTGGTGCTGGGTTGGGTGGGTTTGGTGCTGGGGTTGGTGCTGGGTTCGGTGCTGTGTTTGTCCCCGTTGGTGCCGGGGCTGGAGCTCGGCCCGGCCCGGGCCGGACAACGCGGATTTTCGGGGCCGGGCCCCGCGGGAGGTCGGGGTGGTGCTGTCGGGCTCCTCGCTGCACGACTCCTCCGACGACGCCCGGCGCTTGCGGGACGACGGCTGGGGGAATGAGGGGAAAATCAGATTATTTTGGGCTTTTTAGAGGTTTTTGGGGGTTTTTTGAGGGTTTTTACAGGGTTTTTTGTCAGGGAAATGTGTGTTTCCTGCAGTGGAGCTCGGGCTCCTCGCTGCACGACTCCTCCGACGACGCCCGGCGCTTGCGGGATGAGGGCTGGGGACAACCAGGGAAAAATCAGATTATTTTGGGTTTTTGGGGCTTTTTTGAGGGTTTTTTGTCTGTAATAAGGGGGTAAATGTGGGTTTCCTGCAGTGGAGCTCGGGCTCCTCGCTGCACGACTCCTCCGACGACGACGCCCGGCGCTTGCGGGATGAGGGCCGGGGGAATGAGGGGAGAAATTTGGGATTTTGGGCGGTTTTTTTGAAAAAAAAAATCCAAAAAATTTCCCCAAAGATCCCCCAAAAAATTCAAAAAAATGCCCCTAAAATTTCCAAAAAATGCCCCCAAAAATCAAAAAAATTCCCAAAAAAATCCCCAAAAACTTCCCCAAAATTCCCCAAAAAATTGCCAAAAATCCCCAAAAACTTCCCCAAAGTTCCCAAAAAAATTTCCAAAAATTTAAAAAAAATCCCCCTAAAAATCCCCAAAAAATCCCCCTAAAATCCCTAAAAATTCCCAAAAAAATTCCCAAAAAATTCCCAAAAAATTCCCAAAAACTCCCCGAATTCCCCAAGGTCTCACCTGCGTGTGTCGGGGCGCGGCGGGGCCCAGGTGTGCGTGGGCGGGGCCGGGCGTGGCCAGGCCGTGTCTCACCTGGACGTGTTTCTCCAGGATCAGGCGGCTGCTGAACGTTCGCTTCCCCTCCGTGCACAACCTGCAGGGGACAGACACCACCGGCGTTTTCCTGGGAATTCTGCACCCGGAATTCTGCACCGGGAATTCTAACCTGGGAATTTTACCCCAGGAATTTTGCCCCAGGAATCCCGGCCGGGAATTGTGCCCCGGGAATTGTGCCCCGGGAATTCTACCCTGGGAATTCTGTCCTGGAATTTGGTCCTGGAATTCTGCCCCAGAAATTCTGCCCTGGGAATTCTGCCCCGGTAATTCTAACCTGGGAATTCTGTCCTGGAATTCTGCCTGAAGAATTCTGCCCCGGGAATTCTGCCACAGAATTCTACCCTGGGAACTCCACCCTGGGAATTCTGTCCCAGGAATTCTGTCCGGGAATTCCCATTTGGGAAGCCCCAAAATTTCCATTTTTGACCGCAAAATTCCCATTTTTTCCCCCAAAGGAGCAGACCTGCAGGGGTAGACGCGTTTGATGCCCCGGTGGTGCCAATAAAGCCCCAAATTTCCCATTTTTTCCCCCAAAATCCCCGTTTTTCCCCCAGAGGAGCAGACCTGCAGGGGTAGACGCGTTTGATGCCCAAAAAGCCCCAAAATCCCCATTTTTTGACCCAAAAGGAGCAGACCTGCAGGGGTAGACACATTTGATGCCAAAAAAAACCCCAAATTTCCCATTTTTTGACCCAAAAGCAGCAGACCTGCAGGGGTAGACGCGTTTGATGCCCTCGTGGTTGACGCGGACGTGGCGCCGCAGGCTCGGGGCCGAGCAGAAGGAACGTTCACACAGGTGACACGGGAACTTCTTCACCGACTGCAAACACAGGCAGGAACAGGAATAAAGCAGGGAAATGTCCCGGAAAATATCCTGGAAAAATCCTGGAATTATCCCGGAAAAATCACGGGAAGTGTCGGGGAAAATCCGGGAAAGTATCGGGGGAAATGTGAGGGAATATCGGGGAAATCACAGGGGGAAATCATGTGAAAATCCAGGGAAAATCCAGGGAAAATCCCAGGAAAATCGTGTAAAAATCACAGGGAAATCCTGGGGAAAATCCTGGGAAAATCACAGGGAAAATCACAGGGAAAATCCTATGAAAATCCTGGAGGGATCCAGAAAGACCCCAAAGGTGAAATTCCCTCTCCAGCTGGAGATGGAAACTCAATTTTCCATCCAATCCAGCCTGGAATTCTCCCCAAAAATCCAAAACATTATCCCAAAAAGTCTCAGAAATTTCCCAAAAAAACCAAAAAAATCCTCCCAAAAATCCCAGAAAATCCTCCCAAAAATCCCACAAATTCTCCCAAAAATCCCACAAATTCTCCCAAAAACCCCAGAAATTCTCTCAGAAACCCCAGAAATTTGCCGAAAAAATCCCAAAGCGTCCTTCTTAAACCCCAGAAATCCTCCCGAAAACCCCGGAAATCTCCCAAAAAATCCCCCAAAAATCCCCCCGTGCCGACCTTGCCGTGCTCCCTCTTCATGTGTCCCACGTAGTCGTCCCTGTCGGGGAACCAGGAGCGGCAGAGGCCGCAGCTCCAGCCGGCGCCGCCCGCGCCTTTGTTCCCCGATTTCCTCGGGAATCGGCGCCGGGCTTTCCGCGGCTCGGGGGAGCTGGGCGCCTCCTCCTCCTCCTCCTCCNCGGCTCCCCCGCCGCCTGGTGCGTGTGCTGGGGAGAAACGGGGAGAACGGGGTGAAAATGGGGAATTCAGGGTGAAAATGGGGAATTCAGGGTGGGAATGGGAAATCTGGGCACAGCTTGGCCGGAACCTGGTGCGTGTTCTGGAAAAAACGGGAAAAATGGGGTGGGAATGGGGATTGTGGGGTGGGAATGGGAAATCTGGGATGGGCATGGGGATTGTGGGGTTGGTGGGTGTTCTGGAACACATCAGGACAAATTGGTGGGAATGGGGATTCTGGGCAGGGATTGCTTGGAGGAGTCGCCCTGGGCTTGGTGGGTGTGCTGGAAAAAGGGAAAATTTGGGAATTTTCGACCGGAATTTTGCCATTTTCAGCCAGAATTTCACCGGTTTTGGGCCACAATTTTGCCACTTTCGGTCACAATTCCACCGTTTTTGGCCAGAATTCCGCCGTTTTTGGCTGGAATTTTGCCGTTTTGAACTGGAATTTTTCCATCCCTGACTGGAACTCTCAGAGGAGCCATGCCTGACCTTGAGGTGCTCGAGCACGGCGCGTTTCTGGACAAAGAGCCCGATTTTGGGCCAGAATTTTACCATTTTTGGTCACAATTCCACCATTTTCGGCCGGAATTTTTCCGTTTTCAGCTGGAATTTTGCCGTTTTTTGACTGGATTTTTTTCCCGTTTTCGACTGGAATTTTGTGGTTTTGAACTGGAATTTTTCCCCCTCTCTGCCCGGAGCCGTGCCTGACCTTGAGGTGCTCGAGCATGGTGCGTTTCTGGGCGAAGAGCAGCGGGCACTGCGGGCAGCGGAAGACGCTGACGCGCTGCGGCAGCAGGTGCTGGTCGAAATGCGACGACAGCAGCGGCTTGTGCGTGAACACCGTGTCACACATGGCACACTTGTAAATCATCCTGCCACACCAAAACGGGGAAAGAACGGGGGAAAATGGGGGGAAAAAGGGAAAAGGAAGGGAAAGGGATGGAAAATGGGGGGAAATAGGGGAAAAAACGGGGGAGAAATGGGGAAAAAATGGAGAAAAATGGAGGAAAATGGAGAAAAAAATGGGGGGAAATGGGGGTTTGGGGATGAGGGGAGAGGGAAGGGGAAAAGGGAAAAAGGGAAAAGGAGGGGAAAAGGATGGAAAATGGGAGGGGAAATAGGGGAAAAAACGGGGGAGAAATTGGAAAAAATAGGGGAAAAACAGGGGAAAATGGGGGTGTGGGGAAGGGGAAAAGGGAAAAGGAAAAGGAGGGGAAAGGGAAGGAAAAATCCCTGTTATTCCCAAATCTTCCATCCTAATCTTTTATTTCCAAACCCCAACCTTTTATTCCCAAATCCCAACTTCTTTCCCGAATCTCCCATCCCAACCTAATTCCCAAACCCCGACCTCTTATCCCCAAACCTCCCGTTCAGATTTCTCATTCCTGAATTTCCCGACCTCCTATTCCCAAATCTTCCACCCCCAATCCTTTTATTCCAAAATCTCCCATCCCAATTCCTTAATCCCAAATCTCCCATCCCAATTTCTCCATCCCCAATCTTCCACCCTTTTATTCCCAACCCTCCCACCCCAATTTCTCCATCCCAACCCTCCCACCCTTCCATTCCCAAACCTCCCACCCCAACCCTTTTCAGGCACCGACCCCGGCCCCGCTCCCTCACGCCCCGGGCATGGTAAAAACCCCCAAAATTGGGGCAAGTTTGGGAATTTTCCCCAGGAACACTCACTTGGACTGCTGGTTGCTGAAGCCGGGGTGCTGGGTGTAGACGTGGGCGTGGGCGCTGGGGGCGGATTTGAAGGCCATGGGGCAGATGGGGCATTTGTGGAAAACCTCGCAGTGGGAGCTCTGGATGTGGGACTTGATGGAGTTGACGCCCCCGAAAACCACCGAGCAGCTGGGGCACCTGCCAACGGCCAGAGAAACCAGCAGGTCAATGCAGGAATGGGGAAATTCCCACTGGGAATCGGGATTTCCAACCGGTTCTGGGGAAATTCCCAGTGGGAACCAGGAATTCAAACCAGTTCTGGGGAAATTTCCAATGGAAATTGGGATTTCAAACCAGTTCTGGGGAAATTCCCAGTGGGAACCAGAAATTCCAACCAGTTCTGGAGAAATTCCCAATGGAAATTGGGATTTCAAACCTGTTCTGGGCCAATTCCCACCAGGATCAGGATCCACACAAGCTCTGGAAAGTTCCCAGTTGAAATCAGGATTCCCCAGATTAGACCTTCCCAGGGTCCCACCACCCTTTTCCAACGGAATCCCTGGAATTCCCTGGAACTCCCAGTCTCCCTGCCTGTGTCCCACCCTGCGGGAGAACTCCCTGAGGTGGAACTCCAGGCTGACCACCAGGAAATTCTCCAGTTCCACTTCTGGACCTCTCCACGGCCCCAACCCCCAGAATTCCAGGGAATTTCAGGAATTTTGGGGATTCCCAGGTGCCCTACCTGTACCCCACCCTGCGGGAGAAGCGCAGGCAGGAGTCCCTGAGGTGGAACTCCGAGTTGACCACCAGGAAATTCTCAAATTCTGCTTTCAGACCTCCCCACGGCCCCGACCCCCAGAATTTCAGGAATTTCGGGAATTTTGGGGACTCCCCGGTGGCCTACCTGTACCCCACCCTGCGGGAGAAGTGCAGGCAGGCGTCCCTGAGGTGGCCCTCGAAGTTGGCCAGCAGGAAGTTGCCGCCGCACTCGGGGCAGACGTGGGGCGGGTGGCTGCGGTGCATGCGCTGGTGCGCCGCAAAGCTGCAGCGGGTGGGCAGGATCATGGGGCACGCCGAGCACACCTGCAACGGTGGGAGAGGGAAAATCAGGGATTGGTCAGGGAATTCCCGGGATTTTTGGGAGTTCTGGGGGTGGGGGAGGCGGGAAAGTTGTGAGGGGAGGGATTCCAGACGGGTTCAGGGGGAAATTCCGTCGAGGGACGGATCCGAAACGGTGCTGGGAGTTTGGGAAATTCCAGCCAAAAAAATAATGAAAAAAAATGGATTCCTGAGCCAGCAGGGATCAGGATCCCAAAAAGTTCTGGGGGATTTCCAGCAGAAGTCAGGATCCTTAAAAAAGTTCTGGGGAAATTCCAGCTGAAAGCAGGATGGGTGGGATAGGATCCAGGGGATGGGATCCAGGGGATGGGATCCAGGGATGGGATCCAGGGGATGGGATCCAGGGGATGGGGATGGATCCATGGGTGGGTGGATGGATGTTCTCACTGTTCTCTCACCTTCTCCCACCACCTTCCCATCATCTCCTACTGCTCTCCCACCTTCTCCCACCACCCTCTTACTGTCTCCCACCTTCTCCAACACCTTCCCACCATCTCCCAACACATTTTCACCATCTCCCACTGCTCTCCCACCACCTTCCCACCATCTCCCACCACCTTCCCACCATCTCCCACCACCTTCCCACCATCTCCCACCACCTTCCCACCATCTCCCACCCTCTCCCAGCCTCTCCCATCCCGTTCCCACCCCGTTCCCAGCCCGTCCCGCCGTCTCACCGTGCTGCCCCCGGCGCCGGCGGCCGCCCCGCCCTGCTGGAAGTGCGCGGCCAGCCCGGCCTTGTCCTTGCACTGCTCCTTGCACTCCAGGCACCTGAAGCAGCTGTAGCTGCCGGCCTGCTCCGAGCCCAGGGGCAGGACGGGCGCGTCCTGCGGGCCCCAGGCGCCGTCCTGCGCCACCTTCCCCGCCGGGAGGGCCAGCGACGCCAGCGGGGTGACGTCGGGCTGGCCGATCATCTGCTCCAGGGCCACGGGCCTCATCACCAGGTGGGAGCACTGCATCACCAGCCCCTTGTCCTTGTGCTCGCGGGCGTGCAGCAGCAGGCTGCACTTGTTGAAGAAGACCAGGCGCTTGGCGCAGTGGTTGCAGGTGACCTCGATGCGCATGCTGCGCCGGTCGTAGTGCCGCGCCAGGCTCTTCTCCAGGGCGAAGGCGTCGCCGCACTCCAGGCAGCGGTAGCCCAGCGGGGGCAGCGCCAGGCTGGACTCGGCCGGGGGGCTCAGGTTGGGTTTGTAGGTGGGCAGCAGGTTCTTGCTGTTGAGGATTTTGTTGAAGGCTTCCACCAGGCTGGACTGGCTGCGGGAGATGACGGTGCCGGCCACGCCGGGCGCCGCTTTGGACAACACCCCGCCGCCACCGTTGGTCTTACTGACCAAGTTCCCGTTGGTGCTCCTGCCGTCCCCTTTGGGCAGAGGCTGCGGCACCAGGCTGAGGATGTTCTTCGCCACGGATTTGCCGGATTTGGCCGGGAGAACCACGGATTTCTGCTGGGCCACGCTGGCGGCGATGAGCATGGCGCTGCTGGCGCTCTGGATGGTGGCCACGGGCAGCACGGTGCCCTTCAGCTTGGTGCCGTTGCCCAGCTGCACGCTGACGATTTTGGGACCCTCCGAGCCCCTCGGGGGACTGGCCAGGTCGGCCTTGTCCTTGGGCGGCTCCGCAGCCTCCTGGGAGTTCTGCTCGGAGGTTTTGGCCGAGGGAGGCTCCGAGTCCGAGGACACCCTGGTGACCGTCCTGGTGATGCTGCCGCAGGAGGTTTTGATGGTTTTGATGCGGACCTTGAGCGGCCTGGAGGAGCTGGAGGACGGGGAGTTGGTGCTCTCCGCCTCCTCCTCCTCCTCCTCCTCGTCCTCGCCGCTGGAAACGCTGGCGGGGCTCCTGCCCATGGATTTCTCCAGCATCTCCTCCTTCAGGGAGAGCTGCTTGGGAGAGGGTGGGACGGGGATCCCCGGGGAGGAGAAGGACTCCCGGGGGCTCTGGGGGGAACGTTTGAGCTCAGGGGCGTCGCCGGGAGCCGCCGGAGCCGAGCCCGGCCACGCGGAGCCCTCGGCGGAGTATCGGACACCGACGGATTTCAGGTGGTCCAAAGCCAACCCCGGAGGGCTGGAGCTCCTGCCTGCAGCTTCCTCGGGGTCGGATTCCTCTTTCTTGATGCGAGGGACAGGGTGGGATCCCTCCCCGGGCCGGAAGGCGGCGGGGAAGGTGGGATCCAAGCCCTCGGCCGTCTCTCCCGTGGGTTCCTTGCAATCCACGGCCGGGCTGGGCGAGGGGGCCAGAGCAGGACCCCCCAGGGATTTCTCCTTGCCTTTGCACTCCCGGGCCCTGTCGATCAAGCCGGCCCCGTCCTCGCCGGGATCGGGGCTGAAGTGGGAGAACAGGTCCAAAGCCTTGGGGTTCTTGTCCTTGGCCCAGCACTCTCCGTTGGAAGGCGCCTCGGGCCCGCGGGGCTGCGGCTCGCGGGGGCCCTCGGGGGCCCCGAAGCCGTTGTGGAGGAGCCTGGCGGCCGCGCCGTGCCCGTCCTTGGCGCGGCACTCCAGCCCCTCCAGCTGCTCGGGGCACACCGTGTTCTTGACGATGACGCTCACGGCAGAGATGTCCCCGGGGTGGGGCAGGACGGGCNGGGGCGGCAGCAGCAGGAGGAGGAGGAGGAGGAGGAGGAGGAGGGCCGGGAGCCCCGGGGTCTCCTGGGATGGGCTTCCCGTGGGAGTCGGGCTCCTCGTGGTGGGAGTGGATGGCCTCGTTGGCGTCGATGTCGGGGATGTCGAAGGCGGCCAAGAGGTCGTCGAAGTCCGGGGTCTTCATGTCCCCCATGGCTGGGGGTGTGGGGGGACCTGGGGAAACAGAATTTGGGGTTCCAAAAGGGGATTTTGGGGTTTTCATGTCCCCCATGGCTGGGGGTGTGGGGGGACCTGGGGAAATGGGGGATGAGAAATTTGGGTTCTAAGAGTGAATTTTGGGGTCTTCATGTCCCCCATGGCTGGGGTTTATGGGGGGACCTGGGGAAATGGAATTTGGGGTTCCAAGAGTGGATTTTGAGGTTTCCAGCCCCATAAATCCCCAGGGGATCCCGGGGTTCTGCAGCCTTTTCCATTCCCATTTTATGTCTCATTCCCAACCCATTCCCATTTTATGTCCCTTTCCATTCCCATTTCCATTCCCACTCCCTTTATTTTCTATTTAATTCCCATTCCATTCCCATTCCACTTCATTTCTATTTCACTTCCATTCCATTCCCATTTTTATTCCATTCCCATTCCACCCCAAACTCTTCTCCATCCCAAAACCCCTCCCTTTTTATCCCAAAAATCCCCGTTCCCATCCCAAAAATCCCCGTTCCCAACCCAAAATCCCCCCTTTTATCCCAAAAATCCATCCCCAAATTCCCTCTGATTCGGAGGTGGGAAATCAGGAATAAAACCCCAATTCCAGACCCAAATTCCCTCTGAATTTAAGGTGGGAAAACAGGGAAAAAAACCCCAATTCCTGCCCCAAATTCCCTCTGGATCTGAGACCTCTGAAAAAGCCGCAGCAGGTGGAATTCCAATCCTTTTCCCCTCTGGAATGTGCCTGGGGAGAGGCTTTTTCCTCCCCAAATCCCCCTTTTCCTGCCCTTTTATCCCATGAAAAGCTTCCCCAGGTAGGGAGTGAACCCTTTGGAAAACTGGGAATTGTTTTCCGGGGGGGAATTTTGCTCTTTGTCCTTCCTCCATTCACATCCAAATCCCTTGGGAATGGCTGGGGAGGATCCAGGATTTCCCCGCCCCAATTCCAGCTTTTTTTTGGGGGGGGGAATAAACACACCCAGGCCCGGAAAATCCTAAATAATCTGTTTGGGGTCGGGAGAGGGGTTTGGAAAATCCTTCCCGGGTCAGTTTTCTATGGAAAAGGAGATGGAAAAGCAGGACAGTCACAAACAGGGAGAGATTATCCCAAAAATCCACCCGTGGCTGATCCCGGGTTCCAAACTGATCCCAAACTCCTCACACAGATCCCAAACTCCTCATCCTGATCCCAAACTCCTCATCCTGATCCCAAACTCCTCACACAGATCCCAAGGCCCTGACCCCCATCCCAATCCTAAATCCTAATTCCAAATTCCCTGCCCTGATCCCAAAACCCCAATCCCAAACTCCACGTCTCAACCTCAAATCCCCAATCTCAAACTCCCCATCCCGATCCCAAATCCCCCATCCCAAACTCCCCATCCCAAACTCCTCACCCCAATCCCAGACTCCTGATCCCAAATCCCCCATCCTGATCCCAAATCCCCAGTCCCAAACTCCCCATCCCCAATCCCCAATCCCCAGCCCGGCTGAGCTGCCTCATCCCCCGGGAGCCGTGTGGGATCAATTCCCGGGATTTGGAGGGAATTAAATTAATTCCCCACCAGCTGCCGGCCCTGGAGCTGCTGGCCCCGATCCCAGGGGATCCCGAAAATCCCAGGGGATCCCGAAAATCCCACTGGGCAAGGGAAGGGTTCCAGCCCCGGCAGGAGCCGGGAGGGTTCGGAATTCCCGATTTTCCCGGGATTCCCACAAGGCCTGGAGGGGGGGGTCTGGGCAGGGATTCTGTGGGATTTTGGGGGTTTTTCCAAATATTCAGGGTCTCAAGGTCTCCATCCCGACCCCAAATTCCCAATCCCAAATTCTGAATCCCGATCCCAAATTCTGAATCCCGATCCCAAACTCCCAACCCTGATGCCAAACTCTCCATTCTGATCCCAAACTCCCAATCCCAAATTCCCTATCGCGATCCTAAACTCTCTATCCCAAACTCCCAATCCTGGTCCTAAACTCCCCATCCCAAATTCCTCATTCCAATCCCAAACTCCCCATCCCAAACTTCTCATTCCAATCCCGAACTCCCCAAAATTCCAGCATGGAGGGGATCACCGTGACCCCTCAAAATCCCAGGATTTGCGATGGGCAAAGACTGACCGTGACCCCATAAAATTTCCGGAGGGGAGTGGCGGATGATCCTGATCCCCACAAATCCCGGTTGGGTTTTGTTTGTTTGTCTGTTTGTTTTTTGGGAAGACGTGAAGATGAACACTCCAAATCCCGGGATTTGGTACCGGAGGGGGTGATCACGACCCTCCAAAATTCCAGGATGGGGAAAGGGTGACACCCCCCCCCAAAATGCTGGGATTTTCAGGGAGAAAAAATGACGATGATCCCTCCAAATCCCGGGATTTCTTTACCCGTGACCCTCCAGAATCCCAGGAATGCGGGGGATGGCCATGACCCCCCAAATCCCGGGATATGGGATGGGAATGGGTGACGATGACCCCCCCAAAGCCCGGGATTTTGGAAGGGAACGGGAGCCGATGACCCCTCCAAATCCCGGGATTTCTTTGCCCGTGACCCTCCAGAATCCCAGGAATGCGGGGGATGGCCATGACCCCCCCAAATCCCGGGATTTTCGGAGGGAAGAGGTGCCGATGAGCCCTCCAAAGGCCGGGATTTGTGAGGGCTGTGCCCGTCCCTTCCCGCCCTCAGCCCGGGCCCCCTCAGGCCGCGCTTCCCGCCCAGGCCTCGCCCCCCCCCCTCAGGCCTTGACCCCCTCAGGCCGCTCCCGCCCCTCAGGCCCCGCTACCTGGAGCTGCGCTCGGGGGCCGCTCCCCGGCTGCCGCTGCCCGGTGCCGATCCCGGTTGTGGATCCCGGTTCCCGATCCCAATTCCCGATCCCGGTTCCCGATCCCGGGCCCGCTCGGGCCCCTCAGCGGCGCCGCTTCCCCTCCGCCACTTCCTGCTTGGCCCCCCCGGCCCCGCCGGCCGCTGGCGCCGCGCGTTCCCGCCCTCGCCGCGCTTCCACATTACAGAAAACTCCCGTCAATCATCCCAAAACGCATTCTGACTGGTCCGCTTTGCTGTCAATCAATGCCGATCGCGGCCGCCCGCACTCCCCATTGGCTGAGCGCGACCCGCCCCTCATTGAGGGGTGTTGATTGGGAAGCGCGTGTGTCATTCAACAAGCAAAGCCCCGCCCACCGCGGTGTCCGCGCTTCCTAATGGCTGCCAGCGCTGGCGCATCTCGTTGCTGATTGGATGAAAGCGCTGTCTATCAATTACCCCCGCTTCATCTCGCGCATCATTGGTCAAAGCGCGCTGTTTGTCAAGAGCGGGTCCCGGCCGCCATTGGCCTCAAGGATCGTCCATGGCGGCGGCTCCGAGCCAGCGGGCCCCAATTGGGCGCGGAATTTGTCCCTCAGCCCCAGAACCCGCCCGGAATGGCTTCAGCCGCCTCCTCCCCTTGGCTGCCAGCGCTGTTAGTCACCGAGGCGTCTGAAGGGATGTCCAGCCCACACCCGCCTGCTGCGCGATGCCACTGGTAGAGAGCGCTGTCACTCAAAGCCGCCTCCGCCTCCTCGCTCTCCCATTGGTTGGCGTGTCCAAAAACCCGCCAACCCAATCTCCTTCGCTGATTGCTCCGCAGAGCTGCCGCTCATGTTAAACCCCGGCTTCTTCGCCGTTTTATTGGCCAACATCCGCCCCTCCCGCTCGCTGATTGGTGGACTGTTGTCAATCAACACCCAGGCCCCGCCCCTCGGGCACACTGTAAACAGCCCGCGGGGGATGCCGGGAGCGGCTGCAGAAATTCCCGATCCCGGTTCTCCCAGTCCAGAGATTCCGTTCGTTATTCCCAACAAATTCCCAAGAAATTCCTTCCATTCCCAAGAAATTCCTTTCGTTATTCCCACGAATTTCCCCAGAAACTCCTTCGATTCGCAGATTCCATTCATTATTCCCACGAAACTCCCCAGAAACTCCTTCCGTTATTCCCACGAAATTCCCCAGAAACCCCTTCCATTCCCAAGAAACTCCTTTGATTCCTTTTATTCCTGAAATTCCCACTAAATCCCTTCGATTCCCAGAGATTCCTTCGCTTCCTTTTATTCCTGAAATTCCCACGAAATTCCTTTTATTCCCAAGAAATCCCCCCCGGTTTTTTAATTTGGGGAGGTGTTTGTTCATTTCTTGTCGTCGTCCTTCCTGTCGCGGTTGGCGTCGCGGCCGTCGCGGCTGTCGCGGGCGGCCTGGGACGCCAGGGAGCCCATGGCGTTCCTGATGGCCTCGTTGTTGGGATCCACCCCCGGCAGGTTCTCCAGGACGCTCTGCAGGAATTCCGGGTCCTGCATCACGTCGTAGTCGTCCTCCTCCTGCCCGGGGGGGAAAAAACGGGAATTTGGGGGAAATCCGGGGGGATTTGGGATCATTCGGGGGGGTTTGGGATCATCCTGGGGGATTTGGGATCGTCCCGGGGGATTTGAGATTGTCCCGAGGGATTTGGGATGATCCTGGGGGGTTTGGGATCATCCTGGGGGGGTTTGGGATTGTCCCAGGGGGATTTGGGATGACCCTGGGGGATTTGGGATCGTCCTGGGAGGGTTTGGGATCGTCCTGGGGGCTTTGAGATCGTCCCGAGGGATTTGGGATCATCTGGATCCACAGGAAAAATCCAGGGAACTTGGGAGCAGCCCAGAGAATTTGGGATCATCCCAGGGAATTTGGGACAATCAGGATCCAGAGGGGGAAACCCAGGGGAATTTGGGATAATCTGTGGAAAAACCCAGGGAATTTGGGATCGTTTGGCCTTGAGGACGATCCCACTCCCATCCTGTGGGTCGGACGGGATTGATGGGATTCATGGGATTCATGGAATTTATGGGGTGGGAATGATGGGATTGATGGGATTTCTGGGATGGGAATGACGGGAATGATGGGACGGGATTTCTGGGATTTTTGGCAGGGGAACGATGGGATTCCTGGGATTCAGTGGGCTGTGGGATTTCTGGGATTGATGGGATGTGCCAGGAGGAGCCGGAATCCCGGGAATTCCAGGAATCCCGGGAATTGCTGCAGCCTGACCTTGGTGGGCTCCGAGGTGTCCATGGCTGCTCCGCTGTCGACCTCGGCTGCCTCGGCCTGGGCAAACTCTGCAAGAGCCCCATCCCAAAAAAACCATGGAAAAATCCCCCTGGGATCAGCCAGCCTGAAATTCCCAAAGTTTCCCCGAGGTTTTGTCCACGTCCTCTTGGGTAAATTATCCAAAACCACAAATTCCATCCCAAAAATCCATGGAAAAGCCCCCGTAAGATTCTCCTCAAGATTTTCCCGAGATTTTCCTGAAGTTTCCCCGAGATCTTCCCTGAGGTTTTCCCCAAGGTTTACCCAAGCTTTTCCTGAGGTTTTCCCTGAGGTTTTTCCCACAGTTTTCCTGAGGTTTTCCCTGAGGTTTTTCCCACAGTTTTCCTGAGGTTTTCCCTGAAGTTTTTCCCACAGTTTTCCTGAGATTACCCTGAGGTTTTTCCTACTGTTTTCCTGAGATTTCCTTGAGGTTTTTCCCCAGTTTCCCTGCTGTTTTCCCCCATGTTTCCCCGGGGTTTTCCCCCACATTTTCCCAGGGTTTTTCCCCCCACATTTTCCCGGTGTTTTCCCATTGTTTTCCCGGTGTTTTCCCGGTGTTTTCCCGTTGTTTCCCCGTTGTTTCCCCGTTGTTTCCCCGTTGTTTTCCCGGTGTTTTCCGGCACTGACCGGCTCCCTGCAGGGACATCTGCATGGCGTAGGCGATCTGCTCCTCCTCGCTCATGGAGCTCAGGTCGGGCAGCCCCGGGCGGCCAAACTCCGCCGGGCCCATCGTCATCTTCAGCAGCGCCTCGTCCGACTCTGAAACACGGGGAGTTCAGGGCATTTAGGGGATGGACAGGGGGTTTATGGGATTTATGGGATTTATGGGATGGACAGGGGATTCAGAGAATTTAGGGGATGGACAGGGAGTCACGGGATTTAGGGGATGGACAAGGAATTCAGGCAATGGACAGGGAATCCCATCCCATCAATCCCATCCCTGTGCCAGCTCTATTCCATCCCCTCATTCCCAACCTCATAAATCCCATAAATTCCATCCCATAAACCCCACAAATCCCACCCCATAAACCCCATAAATCCCACAGATCCCATCCCATAAACCCCACAAACCCCACCAATCCCATCCCCTAAATCCCCTAACCCCTCACCGTCGCCGGCAGTGGCCCCAATGCCGGCCTCGGCTGCCGAGGCCGCGGCTGCTCTCCGTCCCCTCATTCCCAGCCCCATAAATCCCACAGATCCCACCCCACAAACCCCACAGAACCCATCCCCTAAACCCCCTAAACCCCATAAAGCCCTCACCGTCGCCGGCAGTGGCCCCAATGCCGGCCTCGGCTGCCGAGGCGGCGGCCGCCCTGCGCGCCTCCTCCTCCTGCCGCTGCCGCTGCTCCTCCATGGACACCCGCAGGGCCTGGGAAACGTTCCCACATAAACCCCAAAGCCCAAAATCCAAAACCCCAAAATCCCCAAATTCCCAAATCCCCAAAATCTCAAATCCCCCAATTCCAACATTTCAAAATCCCTAAATCTCCAAAATGCCCAAATCCCCAAAATGCCCCAATTCCAAATCCCCAAATCCCAAAATCCCCAAAATTCCTCAAATCCCCAAATTGCAAAATTCCAAAATGGAATTTTGGTGTTGGAAACACGCAATTTTTGGGGATTTTTGGGAATTTCAGGCTCCCTACCAGAGCCAGCTCGGAGTCACGCTGGGATCCACCCTGATCTCCAAGTCAGAGGTGCCCCGCCCTCACCCACCACGATGAGGAATCACAAAATTTGGGATTTTGGTGCTGGAAACACCAAATTTTTGGGGATTTTTGGGAATTTGGGTTCCCTACCAGAGCCAGCTCGGGGTCAGCGCTGGGATCCACCCCAAACTCGAAGTCTGAAGCCCCCAGGCCCAGCATGGCGCCGCCCTCCCCGGCCAGGACAGGGATCTCTCCAATTCAGGATTTTGGTGTTAGAAATACCAAATCTCATGGAATTTCAGGAATTTCAGGGTCCGTACCAGAGCCAGCTCGGGGTCAGCACTGGGATCCACCCCGAACTCGAAGTCTGAGGTGCCCAGGCCCAGCATGGCGCCGCCCTCACCCACCACAATGGGGCAACCACCCGATTCAGTATTTCACAGGATTTTGGTGGTGGAAACACGGAATTTTTTGGGATTTGGGGCTCCCTACCAGAGCCAGCTCAGGATCAGCGCTGGGATCCACCCCAAACTCGAAGTCTGAAGCCCCCAGGCCCAGCATGGCGCCGCCCTCNCGGGGGGCACGGTCACCAGGTGGGAGCCGCTGCCGTCCTTGCCGTTGAGCGCCGTGATGAACGCCGTCAGCTTCTCCGTGTTGGCCTCCTGGGAACGGGGAAAACGGGATTGGGAATGATGGAGGAGGGCCGGGAGCACGGGGAGGGCACGCAGGGAGAAGGGGGCTCGGGGTTTGGGGGGTGGGAAACAGCTCAGAGAGCCTCAAAATGCAAGGGGTGAGGAGTCGGAAAATCCCAGCTGGAAATCCAGGATGGGAAAGGTTTGGGGTCCAGGGAAAGGTCTGGGATCCAGGGAAAGGCTGGGAATTCAGGGGTTTTTGGGATCTGTGAGGTTCAGTGTTGGGGGAGGTAAAAGGATTTGGGGGTTTGTGGGGTGGTGAAGGTGGGAAACGGCTCCGAGAGCCTCAAAATGCAAGGGGTGAGGAGTCGGAAAATCCCAGCTGGAAATCCGGGATGGGAAAGGTTTGGGATCCGGGGTTGGGGTTTTCCTGGGATCTCTGAGCCCTGGAAAGTGGGAATTCCCCTCTGGAATGTGGGAATTCCCCTCTGGAATGTGGGAATTCCCCTCTGGAATGTGGGAATTCCTGGAATTCTCACCTCCTCCCCGAAGTTGATGATGTCCACGTTGACCTTCTCCTTCTTCAGGCGCTTGGCCAACTTCACCAGCTGGGAAATCCGGGAATTCCCCGGGATCAGCAGGATCTGGGATCTGGGATCCAGCCCAGTGCCCGCATCCCACCAGAATTTGGGATTGGGCTGCCCCAGATCCAAGGGATCCATCCCAGGGATCCATCCCAGGGACCCACCCAATCCTGGGCTGATCCCACATTTCCTGGGAGCCAGTCCTGGATTTTCTGGGAGTTGATCCCAGGCTGATTCCAGAGCCAATCCCAGATTCCCCAAAGCCAATCCCAGACCTGATCCCGTTATCCTGGACCTGATCCCGGGATGATCCCGGACCCCATCCTGTGATCCCAGAGCCGATCCCGGGCTGATCCCAGAGCCGATCCCGGGCTGATCCCAGAGCCGATCCCAACCAGCTCCCAGAGCGCGGTCCCCGCTCACTCACGTCCTTGTCGCTGTCGTGCACGGGGCTGCCCACGAAGGCGATGATCCTCATCTTGTGGTTCTTGCCCTGCCGGTGCTTCAGCGCCAGCTGCACCAAAACCCCCCAGGGCGTCAGACTCCCGGGGACCCGCAGCGAATTCCAGGGACTCGCGGGGAATTCCAGGGATTCACGGGGAATTCCAGGGACTCACAGGGAAATTCCAGGGATTTACGGTGGATTCCCACAGGTTTGGCTGGGATTTCCATGGATTTACAGGGGAATTCCATGGATTTATGGTGGATTTCCATAGATTTACAGTGGATTTCCATAGATTTACAGTGGATTTCCATAGATTTATGGTGAATTTCCGTGGATTTATCTTGGATTTCCATGGATTTACCTTGGAATTCCATGGATTTATCTTAAAATTCCATGGATTTCGGTCGAATTTCCATGGAATTATGTGAGATTTCCATGGATTTCAGTTGAATTTCCATGGAATTACGTGAGATTTCCATGGATTTCAGTTAAATTTCCATGGATTTATGCGAGTTTTCCGTGGATTTCAGTTGGATTTCCTGGAGTTTTGGTGCATCTCCATGAATTTAAATTGGAACTCCCCCCATTTACACTCAGCTTTAAAGTCTCCCTCATCATTTTCACCCCAAAAACCCGCCAGAAAACCCGAATTTCCTGCAGGAAAAGCCTCTTTCCCACCCCCACCCCCTTAAACTTGAGGGAAAAGCCCCAAATTCCGGGAATCTTGGGGAACATTTTGGGAATGGCAGCAGGACTCACGTGTGCCACGCGGATGCCGGTGCCGAAGGTGATTTTGCCTTTGGGCTGCACCGTGTGCAGCTTGGACAGGATCCGCCCCGTGTCCGGGGTCAGCGTGGTCAGCACCTCGCAGTTACTGCCGGGGAAATTCCAGACCTTTCCCAACAATTCCCTCATTTCCCCACCCTCAGGGACCCCCACATCCCGCCCGTGCCGACTGGGAAAATCCCCACATCCCTCCCGTTCCAACTGGGAAAATTCCCCAATCCCCAAAATCCCTCCCATTCCAATTGGGAAAATCCCCCAATCCCAGCTCCTGTTCTCTGAATTCCCAGCTCCTGTTCCAAATAATCCTCAGCTCCTTTTTCCTTGTATTCCCAGCCCCTTTGCCCTGGAATTCCCAGCTCCTTTTCCCCTGAATTCCCAGTTCCTTTTCCCCGGAATTCTCAGCTCCTTTTTCCTGGAATTCCCAGCTCCTTTCCCCCTGAATTCCCAGCTCCTTTTCCCTGTAATTCTCAGCTCCTTTTCCCGGAATTCCCAGCTCTTGTTCCCTGAATTCCGAGATTCCCTCACTCCCCAATGATCCCCAAAATCCCTCCCATTCCAATTGGGAAAATTCCCAAAACCCCACCTCCTTTTCCCTGCTTTCCCCACCTCCAGTGATCCCCAAAATCCCTCCCATTCCAACTGGGGAAAATCCCCAAATCCTTCCCAATCCAGCCCAATCCAACTCCAAAGTCTCACTCCAAATTCTCCCGTTTTCCCAACAGTTCCCAGCTTTCCCGGAGCCCAGAATTGGGGGAACTGGGGGGATTCCCGGGGTTACTTGGCCAGGGTGATGAGGCCGACGTTGTTCTCGGGGTTGCTGCGTGTTTTGGAGTGGCAGACGATGTTGACGGCGTCCTGCTGCGCCTGCAGCCGCGTGGGCAGGAAGTCGCCGTTCCGCATGTACTCGCTGTTGTCCACGCTGCGGGACCCGGGGGACACACGGCGGGAATGGAGCTGTCCCCTCACGGCCCTCGGTGTCCCCTCGGTGTCCCCTCACATCCCTCGGTGTTCCCTCGGTGTCCCCTCACATCCCTCGGTGTCCCCTCGGTGTCCCCTCATGTCCCCTCGGTGTCCCCTTGGTGTCCCCTCCCTTTCCCCTCATGTCCTTCCCTGTCCCCTCACATCCCTCGGTGTCCCCTCATGTCCCTCGGTGTCCCACTGTGTCCCCTCACGCCCCTCAGTGTCCCTTCACATCCCTCCCTGTCCCTCAGTATCCCCTCACATCCCTCGGTGTCCCCTCACGCCCCTCAGTGTCCCCTCACATCCCTCAGTGTCCCCTCACGTCCCTCAGTGTCCCCTCACATCTCTCCCTGTCCCCTCACACCCCTCCCTGTCCCTCAGTGTCCCCTCACGTCCCTCCCTGTCCCTCAGTGTCCCCTCACGTCCCCGTCTCCCCTCAGCCCCCTCAGGCCCGGCCCGCTCCGCCCCCCCCCGCCATGACTCAGGGAAAGCGGCCGGGCCGGGCCGGGCCGAGCCGGGGCGGGCCGGGGGTCGCCGTGTGGCTGCCGGGGGACGGCAGGGAAGGTGCCGGGGTCGGTGCCGCTGCTCTCACCACACCATGGTGCTCTCCAGAACCATCTTGGCTTCTTCCTTCCTTCCTCCCCTCAGCGCCGGCCCGCTCCTCGAAACACGCCCAACAACGCGCCCGCTGATTGGGGAAGACGCCGCAGCCAATCAGCGCGCCTCGTCTAGACGCGCTGCTGCGCGGAGCATGATGGGAGCCGTAGTTCTGGGCGGGGCGTGATGGCGGCCGGGGGACTCTCGGGTGTCCCCATGTCCCCCCACCCCAAAGCCACCCCAGGGCTGTCCCCCGATCTGTCCCCAATGTCCCTGATGTCCCCAGGGCTGTCCCCGTGTCCCCAAATGTCTCCAATCCCCCCACAATGTCCCAACGTCCCAAATTTTCCCCCAAACCTCCCCAGTGTTCCCAGTCCCCCAATGTCCCCTCTGTCCCCAGGGCTGTCCCCAATGATGTCCTCAATCCGTCCCCCGTGTCCCCAAATGTCCCCAGGGCTGTCCCCAGTGTCCCAGTGTCCCCGTGTCCCCGGCGGAGCTCGGGGGGCTCTTGGTGGCCCAAGGGGACAAAGACTCCAAAGCACAGAGAGAGAATTCCACCAGTTTCATTCCCAAAGCCAGGGAAACTCCAGGGAAATTCCACCGATTTCAGCCCAAATCCAGGGAAACTCCACGGATTTCATCCCAAATCCAGGGAAATTCCACCGATTTCAGCCCAAATCCAGGAAAACTCCACGGATTTCATCCCAAATCCAGGGAAATTCCACCGATTTCAGCCCAAATCCAGGAAAACTCCATGGATTTCATCCCAAATGCAGGGAAATTCCACGAGTTCTGTCCCACGCCCAGGGAAATTCCCAGATTCCTGTCCCAAATCCAGGGAAATCCCATGAATTCTGTCCCGTATCCAGGGCAATTCCCAGATTCCTGTCCCAAATCCAGGAGAAGTCCATCCACAGTCCCTGGCAACGGCGGCTCGGCGACGAAAATTCCACGAATTCCGTCCCCAACTCCAGGGAAATTCCAGGAATTCTGTTCCAAGTCCACGACAATTCCAAGAATTCTGTCCCAAATCCAGGAAAATTCCACTGACACTGTCCCAGGCCAGGGAAATTCCATTAATTTCATCCCAAATCCAGGGAAATTCCATTCCAAGACCATGAAAATTCCATTGGTTCCGTCCCAAATCCAGGAAAATTCCTTGAATTCTGTCCCAAGTCCATGAAAATTCCTTGAATTCTGTCCCAAATTCAGAAAAATTCCATGAATTTTGTCCCAAATTCATGAAAATTCCATTAATTCTCTCCCAAGTCCATAAAAATTCCTTGAATTCTTTCCCAAATCCAGGAAAATTCCACGAATTCCATCCCAAATCCGGGCCAATTCCATTCCCATTCCCAGCCAAGTCCGTCCATCCTTTTCCTCCTGGAAAATTCCCCCCAAGAATTCCCAAATTTCCCCTTTTTGGGACAAGCAAATCCCAAAAAAAACCCAAAAAAAAAAAAACCCCCAAACCCCGAATCCCAAAAATTCCGACCCCGCCTCCCCCTTCCTCAAGCTCTGGACGAGGAAAATTCCCAGAAAAAAAAGGGGAATTCACCCAAAAATAGTTAAATATTCATAAATATTCTGTTCTGAGGGGGGAAAACGGGGAAAAATTGGGACAAAATTGGGAAAAATGCAGAAAATTGGGGAAAAAATGGGAAGAAAATGGGAAATTTGGGAAAAAAATTGGGGAAAAAATGGGGAAAATCGGGGCAGTTTTCACCTCGTGATCCGATAAAAAACGGGAATAAACCAGGACTGGGAGGGATTTGTCTAATATAGACAAAAATTCCAAGGAAAAAGAGGGAAATTCTCGGAAAAAAAAGGGGAAATTCCAATGGAATTTCCCCCCAATTTCCCTCCGGGAATCTTGGAAAAAAATCCAGGTGGGAATTCCCGGGATAAGGCAATTCCAGAGGGGGGAAAAATCCGGGATTTTAAGGGGTTTTTTTTGTCAAAAAATGGGGGGAAAAGGGAAAATTGGGGAGAGTTTTGGGAATATCCCGGAAAAAATTCCCTCCCTGTTTTACATTCCACGATTTTTTCGGCATAAAAAGCTCAAAATTCCGGAGTTTTGGTTAAAAAAAAATGGGATTTTTGGAGGGATTTTTGGGGGGAAAGTTGGGTTTTTTCCATAAAAAAATCAGGGATGGAGGAAAAATCAGCTCCGGGATTTTTTGGGAATTTTGGGGTTTTTGGGATGGATCCAGGTGGGAAATTCCTGATTTTTTTTTTAAAATAATATTCCTGATAAAAATCTGCTGCAGGAATTTTGTGGGAATTTTCAAAGTCTTTTTAAAAAAATGGGATTTGGGGATTGGAAATTTGGGGTTTTGGAGGGAAATCCTTGGAAAAAAAAACTTGGGGCGGGAATCTCGGGATGGATCCTGAAAATCCCAAAAAATCCCTCCAAAAAATCCCCAAAATTTTAAGAAAATTCTCCCAAAAAAATCTCAAGAAATCCCTCAAAAAAAATTCTGAAAAATTCCGAGAAAATCGTCAAAAAAATCCCAAAAATTCTGAGAAAATCCTCCCAAAAAATCCCAAAAATTCCAAGAAAATCCTCCCAAAAAATCGAAAAAATTCCAAAAAATCCTCCAAAACATCCCCAAAAAATGAATAAAAAATTTTCCAAAATTCCCAAAAAAAATCTTCCCTGATTTTGGGAAAAAACTTCCCGAAATTCCTGCTGGGAAAAGGGAGGAGGAGCCAAGAGTTTTTCCATATTTTTTTTCCTCTTTTTTTTCTTTTTTTTGAGGATTTTTTTTCCCATGGAAAACTCGAAGCAAATCCCCAAAATTTCCCAATTAAAAAATAAAAATAATAATTAAGAATTAATAATTAATAACCCCGAGGAATTCCCACATAAAAAACGGGGCTGGGATCGGAAAAAAATTCCAAATAAAAACTAAAAATTGGGATCAAAACCCCCCAAAAAAACCCCAAAATTCCCCCCAAAAATTCCCAGAAAACCTGGTGGCGGCTCCGATTCCCGCCGGGAAATTTCCAGGAATTTTCTCCCGGTTTTGGGGGGTTTTTTTGGGAATTTTTTGGGGGGGGAATTTTTGGGAATTTCAGCTCCTTTTTCCCGAGGTTTTCATCCAGTTCCTGCCGGGTTTTCCAAAAGGATTCGGCGGCTCCGAGAA
>VZDJ01000109.1:139754-152026 GCA_008694505.1 Cyanoderma ruficeps
TGGGAGAAAAGGTGGGAATTCCTCACCAGAGGAACGGGATCAGCCTGGGAGAAAAGGAACCGCAGGAAAACTCCCAAATGAGCCGGGCGGGATTTCAGAATTCCCAAATCCTGGAACACCAAATCGCTCTGGGAACAAAGAGAAAACAAAATTAAAAACGGGAATTTTCAGCTCCTAAAATGCCAGAAAATCCTGGAAAATCTTCCCAAAATTCCACAAAAATCCCCCCCAAAAATCCCCCCAGGAATTCCCAAAAAATCCCCCCAAAATTCCACCAGGAATTCCCTCCTAAAAATGCCCCAAAATTCCACCAAAAATTTCCAAAAAATCCTCCCAAAATCCCACCAAGAAGTCCCAAAATTCCCTCGAAATTCCCCCGAAAATTCCCAAAAAATCCCCCAAAATTCCACCAGGAATTCTCACCCTCCAAAATTCCCATTTTTCCCCCCAAATTCCCATTTTTCCCCCCAAAATTCCCATTTTTCCCAGAATTCCCAATCCTGAAAATCGTCGGTTTCTTCTCAGAATTCCCACCCCAAAATTCCTTTTTTTCCTTGTTTTATTCCCATTTCTCTCTCCTTTTTCACAAGTTTTTCTTGATTTTCTCCCAATTTTTTCCAATTTTTTCCCATTTTTCCCAATTTTTTCTCCCATTTTTCCAATTTTTTCCCCATTTTTTCCCGTTTTTCCCATTTTTTTCCCGTTTTTCCCCATTTCTCACCTCGCTGGCGGCTCCGGGCTCGGGCTCCTCCTCGGGGCCGATGATTTGGGGCCTCCCCGAGGCCTTTCCCAAAAAAAAACGGATCAAAAATTTGGGAATGACCTCGGGAATCTCCGGAAGAATTCCCGGAATTTTTTGGGGATTTTTTCCAGGTTTTTCCGGGATTTTTCCAGGTTTTTCTGGGATTTTCCCCAGATTTTTTCAAATTTTTCCCGAATTTTTTTCAGATTTTTCCAGGATTTTTTTTCCAGATTTTTCTGGAATTTCTCCCGGGATTTTTCCCAGAATTTTCCATTTTTTTCCCACATTTTTTCTGGGATTTTTCCCGTTTTTCCCCCTCACCTGCTGGCTGGGGTCGCTCCTGGGGCTGCCGGGTCGGGAATTCCCAAAATTCCCCTGGAAGGGAAATTCGGGATCAGGATCCGACAAAAAACGACTCCAATTCCCAAATTTCCTCCAAATTCCCAAAATTTTCTTGGAATTCCCAGAAAAAACTTCCAGATTTTTCTCAAATTCCAGAATTTTTCCCAAGTTTTTTCTGGAATTTTCAGCTCCTTTTTCCACAATTTTTTTCCCAGAATTTTACCAAATTTTCCCTGGAATTTTCCCAATTTTCCCTGGGAATTTTTCCTCCAATTTTCCCGAATTTTTCCCCCAATTTTCCCTGGAATTCTTCCCCCAATTTTCCCAAATTTTTTCCCCATTTTTCCCAAATTTTCCCTGGAATTTTTTCCCGAATTTTCCCGGGAATTTTCCCTGGAATTTTCCCCAAATTTCCCTGGGAATTTTTCCCTGGAATTTTCCCTCCACTTTCCCCAAATTTACCTGGATTTGTTTCCCTAAATTTTCCCCAATTTTCCCTGGAATTTTTCCCCCAATTTTCCCTGGAATTTTCCCTGGATTTTCCCCCAATTTTCCTGATTTTTCCCTGGAATTTTCCCCCAATTTTCCTGAATTTTTCCCCCCAATTTTCCCGAATTTTCCCTGGAATTTTTCCCGTTTTCCCTGGGCATGGTGGCACCTGTCCCGGGCGTGGTTCGGGCGCCGTTTCTCCGTCCTGGGGATTCCGGGGGAATTTTCCCGGCAGTTGTGGAGAGGCCGAGGCCGAACCCGAGAGCCCGAAAACTTCCCCCTCCAAATCCTGGGAAAAAAAAGGGAAAAAATTCCCTAAAAATTCCCCAGAAGCCCCAAAAAATCCCCCAAAAAATTCCCCCCAAAAAATCCCCAAAAATCCTCAAAAAATCCCCAAAAAATTGCCAAAAATCCCCAAAAAACTCCAAAAAAATCCCCGAATTTCTCCAGAATTCCCGAATTTTCCCCAGAATTCCCAAATTTCCCCCCGAATTCCCAAATTTGCTGTGTCCCACCGCAGGCGGGAGCGTCTCCTGCTGGATTTTGAGGCGCAGTTGGTGCAGGCGGCGCCGGGTCCCCTCCAGCTGCTCCTCCACCGCCGCCCCCGGCTCCCGCTGCAGCAGCTCCTGGAAACGCTGAGAAAAACGGGAATTTTCAACAATTCCCAGCTCAGAAAATGTCAAAAAATCAAAAATATCAAATAAAAATCAAACTGAAAAAATCCCCACAGAAATCGCCCCAAAAATTGCCCCCAGAAATGCCCCCGGAATCCAAAGGAAATCCAAAAAACATCCCCCGGGTTCCTCTGCAGCAGCTCCTGGAAACGCTGAGAAAAACAGGAATTTTCAGTAATTCCCAGCTCAGAAAATGTCAGAGATTCAATAAAATAAAATAAAAGTTAAACAGAAAAAATCCCCACAGAAATCGTCAAAAAAATCCCCCCGAGATCCCCCCGGCTCCCTCTGCAGCAGCTCCTGGAAACGCTGAGAAAAAGCCCAATTTTCAACAATTCTGAATTTTGAAAAAGGGAAAAAAGAGGAAAAAAGGGGAGAAAAAGGGGGAAGAGAGGAAAACGAGGCAGAAACGAGGGAGAAACGGGGAAGAAATGAGGGAGAAACGAGGGAGAAACGAGGGAGAAACGAGGGAGAAACGGGGGAGAAAAGAGGGAGAAAAGTGGGAAAAGAGGGAGAAATGTGGGAAAAGGAGAAAAGAAGAAATGAGGAAGAAACGAGGGAGAAAAGAGGGAAAGAAGACAGAAAAAAGTGGGAAAAAAGTGGGAAAAGAGTGGGAAAAGTGGGAAAAGAAGGACAAGAGAGGGAGAAAAGTGGGAAAAGAGGAAGAAAAGATAAAAAAGAGGGAGAAAAGGGCCGAATGGGCGGGCAGGGGCAGGGGCCCACCTGCAGCTCGGCCTGCTCCTGGCGCAGCATGTTGCGCAGGATCTGCGCCGCGTGCTTCTGCACCTCCGGGTCCTGTGGGGACAAACGGGAATTTGGGGGGCTGATGGAATTTCGGGGGGCCCTGATGGAGTTCGGGGTGCCCTGATGGAATTCTGGGCGGTCCCTGATGGAATTCTGGGATCCCCTGCTGGAATTTTGGGTTTCCGTGACAGGACTCGGATTCCTTGACAGGATTCTGGGTTTCCCTGATGGAGTTTGGGGTGCTCTGACAGAATTCTGGGCTTCCCTGCTGGAATTTTGTGTTTCCCTGTGGAATTTTGGCTCACCTGGAGGGGCCTGGGCTCGGTGATGCGTTGGGAACATCCGGAAGGTTCCGGCTCCTGCTGAGATCCCGAAATTCCCCCAGAGCCAGGAGGGGATCCCAGCAGGGTCAGGGCCACGTAAGCACCAGCTGGGAACAAAAAAACCCAAATAAAACCAAATAAAAATGGGATTTGGGAAATGTCAGGGAGAAATTCCAGGCAAAGTTTGGGATAAAGGGGTTGAGGGGAAGATTTGTAGGGAAAAGGGAGAAGAAAAGAAATTCCAGGGGAAAAAAAAAAAACCCAGAGGAATTGAGAGCGAGAAGGATTTCCTGGAAAAATTTTGGGGTGAAATTTAAGAAGGATTTGGGATGAAATAAAAAGGATTTCCTGGAAAATAATGCAGGAAAAAGGGATGGAAACACTTCCAAGAGGGGTGGAAAATTCCCAAAGGGGGGAAAACGTTCTCCCCTCACCCCAACTCCACCATTTTCCCATGGAATGGGAAGAGAATTCCCAGGAATTTCAGCCTCGTACTCACACTTGATCAACTTCACCACTTCCAGGTGGGAGCTGTTGGTCACCATTGTCCCGTTCACCTGGAAAAAAACGGGAAAAGTCGGAAAAAATGGCTGGAAAATGGGAATTTTGGGATCACCTGGAGGGATTTGGGATTCCCCTGAGGGAATTTTGGGATTCCCCTGAGGGAATTTTGGGATTCTCTGCTTGAATTCTGAAGTTCCCATCTGGATTTTTGGGTTTTGCTGATGGAATTCCCCAGCTGGAAATGGGGATTTTCCCAGGAATTTTCCCCAGGAAGATGGAGAAAAGGGGTTTGGGAAGGTGGAAAAGGGGTTTGGGAAGGTGGAAAAGGGGGATTTGGGAATGTGGAAAAGGGGGGTTTGGGAATGTGGAAAAGGGGGGTTTGGGAACGTGGGAGGGAAATTTGGGAAGGCCAACCTTGACAATCCTGTCGCCCTCCTGCACGCCGGCCCTCATGGCAGCCCCACCTGCAGAGAGCCAAGAGAACAGATCCCAAATTTTCCTGGAATATCCCACGGGGATTTTTCCACTCCCTCCACCCCATCCCATCCAATCCCAGAGCAAAACCTCTCCCAAACTGGGAATGTTCCAGAAGGAAAATCGTGTTTTTCCCCACATTTTCCCCACACTTTCCCTCCATTTCTCCCATGTTTCTGCCATTTTTCCCGGGTTTTCTTTCCTTTCCCCCTCAATTTCTGTCTTTCCCCTCACATTTCCTCCCGCATTTTCTCCGTTTTCCCACCATTATTTCGATTTTCCCCAGAGTTTCCCATTTCCCCACATTTTCCCTCCACGTCCCCCTCATTTTCTCCCTCTCCTGCCCATTTTTCTCCATTTTCCTGTCATCATCTCCTAATTTTTCTCCATTTCCCAGATTCTCCTGTCACTTTCTCCCTCACATTCCTGCCATTTTCTCCCCCGTTTTCCCATCATTTTCTCTCTCATGTTCCCACCCTTTTACCCCTCATGCTCCTGCCGTTTTCTCCCTTGTTTCTCCATTATTTTTTCCCTCATTTTCCTCCCATTTTCTCCCTCATGTTCCCGCCATTTTCTCCCCAATTTTCTCCCTCATGTTCCCACCATTGTCTCCCCCATTCTCTCTCACGTTCCCACCATTTTCTCCCCCATTTTCTCCCTTGTGTTCCCACCATTTTCTCTCCTTCTCCCTCACGTTCCCGCCATTTTCTCTCCCATCTTCTCCCTCATGTTCCCACCATTGTCTCCCCCATTTTACCCCTTGTGTTCCCACCATTTCTCCCTCATGTTCTCGCCATGTTCTCCCCCATTTTCTCCCTCACGTTCCTGCCATTTTCTCTCCCATCTTCTCCCTCACGTTCCCACCATTTTCCCCTCCATTTTCTCCCTCACGTTCCTGCCATTTTCTCCCTCACGTTCCTGCCATTTTCCCCCTCACGTTCCCGCCATTTTCTCTCCCATCTTCTCCCTCATGTTCCCACCATTGTCTCCCCCATTTTACCCCTTGTGTTCCCACCATTTCTCCCTCATGTTCTCGCCATGTTCTCCCCCATTTTCTCCCTCACGTTCCTGCCATTTTCTCTCCCATCTTCTCCCTCACGTTCCCACCATTTTCCCCTCCATTTTCTCCCTCACGTTCCTGCCATTTTCTCCCTCACGTTCCTGCCATTTTCCCCCTCACGTTCCCGCCATTTTCTCTCCCATCTTCTCCCTCATGTTCCCACCATTGTCTCCCTCACGTTCCTGCCATTTTCCCCCTCACGTTCCCGCCATTTTCTCTCCCATCTTCTCCCTCATGTTCCCACCATTTTCTCCCTCACGTTCCTGCCATTTATCTCCCCATTTTCCCCCTCAGGTTCCCGCCATTTTCTCTCCCATTTTCCCCCTCACGTTCCCGCCATTTTCTCCCCCATTTTTCTCCATTTTCCCCCCATTTTCTCCCCCAGCCTGAGGCCGGACGAGAGGCTCCCTGGGGACTGTCCGGCCTGTCCGGCCGCGTGTCCGGCCGCGTGTCCGGCCGCGTGCCCACCTGGCCGCACGGACTGCACGAGCACCACGCGGTCGCCGCTGACGGTGAAGCCGAAGCCATGCTGGTCCCGCTGGATGACCACACAGCGCTGCACCAGCCCTGGGGACAGATGGACACACGGACATGGGGACACGGGCACAGGACGGAGAGGACGAAGGGGACGAAGAGGAGGGAATGAGGCTCCGGAGTGCAGGTTTGGCTCTGGGGAACCCCCCGGCACCAGAGGCTGCAAGGCCTCAGGGTCATTGTCCACCCTTGACCACCACATCCTGTGGCCACCCATGGCCTTGGGGTCATCCACCCTTGACCACCAGGTCTGCTGGCCATCCATGGCCTTGGGGTCATCCATCCTTGACCTCAAGGTCTGCTGGCCATCCATGACCTCGTGGTCATTGTCCACCCTTGACCACCAGGTCCTGTGGCCACCCATGACCTCATGGTCATTGTCCACCCTTGACCACCACATCCTGTGGCCACTCCTGACCTCGGGGTCATCATCAGTCCTTGACCACCCCATCCGCTGGCCACCCACAACCCCGGACTCCACGGCCCCGAATTCCCCTCTGTGGGACCCCAAATTCCCGAATCCCACCATTCCAAGGGCAGGAGAAGATGCAGACGCCCACCCTGGACCCCGAGTGACCACTGGGGGTGACCGTCCCCGGCACTCCGGCCGCGATTCCCACCTGTGGGCTCCGAGGCGTCCGAGGGCTGCCGGTGGTGGCCGGGGGACCTTCGCTCCGAAGGGGAATCGCCCAGGGAGGACGAGAGGCTGCTCAACCTGGGACGAGGAACGGGAATTCGGGAATTTCGGAGTTTTTGGGAGGTCAGGAATGGCCGGAGATGACCCCTGGTCACTCTGGAAACTCCCAATCCATGGAGAGGCGAGGCCAAGGCGCGGCCACCACGTGAACATCCAGAAGAATCTCCGGGAATTCCTTTGGAAACCTCCAGGGACGGGGATCCAACCCCTCCCCGAACCCCTCCCGACACTTCCCAACCTTTTTTCCACGGAAAAATTCCTGATTCTGACCTGGATCCCTCTTTTCTGGAGGATGAGCCAGAGCAATCTCCAGGAATTCCCTCCAGGGACGGGGATCTGACCCTCCCTGACGCTTCCCAACCCTTTTTCCATGGAAAAATCATCCCAAATTTCCAACCCTGGCCCAGCTCGAGGCCATTTCCTTTTATTCTGTCTCATTCCTTGGCATCAGATCCCAAATTTTTCCCTGGAAAAACCCAAAATTCCCAGGAAAATCCCTTTTCTCCAGGCTGAGCCTCGCCAAGGGACAAAAGAAAATCCCAGGGAAAAAACCAATTCCCTGAGGATTTTCCAGCCCCTTTTTTCGCAGCTTTTCCAAACCCATCCCCTTTTTATTCCACCAGAGGCCCCAGCCTTGGCCCCTGCCCTGAACATTCCCGGCCAATCCGGGGGAAAATCAGGATTAAACCTCGGGATTATCCCAAGCCCAGCTCAGCCCACAGCAAAAATCAATTTTTTTTTCAGAGTTTTTTTCTTTTCCTCCTCAAATTTTGGGATTTTGGCATTCCCGAGACGTTTTTCCGTCAAAGCTTCGGCAGAAATTCCAGGAATTCCCCCAAAAATCCCACCCAGGGCTGATCCAAAGGGATCCAGAGGCTTTTCCTGCCCCTTCTGGAAGCAGCCGGGGCTTAACGAGGCTATAAAAAAGTCGTTTAATTCGGCTTAATTAAAGCTCCTTAATTGCCTCGGGGGCGGCCGAGCCACAATTCTCATCCCAGCCCGGATCTTCCCTGCCCAGCTCCCAAAAAATTCCCAAATTCCCCCCAAAAATTGGAGTTTGAAACGGGCAAATTCGATGGGAATTGCCTGAAAATCTCAGTCCGGAGGTTCCATCCACAGCTCCCAAAAAATCCGGGGGGGAAACGGAGATTTTGGGCTGAAACTCTGGGATTTGGGTAAAACTCTGGGATTTTGGGGTAAAAATCTGGAATTTTGGGGTAAAAATCTGGGATTTTGGGGTGAAATTTTGGGCTTTTGGGTAAAACCCTGGGATTTTGGGGTGAAACTGTGATTTTGGAGTAAAACCTTGGGATTTTGGGATAAATCTCTGGAATTTGGGGGTAAAAATCTGGGATTTTTGGGGTGAAATTTTGGGATTTGGGTTGAAATGCCGTGATTTTGGGGGAAAATTCTGGGATTTTGGGTGAAATTCTGGGATTTTGGGGTGAAACTGTGATTTTTGGAGTAAAACCTTGGGATTTGGGGGTGAAATTTTGGTATTTTGGGGTGAAACTCTGGGATTTTGGGGTGAAACTCTGGGATTTTGGGAGAAACTCTGGGATTTTGGGATGAAACTCTTGGATTTTGGGAGAAACTCTGGGATTTTGGGGTGAAACTCTTGGATTTTGGGAGAAACTCTGGGATTTTGGGAGAAACTCTGGGATTTTGGGAGAAACTCTGGGATTTTGGGGTGAATCTCTGGGATTTTTGGCGTTTGGGGGATGTGGGAGGAGACTCAGCTCACATTCAGGAATCCCAACTCTCCGAGGAACCAAAAATTCCCAAATTCCCCCCAATTTTAACGGCAAAACCTCCGAATTCCCAAATCCCTTTTCCCCTCAGGGAACGTGGAAACATTTTTGAATTCCCAAACGAACAAAACCCTCGGGGGATCTCAGGGGATTATTTTATTTTATTTTATTTTATTTTATTTTATTTTATTTTATTTTATTTTATTTTATTTTATTTTTTCCCCCCACGTTCCCACGGCGCTTGGGGAGTTCTGGGAGGAATTCCAGGAGTTCGGATCCCTCTGGAATTTCTCCTCGGATTTTGCAACATTTTCTTTCCCTCCCTGCCGGGGGCTGCGGCTCCCTGGGAAAACACCAGGAAAGAAAAACCCCAGAGACGGGAGAAAAACCAGAATTTTTCCCTGTTTTTAGGGCTTTAAACCCTGATTTATCCCAGATTTCGGCGGGATTTTCCAGCTGGGATTACAAATTTCTTGTGGGAAGAGATGGGAAGGAAGCCAAAAGTCAGAACTGTTGGCAAATGGGATTTTTTCCCCATTTTTCCTGCTTTAAACTGAATTTCTGTGGGATTTTCCAGCTGGGAATCCCAAAGTTCTTGTGGGAAGGGACCCAGTGGTCAGAAACGTTGGAAAATGGGATTTTTTCCCCATTTTTCCTGCTTGAAACCGAGTTTCTGTGGGATTTTCCAGCTGGGAATCCCAATGTTTTTTGGGGAAGGGACCCAGTGGTCAGAAACGTTGGAAAATGGGAATTTTTCCCCCCCATTTTTACGCTTTAAATGTGATTTATCCCGAATTTCCGTGGATTTTCCAGCTGGGAATCCCAAAGGTCTTTTGGGAAGGGACCCAGTGGTCAGAAACGTTGGAAAATGGGAATTTTTTCCCCCCATTTTTAGCGCTTTAAATGTGATTTATCCCGAATTTCCGTGGATTTTCCAGCTGGGAATTCCAACCCTATTTCAGCAACGGATCCCAACGGGACGACACCACCCGGAGAGATCCCAAATATTAAAAAATCTGATTTTTTTCAGGATATTTTTGATTTTTTGGTGGTTTTTTTTCCCAGGGATTCTCCAGGAAGCCGCTCCCGATTGCAGCCCCGAGAATTCCCGGCAGTTTAATGATTAACAGGGAAACCACTCCGGGGAAAAACGGGAAGTGGCAGAGCCGGTTTGGTTGGGAATTCCGGATCTTGGGAATTCCCTGGCCCCCAGGGGATCCTTTTTCATTTCTTCCTCCCATTTTCCCTGGGGATTTATGGAATTCCGTGGCTGGGAGGGACCCTAAAATCCCTGGGATGAGGGAGGGAAATTTTTCCTGATTTTTCAGGAATTGGGTAATTCCAGAGGTGGGGAATTTGTGGAATAACCAGGGCAGGATTCGGGATTTATCCCGAAAATCTCAAATAAATCAGGACAGGGAATCCTGGAATGGTTTGGGATGGGAAAGATCCCAAAAAAATCCTTAAAAATCTGTAAAAATCCATTAAAAATCTGTAAAAAAATCCATAAATTCTCAGCTAAAATCCTCAATTTCTGAGGGTTTTCCAAGGGTTTATCCCACACAAAATTCCTGAAATTATTCCCCAAAACAAGTGGGATTTTCCAAGGGTTTATGCTGGAAAAATTTCCCAAATTCACCCCAAAAAACAACTGGGATTTCTCCAGGATTTATCCCACAAAAACACCCTGAAATCAGCCCCAAAACAAACGGGAGTTTCCGAGGGTTTATCCCACTAAAAATTCCCAAATTTCTCTTAAAACGGAGCAAAATAATCCAGGAAAAAACTAATTCCCAGATATTGGAAATATCCCCAAAATCAGAACGGTTTGGGTTATTTTTCCCCCCACAATAATCCCAAAATTTGGGAGTTTTATCCCAAAATGCTGCTCCCCAGAGGGATTCCGGGAAATATGGGATGGGCTGAGCTCTCCCCATTCCCAAAATCCCGGAAATTTAACCCAAAATACCGCAGGGGTGGGGTGGGGCAGGCTAAACCCTCCGAGAATCCACCAAAATCCCAGAGTTTCAGCACAAAGTCCCAGAATTTCACCCCAAAATCACAGAATTTCACCCCAAAATCCCAGAATTTCACCCCAAAATCACAGTTTCACCCCAAAAATCTCAGAATTTCACCCCAAATTGCCACTTTTCCCCCGAGGAATGGGGTGAGGGCTCCAGACCAGGCTGAGCCCCCTCCGTGAACCCCCAGAGCCCCAAAATCCCCAAATTTCACCCCAAAATCCCCGAATTTCACCCCCAAATCCCCAAATTTCACCCCCCAAATCCCAGAGCCTCAAAATCCCAAGAGTGTCCCCCAAAAAATCTCAGAATTTCACCCCAAATCGACGCTTTTCGCACGAAAAACGGGGTGAGAGCTGCAGACCGGGCTGAGCCCCCTCCCTGAACCCCAAAACTCCCGAAATCCCAGAGTTTCACCCCAAAATCCCAGAGTTTCACCCCAAAATCCCAGAGTTTCACCCCAAAACACCGCAGGGATGGGTTGAGGGGTCCGAGACCAGCTGAGCCCCCTCCTCCAAGCCCCAAAATCGCAGAATTTCACCCCAAATCGCCGCTTTTCTCACCAAAAAATGGGGCGGGAGGTCCAGACCGGGCCCCCTCGCAGAGCCCCCAGAGCCCCAAAATCCCCAAATTTCACCCCAAAACACTGCAGGGATGGGCGCGGGTTCCAGGAGGAGCTGAGCTCACTCCTCTAAACCCCAAAATCCCCGAATTTCACCCCAAATCGCCGCTGTTCCCCCGAGGAACGGGGTGAGGGCTCCGGACCGGGCTGAGCTCCCTCCCTGAACCCCCGCAGCCCCAAAATCGCAGAATTTCACCCCAAAATCCCCGAATTTCACCCCAAAATACTGCAGGGACGGCGTGAGGGGTCCGGGACGAGCTGAGCTCCCTCCCCTCACCCCCCCAAATCCCAGAATTTCACTCCAAAATCCCCGAATTTCACCCCAAAATCCCCGAATTTCACCCCAAAATCCCCGAATTTCACCCCAAAATCCCCGAATTTCACCCCAAAATCCCCGAATTTCACCCCAAATCGCGGCTTTTCTCCCGAGGAACGGGGTGAGCGCTCCGGCACGAGCTGAGCCCCCTCCCCTCACCCACAAAATCCCCCAAATCTCAGAATTTCACCCCAAAATCCCAGAGTTTTATCCCCAAAACCCCCAGCATTTCACCCGAAAACACTGCAGGGACGGAGTGGGGGATCGGGGACGAGCTGAGCCCCCCCCCCCCCCCCCCCCACNCCCCCTCCCCTCACCCCCCTAAACGCCCCAAATCTCAGAATTTCACTATAAAATCTCAGAATCTCACCCCAAAATCCCCGAATTTCCCCTCAAATCCTCTCTCTCCCCCCCCCGCTCCGCTCAAGGAACGAAGCGGGGGCTCCACCCCGAGCCAACCCCCGTTTCCCCTCAGCCGAAACCCTCCCAATTCTCCCCAAACCCCTCCGGCCGTGCCCGTGTCGGGGCTCTCCCCTCACGCCCGTACCTGTCCGGGGCCTGCGGAGGCCTCACGCTCATGGTGGAGGCTCTGTCAGGGCTCCCGGAGCCGCCGCCCCGCTCCGGCCGTCCCCGCCACCATCCCCGCTCCCGGCGGCTCCGCTGGCCTCGGGGGGTCCCGAGTGACCCCCCCCAAGGCCCCCCGAGCCCCCCAAAGGTGCGGTTTGGGTGCCGGGCCGGCTTGTGGGGGGCTCCCCCTCCCGCCTTGGGGGCCGGGCTGAGGGAGAGGCCTGGAGGCCGCTCCCAATCCCCGGGCTCGCCCGGCCCCCCTGGCCGGGCACGGCGGGGCAGCGCCCGCGGGGGCGGAGGGATCGGCGGGGACACGGGGAAGGGAGGGACGCGGGGTGACCTCGGGCTGTGGGGGACACGGGGGACAGCGTGGGTTTGGGGGTGTGAGGGGACACGGGGTGACCTCGGGCTG
>VZDJ01000109.1:166737-187319 GCA_008694505.1 Cyanoderma ruficeps
GGGACGGGGCCGGGCCGGGGCCGGGACGGGCCCGGGACGGGGCCGGGACGGGGCCGGGACGGCTCGAGGAACACCAGAGAGGCGGGGACAAGGGCAGGGCCACAACGGGCCTGGAGATGGAGTCAAAGCCGGCCCTGAGCGGCGTAAATAGAGCTGAGCTGGACACGGAACGGCTCAGCCGGACCCAAACGGACCCGAAACAGCCCCAAAACAGCCCAAAATCGGCCCGAGAAACGGGAGGGAGCTGGAGAGGAAGGCAGGGCCAAGACGGGCCTGGAAATGGAGTCAAAACAGGCCCAAAACAGCCCAAAAAGAGCCCCAAAACCAGAACCGAGGGGGATCCGCAGCAAGGGCCAAAACAGACCAAAAGCAGCCCCAAAATACTCCCAAAACCAGCTGGAAACAGCTCCAAAACCAGCCCAAAACCATTCCCAAAACTGGCCACCAAACCCCCACAAAGCCAGCCCCAAACCCAGCCCAAAATACCCCCCAACCCAGCCCCAAAACACCCGAAAATCAGCCCCAAAACACCCCAAAGCAGCCCCCGAACCTCCCAAAATCAGCCCAAAAAAATCCAGATCCAACCCCCCCAACCCGCCCCAAATCACCCCAAAAACACCCAAAAAATCCACAAACGTCACCGACATTTATTTACAGGCGGGGCGGGGGGTGTGGGGGGTGCTGGCCACGCCCCTCTCTGTCGCGACAGAGCGCACGGGCGACAGAGGGGCCGGGGGAGGGGAGGGGGGGTGAGGAGCTGCTCTCGGTGATGGCGCCGAAATTCCGGCGGAATTCCCGAATTTCCCCCGTCCCGGAAAATCCCAAAACATGCGGGAACCCCCCCGGGACCCCAAAATCCTCCTCAGGGACCCCAAAATTCACCCCGGGGACCCCAAAAATCCTCCCGGGGACCCCAGAATCCCTCTCGGGACCCCAAAAATCCTCCCCGGGGGACCCCAAAAATCCTCCCCAGAGACCCCCGGCCTGGATCCCCCTCCCCAAAACAGTCTCGGGCAGGGATTTGGGGTGAAATCCGAGGATTTGGGGGTCGGGAGAGGGGAAATCTGTCCGTGTTTGGGGTCAGGGGGATCCTCCCACCCCCAAACCCCTCAGGGACCCCCCAAATTCCCCAGGGATCCCCAAAATTCCGGCTCCACCACCTTCGGTTGGGATCTCCCTTCCCCAAAAGAGTCTCGGGCAGGGATTTGGGGTGAAATCCGAGGGCTTTGGGGTCGGCAAAGGGGGAAAATTGTGCAGTTGTGGGGTCAGGGGGATCCTCCCACCCCAAAACCCCTCAGGGACGCCCCCAGGGACCCCAAAATCGTGGCTCCAGCACCTCTGATGGGGATCTCCCACCCCAAAACAGTCTCGGGAGGATTTGGGGCGGGGGTTTGGGGTGAAATCCGAGGGTTTGGGGTGGGGAGAGGGGAATCTGTCCGGGTTTGGGGTCGGGGTTTGGGGTTTGGCACACGACTCTTCACAGCCCTTCCCGGAGGTCCCGGCGCTGCGGGGCCCTGGGGGGAACAGTCCCGGCTTTTGTGGGCTCGGGGGTCCCCAAAAAGGGCCCCGACCCCAAGAGCGGCCCCGTTTATAGGGGCAGACCCCACCCCAACCCTTTAATCCCATTTTTGGGGCCGTTCCCCCTCCCCGACCCTTTATCCCCAACGCTTTTGGGGTCTGGGGTGTCCCCACAAAATCCCTTTTTTTGGGGGCACCCCCAACCCCTTAAATCCCATTTTTGGGGCCGTTCCCCCTCCCCGACCCTTTAACACCTGCTGTTTTTGGGGTCCCCCAAATGTCCCTTTTTGGGGTCACCCCGACCCTTTAACCCTCGTTCTTTTGGGGCCCAAAATATCCCCAAATTTTGGGGTCACCCCCACCCTTTAACCCTTCATCTCCCACTCTTTTGGGGTCCCCCAAATATCCCCATTATTTTGGTGTCCCCCCCCAACCCTTTAACCCTTTCTCCCCCACCCTTTTGGGGCCCAGGGGTCCCCCAAATTTTGGGGTTACCCCCACCCTTTAACCCTTTATCCTCCACCCTTTTGGGGTCCCCATTTTTTTGGTGTCCCCCCCACCCTTTAACCCTTCATCCCCCACTCTTTTGGGGTCCCCCAAAGCCCCCCAGTTTTGGGGTGCCCTCACCTGTGTCCCTATGTCACCTCCTGGGCCGTGTCCTCTGGGGGTCTCTGGCTCTGCTCGGGCCCCCCCGGGGGGGATTTTGGGGTGGGGCTCTCGGATTTTTGGGGTTCACTCGGTTCCGGGGGGGCTTCGGGGGGGCTGGGACCCTGCGGGGAGAAATTTTGGGGGGATTCTCGTGGGGTTTGGGGGTTTTTTGGGGTTTTTTTGCAGTTTTTCAGGGTTTTCCTGCAGGTTTTTTGGGAACACTCCCCATTTTTGGGGATTTTCGTGGTTTTTGGGATTCCCACAGGGGGTTTTTTTTAGGATTCAAGTGGCCTTTTTTTTTTGGGATTCCCACTTTTTTTTTGGGATCCTTTTTGGGGTTTTTTAGCAATTCTCATTGGGATTCTTTTTTTTTGGGGGATTCCCACTTTTTATTTATGATCCTAATTTGATTTTTTAGCAATTCCGGACGGATTTTTTGGGGGATTCCGGCGATTTTTTGGATTCCCTTTTTTTTTTAGGATTCCCTGGTGGGTTTTTTGGGGTCCCCGACCTGGTCGTTGCCCTCGGGGGGGCTCCTGCAGACGATGTCACTGAACTGTCCCTCCCCGGGGCTCTCCTCCGCCGGCGCCGCGGGCGTGGCGGCTGCGGGGCGAAAAAACGGGGGAAAAAACGTGGAAAATGGGAAAAAACGGGGGAAAAACGGGGAAAAGTGGGGGGGGAAAATAGGGGAAAGTGGGGGGAAAAATAGGGAAAAGTGGGGAAAAAACCCGGGGAAAAATTGGGAAAAGTGGGGGGAAATAGGGAAAAGCAAGAAAAAAAAATGGGGAAAAAATAGGGAAAAGTGGGGAAAAGACCAGGGGAAAAATAGGGGAAAAAATGGGGAAAAAATAGGGGAAAGTGGGGAGAGAAAACAGGGAAAATGGGAAAAGGAGAAAAATGGGAAAGCAGGGAAACTGGAAAACAGGGCAAAGGGGAAAACGGGAAAACGGGAAAAATGGGGAAATGGGGAACGGGGAAAAGGAGGAAATGGGAAAAATGGGAAACCGGGAAAAGGGGAAAACAAGAGAACGGGGAAAAGGGGGAAACGGGAAAAGGGGGAAAGGGGGAAAGGGGAAAACGGGAAAATGGGAAAAGAGGAAAACGGGGAAAAGGGGAAAAGAGGAAAAGGGGAAAATGGGAAAGGGGAAAAAGGGGAGAGGGGAGAGCAGGTCCGTGGGGGGGTTTGGGGCTCCTGACCTGCCTCGGCCGCCTTCTCCCCCTTGGCCCTCCAGCACCAGAAGGCGCCGCCCAGGCTGACGGCGACCAGGATCAGGGACAGCACCACGTACCCCGAGGTGGAGAACGCCGAGGGACCCCCTGGGGACACGGGGACACCCCGGGGTGACACCCTGACCCACGTCACCCTGACCCCTGTCACCCTGCCTGTGTCACCCTGACCCCTGTCACCCTCCCTGTGTCACCCTCAGTGTGTCAACCCCATGTCACCCTCAGTGTCACTTTCAGTGTCACCCCATTATCACCCCATTGTCACCCCGCTGTCACCCCCATTGTCACCCCCATTGTCACCCCACTGTCCCCCGGTGTCCCCCTCGGTGCCACCCCCGGTGTCCCCCGGTGTCCCCGTGTCACCTCCTCCCCGGCAGAGGCTCTGCAGGTCGAAGAGCGCCACCTTGCTGTCGGCGGGGTTGCTGACGGTGCAGGTGTAGGTGACGTTGGCGGCCGTGGGTGGCAGGGCCACCCTCAGGGTGGTGCCGTCGGGGGACAGCTGGTGGCGGCCGCCGGGGCCGGGCTGTGCCCAGGCCAGGCTGTCGCGCTGCCAGGTGACATTGACGGCGCCTTTGCCGCTGCCCTGGCACTGCAGCGTCAGGTTACACCACTCCAGGGTGCTGGCCAGGAGCTGGCTGCGCGTCCGCGGGCTGGGCACCGACTCTGCCGGGGACAGAGACACGGGGGGGTCACACAGGGGACACACAGGGGACACCCAGGGGACACCAGGACCCCCAAAAACCCACCCCGGGCAGAGTTTGGGGTGCTGCCAGGAGCTGGCTGCGCGTCCGCGGGCTGGGCACCGACTCTGCCGGGGACATGGATGGGGGACACTCAGGGGACACTCAGGGGACACCCCAAAAACCCGCCCCGGGCAGAGTTTGGGGTGCTGGCACCGACTCTGCACCAGGGCACGGATGGGGGTCACACAGGGGACACCCAGGGGACACCAGGACACCCCAAAAAACACAAAATCAATCAGAGTAATTAACTAACGAGCCTTGCCTCACCATAGACGGTGAGGTTGAAGCTCTGGTCGTCCACCAGCACCGGCTCAAACCCTGTTTCTGCTCCGTGCCTCAGTTTCCCCCACCCTAAATCCCATCTGAATTAAATAAATAAATTTTTTAAGAAAATACAAAACCAATTAGTCTAATTAACTAACGAACCCCCTCTCACCGTAGACGGTGAGGTTGAAGCTCTGGTCATCCACCAGCACCGCCTCAAACCCCGTCTCTGCTCCGTGCCTCAGTTTCCCCCATCCCCAAAACCTGACAAATTTTTTTTTAAAAAAATCAGACTAATTAACTAACGAACCCCCTCTCACCGTAGACGGTGAGGTTGAAGCTCTGGTCGTCCACCAGGGCCGGGGGCAGTTTGATCCTGGCCCCGAAGACGCCGCTGTCCCCGCGCTGCAGCTCGCGGATGCGCAGGGCGGTGCCGTTGAGCAGCTCCAGGCGGCGGCCGAAGCGGTCGCGGGGGTCCGGCCGCTCCAGCCCCCCCGGGCCCACCTCGGCCACCTGGATGGTGGCCCCGGAGCCCCCCGAGAAGCTCCACTCGATCTCCTTCCACGTCTGGTTGGGCGGGAGGCGCGGGGCCAGCAGCACGGAGCCGCCCAGGACGCCGTTCACCTGCCGCGGCGCCGAGCGGCCCTGCCCGAACAGCAGCTCTGGGACACACAAAACAGGATTTGGGGACATTTGGGGACATTTCAGGGTGTTTCGGGGCCGTTGGTGGCCGCTGTGGCCGGGGCCAGCAGCATGGAGCCGCCCAGGACGCCGTTCACCCGCCGCGGCGCCGAGCGGCCCTGCCCCAACAGCAGCTCTGGGACACAAAATACGGGGTTTGGGGATGGTTGGAACATCTCGAGATGGTCTGGGGACATCTCAAGATGTTTTGGGGATGTTTGGAAATGTTTTAGGGACGTCTCGAGATGTTTTGGGGACATTTGGTGAAGTTTCAGGGACATCTCGGGATGTTTTGGGGACGTTTGGAGATGTTTGGAACATCTCGAGATGTTTTGGGGACATATGGGGATGTTTGGGGGACGTTTGGTGGAGTTTCAGGGACATCTCGAGATGTTTTGAGGACATTTGGGGACATCTTGAGGTGTTTTGGGGACATTTGGGGACATCTTGGGGATGGTTAGGAGAGTTTCAGTGACGTTAGAAAACATTTGGAGGACATTTGGGGATGTTTTGAGGACATTTGGGGATGTTTTGGGAACATTTGGGGATGTTTTGGGAACATCTCGAGATGTTTTGGGGACATTTGGGGATGGTTTGAGGACATTTGGTGAAGTTTTGGGGACATCTCAAGATGTTTCGGGAACATTTTGGGGACATTTGGGGACGTTTGACGACATTTGGTGACATTTTGAGACATTTGGGGACGATTTTGGGGATTTTTGGGGACATTTTGGGACTTTTTGGGGACATTTTTGGGAACATCTGACAAAGTTTGGCAACATTTTCGGGACATTTGGGGATTTTTGGGAACATTTGGGGAGTTTTTGGGGACATTTGGGGACGTTTTTGGGACATTTGACAAAGTTTGGCAACGTTTTGGGGACATTTTTGGAGATTCGGGGACATTTTGGAGACATTTTGGGTCATTTTGGGTCACTTTGAGGATATTTTGGATATTTGGGGACATTTTTGGGAGATTTTGGGACATTTTTGGGACATTTTTGGGAGATTTGGGGACAAAGCTCAGCGGGAAGAAGCAGCAGCAGTTTCCGGGCTGGGATTGGAGCAGTTCGTGGTCCAAAAAGGGGGAAAAGCAGAAATTTTGGGGGAAAAATCAGCTAAAAAGGTCAAAATCTAAAATCTACGGGTTCAGATTTGGGATAGACCCCAAAAATGAAGGAAAAAATTGGAATTTTTTGGGGTAAAAATGGGCTAAAAAGGTAAAAAACCCTAAAATCTACAGGTTCAGATATGGGGTTGAGAGGTGAACCCCAAAAAATAGAGGAAAAAATGGAATTTTTTGGGTAAAAATCAGCCAAAAAAGGTCAAAACTAACTACGGGTTTAGATTCGGGACGAGCCCCAAAAATGAAGGGAAAATACGGAATTTTTGGGGTAAAAAACGGGTAAAAAAGGTCGAAAAAAAAATTCTAAAATCTACGTGTTTGGATTTGGGGGAGAACACTCCAAAATAGAGGGAAAAAAATGGAATTTTTGGGGTAAAAATCAGCCAAAAAAGGTCAAAACTAACTACGGGTTTGGATTCGGGACGAGCCCCAAAAACGAAGAGAAAATACGGAATTTTTGGGGTAAAAAACGGGTAAAAAGGTGAAAAACCCTCTAAAATCTACGTGCTCAGAGCGGGGGCTGGCGCGGCCCCGTCTGAAGCTCTCACCAGAACAACGCTCCAGGAGAGACTGGGTGGAATTCCCGGGCAGAATTTCCAAAACCTCATTTTCTGCCTCAAAACGAACCTCCTGCAGCAGCCCTGCGGAAAACCGACATGGGGAGTTTCCCTTTTTTTATTTTTTTGGGAAATTTTTAAGTTTTTGGGGAGAGGATTTCTGGAAAATTGGGATTTTTGGGGTGAATTTCTGTAGAATTTTGGGGGTTTTGGGGTGGAATTTCTGCAAAATTGGGATTTTGGGGGGTAAATTCGTGTGGAATTTGGGGTTTGGGGTTGGGATTTCTGCAAAATTGTTTTTTTTGGGGTGAATTTCTGTAGAATTTTGGGGGTTTGGGGGTGGGATTTCTGGAAAATTGGGGGTTTTGGGGGTAAATTTGTGTGGAATTTGGGGTTTTGGGTGGGATTTCTGGAAAATTGGGATTTTTTGGCTTAAATTTCTGTGGAATTTGGAGGTTTTGGGGAGAGAAGTTCTGCAAAATTGGGATTTTTGAGGGTTTTTTTGGGTAAATTTCCGTAGAATTTGGGGGGTTTTGGGGTGGGATTTCTGCAAAATTGGGTTTTTTGGGGGTAAATTTCTGCAAAATTGGGATTTTTGGGGTGGAATTTCTGCAAAATTGGGATTTTTGATCCCCACCGGGCCTGAGCCCCATCCCAGCCCCAGGGGAATGTTTCAATTTCCCATTTTTGGATTTTTTGGGTAAAATTCCTCCTCCAGGAAGTGACAAAACCCCCAAAATTTGGGGGACTTTTGATTCCCACCGGGCTGAGGCTGGTCCCAGCCCCAGGGGAAGGTTCTGAGATTCCCTTTGGGGTTTTTATTTTGATTTTTTTGGCGTTTCCCTGGAACAAAAATCCCGTTCCTGGCGCCGCCCCCGCCGCTCCTCCCCCGCCCAAGCTGTCACCTGCCGCGCCGCCGATTTCGGGAATTTGGGGGAATTTTGGGGGAATTTTTGGGAATTTTGGGACATTCCCGGGCTCCCCTCCGTGTCCTCGTCCCCCCCAAAAAAATCGGGATTAAAGCCGGGATGGCAAACCCAGTTTGTCCTGGGTTTAAATCTTCTTTTCCCCTGATTTTATTCCTGTTTCTCCCAAGTTTTATTCCTGCTTTTCCCAGGTTTTATTCCTGTTTATCTTGGATTTAATTCCTGCTTTTCCTGGGTTTGGTTCCCTTTTATCCCGGATTTTATTCCTGCTTTTCCCGGGTTTAATTCCTGCTTTTCCAACCCCAGATCTTAAATTTTGAGCACTTGGAAAAGTTTTTTTTTTTGGGGGGGGGCGTGGGGCCAAATCCTCCCCAGACTGAGAGCCAAGAGGAGCTTCCCAAAATTCCCTCCAGGAATTCCCCAAATCCCCTCCAGGAATCCCCAAAATTCCCTCCAGGAATTCCCAAATTTCCCTCCAGGAATTCTCCAAAATTCCCTCCAGGAATTCCCAAAATCCCTCCAGGAATCCCCAAAATTCCCTCCAGGAATTCCCAAAATTCCCTCCAGGAATTCCCAAATCCCCTCCTGGAATTCCCGAAATTCCCTCCAGGAATTCCCCAAAACTCCCGATTATTTCCCCGGGATTTTTTGATATTTTTTCCCCCAGAATTCCTGATTTTTTTAACCGGGATTTTTTTATTTATTTCCCTCGGGATTTTTTATTTTTCCCCGGGATGTTTTTTCCCTGAGATTTTTTATTTTTTTTTTCCCCAGAATTCCTGATTTTTTATTTTTTTTCCCCCCGGGATTTTTAACCATTTTCCAGGATTTTATTCCCACCTTTCCCCTCCCGCGGAGGATTTTCTGGAGCCGGGGAGCAGCTCCGCTGCCAAAGCTCCTCCCCGGCTCCTCCTGTTTATCCCAAATTTCCATTTTTTTTTTTCCTCTCCCGCAGCCTCGAGAGGGGGAAAAAAAAAAAATAAATAAAAATCCATCCATGCTCCGAATCCACCCCAAAATTCCCAAAATTCCCCCCAAAAACCCCCAAATTCCAGCCTGGTTTTTAACCCTTCCAACCCCGGCTCCAAATCCCGACAATTTTGGGGTTTTTTCCCACTTTTTCTGGGTTTGTTGGGTTTTTTTTAGGGCATCTCGGCTGGGCGAGGCTAATTAATCAATAAATGCGAATTAAGACGGTAATTAATCTCGCCTGGACGTTTTCCCGCTGGGATAATCCGAAGGGAGGATTTTTTAATTTTTTTATTGAATTTATTATTTTTTTTTAATGAAGGGATTTATGGAATGTTTGGGATTAGCGCGGCGGGAATTAAAAGGCGGGGACTCCTCGCTCCTGGGTTTATGTAAGGAGCTGGTCTGGGAGTTTGGAAAATCGCAGCCCACCCCAAAACCCAAATAAATAAATAAAAATGGGGGGGGAAAAGGGGAAAAATAGAAAAAAAAAAAAAGAAAAAATAGGGGGAAAAAAGGGAAAAAAATTGGGGGGAAAAAAGAGAAAAAAACCCTGAAAAAATATTGAAAAGAATTGGGAAAAGAGAGGAAAGAAAGAGGAAAAAACATGGGAAAGAAGGGGGAAAAAAACCCTGAAAAAAATTTAAAAATGGAAAAAAAAACGGAAAAAAAGAGGAAAAAATGGGAAAAATTGGAAAAAAAATTTAAAAAAATGGGGAGAAATGGGGGGAAAATTGAAAAAAATTGGGGGGAAAAAAGGGGAAAAACAGGGAAAAAATTAAAAATAAATTAAAACCCGCGTCAGAAGGGGGTGCGATTCCCAAACCCTTTGGATGCCGCATTCCAGAGCATTCCAGGGATCCATAGGGGAGGTCCTGGATGCCCCAAAAAAATAAAATAAAATAAATCCCCCAGAGGGTCCCGAGGGGGTTTTTTTTGGGGGGAATCACCCCCAAACTCACCTGGGCCGAGCCCCAGCAGCGCCAGCAGCAGCGAAGGCAGCCGGGATTTGCTCCGGGGTAATTCCCTCTCCATCCTTTTGGGTAATTTTATTTTCAATTTAATTTATTTCCTCTGGAAATCCGCTCAGCTCGATGTGGAGAAGAGGAAAAATCAGCTCGGAGAAGGAGAAGGAGGAGGAGGAGGAGGAGNAGCGGGAGCATCGCGGGCTTCAGAGCGAATTTTTCATTTAAAAAAAAAGAAATTTAGGAATTAAAAGGGAAAAAAAAAATCGGGGAAAAGGGGTTGGAAAGGTGTTGGAAGTAATGGCGGGGGCTGCCGGTGACCCCCGACCCTGCGACATCAGCGGGATCAGTGCCCGGATTAGCTGGGCCCGCCTCTGAGGCTGAGGGGACTCCCGCGAAACATAAAAATAAATTAAAATACAAACGGATGGAGCGGGAATTGTCCCCGAAAAGAGAAACAAACCAACAGCCCACCAACCTGAGTGGATTCTCGGGGGAAAAAACCGTAAAATTAAGTTTAAAATACAAATGGATGGGGCAGGAATTCCTCCGGAGCGAATCCCGGCCGCTGATTCCGCCTCTGAGGCTGAGGGGATTCCCGCCAAAAGAAATTCAAATTAAATTTAAAATACAAATGGATGGAGCGGGAATTGTCTCCGAAAAAAGAAACAAACCAACAGCCCACCAACCTGAGTGGATTATCGGGGAAAAAACCCTAAAATTAAATTTAAAAATACAAATGGATGGGGCAGGAATTCCTCCGGAGCGAATCCCGGCCGCTGAGTCCGCCTCTGAGGCTGAGGGGATTCCCGCCAAAAGAAATTCAAATTAAATTTAAAATACAAATGGATGGAGCGGGAATTGTCTCCGGAAAAAAAAGCCTGAGTGGATTTCCGGGGGAAAAGACCCCTAAAATTAAATTAAAAATACAAATGGATGGAGCAGGAGCGAATCCCGGCCTCTGAGGCTGAGGTGATTCCCGTCAAAAGAAATAAAAATTAAACTTAAAAATATAAATGAGGGAGAGGGAATTCTTCCCGCAACGAGTCCCGGCTGACCTTGCTGATTTTTCATCTTCTTGTCTCTGAGATGAGAGGCTTCTCGGGAAAATAAATTAAAACAAATGAAAAGAAATTCAAAATAAACACAAGGATGGAGCGGCAATTGCCCCGGGTGAAAAAAAATAAAAATAAAAACCTCGGCTGCTTTTGTTGATTCCTTCTTTTTTTTTTCCTGTGCCGGCTGAGAGGATTCCTGCGGGGGAAAATAAAAATTAAATTAAAATTAAAAATATAAAAGATGGAGAGGGAATCGTCCCCGGAAAAAAAAAAAATCTCGGCTGCTGATTCCTCTTCTTCACTCCGGGCTGAGAGGATTCCCCCGAAAAGAAATTAAAATTAAAAATACAAAAGGATGGAGCGGGAATTACTCACGAAAAAATCCCGGCTGGTCCCGGCGTTGATTCCTCCTTTTCTTTTCTCCAAACTGAGTGGATTCCCGCGAAAATAAATTAGAATTGAATTTTAAAAAAATAAAATAAATTAAAAATAAACACAAAGAATGGAGCGGGAATTCCTCCGGAGCGAATCCCGGCTGCCCTCGCTGGTTCCTGCTCTGCTCTTCTCCGAACTGAGCGGATTCCCGGGAAAATAAATTAAAATAAAAATAAAAAAAGAAATCAAAATTAAAAATAAAAAAGGTTGGAGCGGGAATTCATCCGGGGAAAAAAAAAAAATCCCGGCTGCTCTCGTTGATCTCTCATCCTTTTGTCTCCGAGCCGGGCGGATTCCCGGGAAAATAAATTAAAATTAAAAATATAAAAGATGGAGCGGGAATTGTCCCCGGAACAAATCCCGGCTGCTGATTCATCCTTTGCTCCTCTCCAAACTGAGCGGATTCCCGGGAAAATAAATTAAAATAGAAATTTAAAAGACAAAAGGATGGAGAGGGAACTGCCCCGGAACAAATCCCGGCCGCCGATTCCTCTTCTTCACTCGGAGCCCAGCGGATTCCCGGGAAAATTAATTAATTTAAAATTAAAACACAAAAGGATGGAGAGGGAATTGTCCCGGAACAAATCCCGGCCGCTGATTCCTCCTCTCCCAGCTGAGCGGATTCCCAGGAAAATAAATAAAAATAAAAATACAAAAGGATGGAGCGGGAATTGCCCCGGAAGAGATCCCGGCCGCCCTGGCTGGTTCCTCCCCTTCTCTTCTCCAAACTGAGCCGATTCCCGGGAANAAATAAATTTAAATAAATTAAAAGAAACCGCCAAGGATGGAGCGGGAATTGCCCCGGAGCAAATCCCGGCTGCTGGGGGCTCGGCACAGGGGATGGAAATTTCCAGGGGAGGGAAATTCGGGGATGCCAAAGGCAGGGAAAGGGGAACCCCAAATCCAGGGAAATGAGGGACCCCAAATCCAGGGAAATGAGACCTAAATTTAAGGAATGGAGCATCCCAAATCCAGGGAAATGAGGACACAAATTCAGGGAATGAGGACCCAAATTTCGGGAAATGGGAACCCCAGTTTAGGGAATGATGAACCCCAAATCCAGGGAGATGGGACCCAAATTTAAGCACGAGGACACAAATTTAAGCATGAGGACCCAAATCCAAGGAAAATGGACCCAAATTCAGGGAAAGAAGAACCCCAAATTCAAGGAATGGGACCCAAATTTAGGGAATGAGGGACCTCAAATCCAGGGATGCGGGATCCAAATTTAGGAATGAGGGACCCCAAATTTAGGGATGGCGGCCCAAATCCTGGAATGGGGGACCCCAAACCCCACAAAATCGGACGGGGGAATCCTCAAACCCCCCTGATCCCCTCCTCAAATCCTCCCCCAGGAGCCCGGGGTTTTCTTGGCAACACACGAAGAGCTCGAAGAGGGGCCAAATGAGGGACTTTGGGGTTTTTCAGAGTTTGTTTTTTTGGGGTTTTTTTTGTCACAACCGCGGCCTCTCCTGGCGGTCCCCAAATCCCCTCAGGACCCCCTCCTCTCAGAGCGATGACGTCAAAAGCAAACCACGCCCACTGCGGGATGGCGGGATAGCGAATCTCGCGAGATCTCGCGGTATTCCCGATGTCATAAATAGACCCGCCTGAGGGGCGCAGCCCTCAGAGCCCACCCACCCCGTTCAGGGCCCCGGGCTTCGTCGTGGGTGAATTTGTGGGGGAATGAGGCGAAAAATCTCGGGAATTCTCCCGGGGAATTCTCGAATCTCTAGTTTGGAATGATGTCCCAACCTTTAGGAATGACACGCTTTGTCCCATGGCCCCCGAAAAAACGTGGGCGGGTTGGGGAAACTGAGGCAGGGTAGTGGCGCCTGGATTCCGCTTTTACGTTTTTCCATTAAAAATCTGGGGAAAATTCTCTCATGAGTCCTCCTTTTCCTCTTCCAACACCTCGTGATTTAAGGAGAATTCCAATTATAATTGTTAATTAGTTATGTTTATCATCGGGCTGCGGAAGGGAAGGGCTGGAAGGTTAAATTCCAGCGGGAAAAAAAAGGGGGAAAAATTCCGAATTCCTTGATAGAATCCTGATTTAATTATTGTATTAAAATCGTTTTTATGTAAAGGAAATCGTCTTTGTCTAAAGGATTAAAACTGGTTTTATATAGGAAGGGAAAGGATGAAGTGAGGGATTTGTGGTGAAAATTCCTGGGGAATAAATCGGGATAAACTCAGGAATAAATAAGATAAATCCCTGGAATAAATTCATATGGAATTTGAATTTGTTCTGTTTTGTTTTGGGTTTTTTTCCTGCGAATTGTGGTTGCCACCAAAACCCCTTCAGGGATTTGGGCCCGTCGGAATCGTAGAAATTACGACTGAAAAAAATCGAATTAAAAATGAAACGGAAAATATTCCTCCCTCCACCCATCCCTCAGTTCCCCACTCCACGAAAACCATTAAGGAATGACAAAAATCCCATTTTTTGGGCAAAATTCCCAAATTACGGGTGTAAAACAAAGCTAGGAAGGGCAAAATTCCAAATCATGGGCATAAAATAAAGCTGGGAATGGCAAAATTTCAAATTATGGACATAAAATACAACTGGGAAGGGGAAAATCCTAAATTACGGACATAAAATAAAACTGGGAAGGGCAAAATCGCAAATTATGGACATAAAATAAAGCTGGGAAGGGAAAAATCCTAAATTATGGATGTAAAATTAAGCTGGGAAGGGCAAAATCACAAATTATGGACAGAAAATAAAGTTGGGAAGGGGAAAAATCCTAAATTATGGACATAAATTAAAGCTGTGAAGAGAAAAATCCTAAATTATGGATGTAAAATTAATCTGGGAAGGGAAAAATCCTAAATTATGGACATAAATTAAAGGTTGGAAGGGGAAAATCCTAAATTAGGGACATAAATTAAGTTGGGAAGGGCAAAATCCTAAATTATGGATTTAAAACGAAGTTGGGAAGGGGAAAATTCCCGAATTACGGATATGAAATAAAGTTGGGAAAGTCCAGGTGGGGATTCTCCCGAAAAACAACAACAAAAGGAAAACTCGGAGCCGCTCGAGTTTTTTTTAACCATTTATATTTATATATATATATATAAAAAAATTAAATATATATAATATATCGTGTTTAAGACTAAAAATATAGTACAGAATATTTAAAAAAAAAAAGAGGAAAAATGCGACGTAAAAAAAAAATCACGGGAATAAGGAGAGGGGGAAAAAAATCTCGGGATTTCAGGGGAAAAAAACAGGGATGGGGGCTCTACACCGAAATGTGCTAAAAATAAAAATTAAAAAATAAAAATTTAAAAAAAAAAAGAGGGGGAAAATCCCAATTTTCCAACCCCCCAAAATGAGGTTGGGATTTTAAAGCTTCCCGGTGGCCGGGGATCTTCCCCCCCTTTTTTCTTGTTTTTTGATTTTATTTTCCCCGTGGGATATTGCTCTGGATTTTGGGATGCAGCACCTGGAGTGGGAATTGCCCTCCCCTCCCTTCCCCTCGGGAATTTTTATTTTTTGGGGTGAACTCAGGCACCTTTGGGAATTCCCAGGGTTTTTTGTTGATTATTTTTGTTTTCCTGGCCCGTCCTGACGGGATTTTTTTGGGTTTTTTTTGTTTTTCAGGGGGAATTTTGGGAGATGAAAAGGGAGAGGGTCCCACAGTTCGTACCGGGATTGGGAGTTTTGGGAATTATTTTGGGAATTTTGGGAGGATTCGGGGTGGTTCCGACTCTGGGGTGGGGAGGGGTCTCGTACCTGATCCCGAGGGGATTTTTTTTTGGGAATTCCCTCCGAAATTTATCCCCCAAATTTCCCCCCATCCCAAACTGGGAATTCTCTGGGAATTCCCTCCAAAAATTAATTTCCCCCAAATTTTCCCTTTAGGAATTAGGGCTGGGGATTCCCTCCAAAATTTATCCCCCAAATTCCCCGATCCCAAATCGGGATCCCTTTGGGAATTGGGGTGGGAATTCCCTCCAAAATTCATCCCCCAAATTCCCCGATCCCAAACTGGGGTCCCCAGTGCCCCCCAGTCCCTGGAACCGGGAGAGGGGCCCTGGCCAAGCTCCTGATCCCGATATTTTGGTTCATCCCGACTCCCAAAATTCCTGGGAATTCCCCATTCCCACCTGGATTTACATTCATAGGAGGGACCTCGGCCCCAAATTCCCCGAAATTTGGGATTTGGGGGATCCCAAGAAGCGCCGCCTTTCCCGTGGGAACCGTGTGCGTGTATGGAACGGGGCAGGGCTGCGGCTGCTCCCAAAAAAATTCCCAAATTCCAGCGGGGAATTTTGGGATGAGGGAAAAAGGGGGGGGGAGCCAACCCTGAGGGAGGGGCGGCCCCAAAAAATCAAGGCACAGGGAATGGAAATGGGTTGGGGTGGGGGGTTTTTTTGGGATTTTTGCCTCCCTCTGGAATTAGGGACACTTAAAAAACCCTCCCGCTGATCCCAACAGGGAATGGGAATGATTTGGGATGGAGTTTTTTGGGATTTCTGCCTCCCTCTGGACCTGGGATCAGGCAGAGCCCTGCTGCTGATCCCAGCGGGATCAGGGAACGGGAGTGGTTTGGAATGAGGTGGTTTTTTGGGATTTCTGCCTCCCTCTGGATTCGGGAACACCCCGAACCCTCGTGGAATGGGAATGGTTTGGAATGAGGTGGTTTTTTGGGATTTCTGCGTCCCTCTGGATTCGGGAACACGCAGAACCCTCATGGAATGGGAATGGCTTGGGATGGAGGGATTTTTTGGGGTTTGGAATGGAGGTTTTTTTGGGATTTCTGCCTCCCTCTGGATTCGGGAACACGCCGAACCCTGATGGAATGGGAATGGCTTGGGACGGGGGGATTTTTTTGGGGATTTCTGCATCCCTCTGGATTCAGAGGTTCAGAACCCTGATGGAGTGGGAATGGCTTGGGACGGGGGGATTTTTTTGGGGATTTCTGCGTCCTTCTGGCTTCTGCTCCCTGGCAAACCTCCAGGAATCACCGAGGGGGCGGGGAGGTGCGAAAAGTACCGGCAAAACAACCAACGGAATGAACGGAAGCTCCAAGAAAAACCCGGGAATTCCGAGGAGAGATCCATCTCCCGCCTCGGGACGAACCCCTGAATATCAGGGGGAGGGAGGAGAGGAGGAGGAGGAGGAGGAGGGTCCCCCCTAAACGTGCGTCTGCATCCTCTGCTGGAACCTCTGCCCGTAGTCCGAGTGTTGGGACGTGTAGGAGAACCTGGCCGCGCTGCCGAACTTGCCCATGGCCTCGTAGGCGTCGTAGGCCCCCCGCTCCAAGCCCGCGGCGTTCCCGAAGCCCAGGCGGAACGCGGGGTACCCCGCCTGGAACGTCCCGGCGCCGTAATTCTCGTAGGACAGCTGGCTGGCCGTGTCTCCTCCTCCTCCTCCTCCTCCTCCTGCCGGCACCGCGGCGCCTTCGGCCGGGAACTCGGCGCCGGCCCGGGGGTAGGAGCTGAGCTGGGCGTAGCCGCTGGAGTGGGACAGCCGGGACGGAGGGCGCCCGTCGAAACGCGCCGGGGCGCCGGCAGCGCCGGGAGCGCCGGGGCCGGCGCGGTAATCGGCGTAGAGCACCGAGCGCGACGCCGGCCGCTCCTCGTGGGCGCGGACGTTGTAGTAGCCGTTGGTGGGGTCCTGGGGAAAACGGAAAAAAATGGGAGAGTTTGAGGAGTTTTGGGGAGTTTTGGGGGTTTGGATGGGTTTTGGGGTGGTGGGAACCCTTTGGAATTGGTTGGGAGGGTGGGGACTCCTTGGGATTGTTTGGGAAGGCGAGGACGTTGTAGTAGCCGTTGGTGGGGTCCTGGGGAAAATGGAAAAAAATGGGAGAGTTTGAGGATTTTTGGGGAGTTTTGGGGAGTTTTGGGGGTTTGGATGGGTTTTGGGGTGGTGGAAAGCCTTTGGAATTGATTGGGAGGGTGGGAACTCCTTGGGATTGTTTGGGAGGGCGAGGACGTTGTAGTAGCCGTTGGTGGGGTCCTGGGGAAAACGAAAGAAAAGGGAGAGTTTGAGGATTTTTGGGGAGTTTTGGGGTGGTGGAAATCCTTTGGAATTGATTGGGAGGGTGTAAATCCTTTGGAATAGGTCGTGGTAGCTGTTGGTGGGGTCCTGGGAAAAGTGAGGGGGAAAAAAAGGAGAATTTGAGGATTTTTGAGGAGTTTTGGGGAGTTTTGGGGTGGTGGAAACGCTTTGGAATTGGTTGGGATCACACCCAGGATCATCACAACTCCCACATTCCCCGAAAATCCCACCCTGTCCCTGGGGAGCTTCGGCCAAACTCTCTTGGAATTTTTGGGGCCACGCCCATTCCCAGAGCCCCGACCACCCTTTTTCCCTAATTTCCATAATTTTCCCTAATTTTCCCCTAATTTTCCCTAATTTTCCCTAATTTTCCCTAATTTTCCCTAATTTTCCCTAATTTTCCCTAATTTTCCCTAATTTTCCCTAATTTTCCCTGATTTTCCCTAATTTTCCCTAATTTTCCCCTAAATTTCCCCTAAATTTCCCTAAAATCCATCCCAATTCCCTGCCCAGAACATCTCCACCCATTCCCTGCCATCTCATCCCCCCCTCCCGAAATCCCAGATTCCCAAAATTTCCCCCTCCAATCCCAGTGATTTCCAGCTCCTGAAATCCCAAGATTTCACCCATTTTGGGGGGGAATTTTTTTTTTTTTGGTGGAATTTTTTTATTTTCTGCCCGTTCCGGGGGGAGGAGGATAAAAATAGAAGTATAAAATTTGGGAATTTTTTCCGAGGGGGGCCGACCTTGAGCTCGTACTCCTCGCGGGTGTCGATGGTGTCGCAGCGCAGGTCCTGCTTCAGGTCCACGTCGTCCTTGAACGACTTTGGGGGGAAGGAAAAAAAGAAAAATCCAGGGAATTTATGGGAAAAATTCCGTGGAATTACAGAAAAAAAAAATCCGTGGAATTACAGGAAAAAAAAGTGCAGCATTACGGAAAAATTCTGCGGAATTACGGAAAAAAATTCAATGGGACCATGGCAAAATTTGTGGAAATTAGGGAAAAATGCCCACAGGATTACGGAAAGATTCCAAGAAATTTACAGAAAAATTCCAAAGAATTTACGGAAAAATTCCTGTGGAATTACGGAAAAACCCCTGTGGAATTACGGGAAAAATTCTGTGGAATTACGGGAAAATCCCCGTGGAATTACGGAAAAATCACATGGAATTGTGGGTGGAATTCTGGAATTATTATGGCATTTTAATGGGATTATTATGGAATTTTAATGGAATTTTAATGGGATTTTAATGGAACTTTAATGGAATTATTATGGAATTTTAATGGAATTATGGAATTATGGAATTCCTATGGAATTACGGGTGGGAAGGGGCGACTCCCAGTATCCCAAGGTGGCTCCAACCTGTCCTTGGGTTCCCTCCCATCTTTTGGGTTCCCCCCCATCTTTTGGGGACCCCTCTCGGCCACGCCCAGGTGCCATCTCCGGGTGCCCCGGGTGTCCCTCACCGAGTAGATGGCCTTCATGACGCGGGTGGCCGTGGACACGCTGGCCGTGTCCTCCTCCCTGTCGCCGTGCAGCGTCAGCGGCTCCCGGTTCACCGTCTCCACCTTGATGTCCAGCTTGCGCAGCGTCACGTCCTTGCGGCCTGAGGGCGACCGCGGGGTGACCACAGAGTGACCGCGGGGTGACCACAGAGTGACCGCGGGGTGACCACCAGGTGGTCACGCCGCCCCCCAAGTTGTCCCCATTGTCCCCTCACTCACTTCCTTTGCGGCGGCGGTAGAGGAAGCAGGCGAGGGCCACCAGGAAGGTGACGAGGAGGATGCTGGCGCCGATGGTGGCCCCGGCGATGATGCCCACGGGCAGCACCTCTGCGGGGACAGTTGGGGACAAGCGCCGGGTTCCCGGGGGAATTCGGGGGTTTGGGGGTCGTGGAGGGGGAGCGGGGCTCGGTTCCGTCTCGGTCGTCCTGGGGAATCTCCGGGAGTTCCTCGGAGACTCCCATGGGTGGAGAACCCAAACCCTTCCAAGGCCTGACCCTTCCCACCACAGATTCCCCCAGAATTTCCAACCCAGCCCAGCTGTCCCCAGGGTTGTCCCCAAGGGTGTCCCCAAGGTCCCCATGGTTGTCACCTTTCTCCTCGAGCTGGATGATGGCCATGCTGGGCCCCAATTCCCCCAGACTATCCAACCCAACCCAAGCCAACCCAACCCAACCCAACCGGAGGTGACCCAAGGTTGTCCCCATGGTTGTCACCTTTCTCCTCAAGCTGGATGATGGCGGTGCCGGGTCCAAAGCTATTCCAGTTCCCTGGAGGAACTCCCCCAGACTATCCAACCCAACCCAACTGGAGGTGACCCACCCAACTCAACCCAACCCAACCCAACCCAACCGGAGGTGATCGAGCACTGTCCCCGTGGTGTCACCTTTCTCCTCGAGCTGGATGATGGCGGTGCCGGGCCCGAATTCCCCCAGACTATCCAACCCAACCCAACCCAACCCAACTGGAGATCATCCAGCCTTGTCCCCAGGGTTGTCCCCAGTGGTCGTCACCTTTCTCCTCCAGCTGGATGATGGCGGTGCCGGGCCCGAAGCTGTTCCAGTTCCCAGGAGGAACTCGCCCAGACTATCCAACCCAACCCAACCCAACCCAACCGGAGGTGATCAAACCCTGTCCCCGTGGTGTCACCTTGCTCCTCCAGCTGGATGATGGCGGTGCCGGGCCCGAAGCTGTTCCAGGCCGTGCAGTTGTAGCGGGTCTGGAAGTCGGCGTCCATGACGTTGTTGATGGTCAGCGTGGACAGCACGCCGCTGCCCGTGTTGGTCCTCTCCACCGTGTACCTCTCCAGGGTTCCGGCTTCCAGAATGTTCTCCTTCCACGCCCACGCCTGGCCCGCGGGGGACACGACGGGTCAGGGCCGGGCGGGCTTGGAGTCCTCACAAATTGTAATTTATGTGTTGTAGATTTATATTATTGGGTTATATTTAATGTAATTTTATCGTGCTTTGTAGAATTCTTTTGTGTTTTCTGTATGTATATTTTATATATATATTTGTTTTATTTGTTTGTATATATTTATATATTTGTTTATTTGTATATATTTGCTTGTATTTGTATATTTGTATATATTTATATATTTGTTTTATTTGTACATATTTGTTTTATTTGTTTATTTGTACATATTTGCTTAAATTTGTTTATTTGTATATATTTGTTTATATTTGCTTACATTTGTTTATTTATTTATTTGTATATATTTGCTCATATTTGTTTTTATAAGTGTTTCTATATATTTCTATGTATATATATGTATCTATTTCTATGTATTTCTGTAAATTATGCTCTATTTTGTAAAGTTAAAATTTATATAATTGCATTGTATTTTATGTTATATATGTTATATAATTATACATGAATTATATATCATTATATAACTAATTATGTAAGAATTATCTATATAATAGAAACGTATTATAAAATACGTTTC
>VZDJ01000110.1:30054-45458 GCA_008694505.1 Cyanoderma ruficeps
TGGAGGAGGAGGAGGAGGAGGAGGAGGAGGGGGCTCAGGGCAGCAAAGCCAAGGTCCCATCATTATTGGAGGGGGTGGAGGAGGAGGTTGTTCTGACCATCAGAGCCACGTACCCATCTGCATCGGGGGAGGAGGAGGAGGAGGAGGAGGTGGTGGTGGCCAGCAAAGCCAAGGTCCCATCTGCATAGGTGGAGGAAGCAGTGGTGGAGGTGGTGGAGGAGGTTCAGGCCAGCAGGGCAAAGGAATCATCATTATTGGTGGAGGCAGCAGTGGAGGAGGAGGAGGAGGAGGAGGAGGAGGGGGCTCAGGGCAGCAAAGCCAAGGTCCCATCATTATTGGAGGGGGTGGAGGAGGAGGTTGTTCTGACCATCAGAGCCACGTACCCATCTGCATCGGGGGAGGAGGAGGAGGAGGAGGAGGTGGTGGTGGCCAGCAAAGCCAAGGTCCCATCTGCATAGGTGGAGGAAGCAGTGGTGGAGGTGGTGGAGGAGGTTCAGGCCAGCAGGGCAAAGGAATCATCATTATTGGTGGAGGCAGCAGTGGAGGAGGAGGAGGAGGAGGAGGAGGAGGCTCAGGCCACCAGGGACAAGGTCCCATCTGCATCGGAGGTGGCAGTGGAGGAGGAGGAGGAGGAGGAGGAGGTGGNGGAGGAGGAGGAGGTGGTCACCAAAGCCAAGGCCCCATCATTATTGGTGGTGGTGGCGGTGGTGGTGGTGGCTCAAGCCACCAAGGCCAAGGTCCCATCTGCATTGGAGGTGGCAGTGGTGGAGGAGGAGGAGGTGGCTCAGGCCACCAGGGTCAAGGTCCCATCTGCATTGGAGGGGGCAGTGGAGGAGGAGGAGGTTCAGGCCACCAGGGCCAAGGTCCCATCATCATTAGTGGTGGAGGAGGAGGAGGAGGAGGAGGAGGCTCAGGCCACCAGGGCCAAGGTCCCATCTGCATTGGAGGTGGCAGTGGAGGAGGAGGAGGAGGAGGTTCAGGCCACCAGGGCCAGGGTCCCGTGGTCATCATTGGGGGTGGTGGAGGTGGAGGTGGAGGTGGCTCCTCCAGCTCCGGAGGGATGTCCATGCAGCAGCAGACCCAGCCCATCTGCTGGCCACCACAGACCAAGCACAAGTAGAGGCTGCCAGAAGGACTCTGACACCGAGGAAGACCCGGAGATGAAGATGCCTCACATTTCCTGCCCCGTTCAATTTAAGATTATTTGCGAGTTTAAGGTTATTTGTGTTGTTCTCTCCTCCCTCCCCCTGGGAATGTTCTGACAGGAGCCTCTGGTGTCGTGTCATTCCAGCCGGGGCTGCTCCCTGTGCCTGTTCCTGCCTCAGTTTTCAAGTGCTTGCACCAGACAATAAAAAACTTGCAGTTCCAGAGAGTTCCGTGTGTGAGGGGTTGGATTTTTCCGGCTCCAGTTCCTTTATTTCCATCCCTGGTTTGATTCCAGTGCTGCTGCAGTGAAGCTCCAGAGCAAAACCGCACTGGCAGAAGAGATTTGGGAGTCACTAAATACTCCCAGGTCATTTTTTGATGTCTCTTGATGATGATGATGATGGTGATGACCTTGGATTTTGCCTGTCAGAGGAGGCACCACAGAGCTGATCACTGGGGTCTCTCCACCTCACCAAAATTCTGGTGGCGCCCAAGGAAGTTCCGAGTGGGTTCAGAGAGAGAGAAGGTGACAAAATTCTGCCCTGAGGGATTTCAAGGCGCAGTTACAGGGATGGGAGAAGCTCAGGGGGTTTCCCAACACTTTTCCAGCTCTGAATTCCCAGTGGAATCAGAGGCCCGGGAATCCTGCAAGGCCCTTCCCAGGGCTGAGATGCTCAGGCTGGAGCACCTGGGGATTTCCTCATCCCCACTGGAGCCAAAACGCGGCTCCGGGGGTGTGAGTCTTCAGAGGGAGTTTCCCTGTGGGCAGGGATGTCTTTGATGTGGTCTGCTCTGGGCAATTAGCAGGGAAAGGGAATTAAACTCAGAAATGTTCCGTGAGAGGCGGGTGACGGACACCTGGAATTGTCCCGGGAGGAACAGGAGGGACCCGGGGCTGTAACGGCTTCTCCTGCCCCTCCACCCTCTGCCCTCTCCCCCTTCGGGGACCTCAGTGAGGCAAAACACCTCCAAACACATCCAGGTGAGCCCCCCCCAGCCAGAGGAATAGCCGAATTTCCTGGGATTTTATCATGGAAAGCCATGGAGGGTGCTGAAATTCCAGTGGCACAAGCACTGACGTTGCTGGCACAGAGCAGAGGCAGAGTTTGGGGTCCCACTCCCCACCCCCAGAAACGGCCCCAGGAGCAAAAAAAAACGGGATCCAAATTCCAGAAATTCCCAGGGTGGCAGCAGGAGCGCAGCACAGCCTCAAATCCTGTTTTTTTTCTTCAGAAACACCAGAGGGATCCCCAAAACGGGCAGGAATTCACCCGTTTTGGTCCATAGCCGTGGAGATGCTGCTGCTCTGAGGGGATGTTGGGTCTGGAACCCTCCATCTCCATCTTGGTTTGTGCCCGAGATGTTTTGGTTTCTGGAATTCCTTTCAGAATTCCCTTCCAGGGAATTTTCTATAAACAAGACAAATGTTTTTGTAATGGCAAATTATTTACATATTTTCCCTAGGAGGGAACTTCTTCTTGATGTCCCCCTGGTCTGACCAATGGGAGTGAAGAGGTTTGTCTTCCTGTCACCAATTAAACTGGTCTGTGTAGAACAGTATAAAAAAAGAGACACATCCCAAAAATAAAAAGTCATTTTCAGCCTTCTCAAGTCGGAGTCTTTGTGTCCTCGTGGTGTGAAACAGCGTCGGGGGCCTGCCTGACCTCTGCCCTCCCCAGGGTGGTGAAATCAAACAGAAAATCTCCAATCAACCCTTCGCTGCTGTGGTGGGATCCCCAAAAACACCAGTCCCACCCCATTCCACTGGGAATGTCCACGGGGTGGTGGAATCACGGAACATCCCGAGGTGGAAGAGACCCCTGCCCCATTCCCCTGGGAATCTCCACAGGGTGGTGGAATCATGGAATATCCCGAGGTGGAAGAGACCCCCCAGGACCACCAGAGCCCGGCACAGACCCGACCCCCCCCCAATCCCCCTCAATAAAAGGAGGCTCCCCAGCCCTTCCTGGGGTCGGCCACCAGCGTCATCTCCCGGCTGCAGAGAAGGGTGGCAACCTCCCAAAATCCTCCTGGGGCTTCGGGATCTGCCCTCTCGAGGGTGGCAAAATCAAACAGAAAATCCCAAATCAACTCTCCACTGCTGTGGTGGGATCCCCAAAAGCACCAGTCCCACCCCATTCCCCTGGGAATCTCCACAGGGTGATGGAATCATGGAATATCCCAAGGTGGAAGAGACCCCTGCCCCGTTCCCCTGGGAACCTCCACGGGGTGGTGGAATCATGGAATATCCTGAGGTGGAAGAGACCCCCCAGGACCTGCACAGATCCCCCCACCAATCCCCCTCAATAAAACGAGGTTCCCCAGCCCCTCCTGGGGTCGGCCACCAGCGTCATCTCCCGGCTGCAGAGGAGAGTGGCAACCTCCCAAAATCTTCCTGGAGCCTCGGGACCCAACCTGGGGATCGGGGCAGGGGAGCCGAGCTCACGTGTGGGAGCTGCCACGGATGCAGGGCGGCCGAGGAAGTGATGCACGGGAGAGGAATCGTTCCCATCCCGTGAGTGGGATGGAGGAGGAGAGTCTGTTTGGTAAATAAAGCTGTCACCATTCCTGGGGATGCCTCACTTCCCGCTGGGGATGAAGGGTATAAAAGGTGGTGGATCTCGGGGTTCTTCATCGGCTCAGCTTCGCCCTGAGGTGTCTCCGTGCTCAGAGCTGAGGAGGGTAAGTCCAGGTCTGCCCCAGGGAGGGATTCTCCTCTTCCTTTCCTTCCAAAACACAAAGGTTTTGGTAAAAAAAAACCAAAAAACCATCTGGTGGAAGGGCGGGGAAGACGGTGGGATGGATTTAAATCTCTTGGGGATGCCTCGGTCCCACCAGACCAGACAGAAGCAGGATCAGCCCGTGCTGCTGGAGCTTCTCTCCTCAACATGGGGATGGGACGGCTCTGGGGAGAAGGAGATGGGACAACTTTGGGGTTAAATCTTTAAAAGATGATCCTGGACTCTGCAAAGTGGTGTTGGGCTGGGCCGGGATCACGGGCCTCGGGAAATTCTTGTGAATTCCCTGCTCTGGAGTAACGAGGTTTTCCTCGCAGGATCACTGCTCCAAGATGTGCTCCAGACAGAGCGGGTGCCACGGCTGTGGCTGCTGCTGCTGCTGCCGGGGCGGTCACCAGTCCCAGGGCTCCTCTGGAGGAGGAGGATCAGCCCAGAAGATCATTATCAGCTCTGGTGGCGGAGGAGGAGGAGGAGGCTCCTCTGGATGCTGCGGAGGGGGATCCGGTGGTGGATCTTCAAAGAGCATGATGGGAGGAGGAGGAGGAGGAGGAGGTGGTGGATGCTGCGGAGGAGGATCTGGTGGTGGCTCCTCAAAGATCATCATGGGAGGAGGAGGAGGAGGAGGAGGTGGATGCTGTGGAGGAGGATCCAGTGGTGGCTCCTCAAAGAGTATGATGGGTGGTGGAGGTGGTGGTGGTGGTGGATGCTGCGGTGGAGGATCTAGTGGTGGCTCTTCTGGGATGAAGATCATCATGGGAGGTGGTGGTGGAGGTGGTGGAGGTGGATGCTGTGGAGGAGGATCCAGTGGCGGTTCCTCAAAGAGTATGATGGGTGGTGGAGGAGGTGGTGGATGCTGTGGAGGATCCAGTGGTGGCTCCTCGAAGAGTATGATGGGTGGTGGTGGTGGAGGTGGCGGTGGATGCTGCGGAGGAGGATCTGGTGGTGGCTCTTCTGGGATGAAGATCATCATGGGTGGTGGAGGTGGAGGTGGAGGTGGATGCTGCGGAGGATCTGGTGGTGGTTCCTCAAAGAGTATGATGGGAGGTGGTGGTGGAGGAGGTGGTGGATGCTGTGGAGGATCCAGTGGTGGCTCTTCTGGGATGAAGGTCATCATGGGTGGTGGAGGTGGCGGTGGAGGTGGAGGTGGATGCTGCGGAGGATCTGGTGGCGGTTCCTCAAAGAGTATGATGGGAGGTGGCAGTGGTGGTGGAGGTGGATGTTGTGGAGGATCCAGTGGTGGCTCCTCAAAGAGTATGATGGGTGGTGGTGGTGGTGGTGGAGGTGGATGTTGTGGAGGATCCAGTGGTGGCTCCTCAAAGAGTATGATGGGAGGTGGTGGTGGCGGTGGTGGTGGGTGTTGTGGAGGATCCAGTGGTGGCTCCTCAAAGATCATCATTGGAGGTGGAGGTGGTGGAGGTGGATCCTCTGGATGCTGTGGTGGAGGATCTGGTGGAGGATCCTCAAAGAGCATAATGGGAGGTGGAGGTGGAGGTGGAGGTGGATGCTGCGGTGGAGGATCCAGTGGGGGATCAGCCCAGAAAATCATCATCAGCTCTGGCGGAGGAGGAGGAGGAGGAGGAGGCTCCTCTGGGTGCTGTGGAGGGGGATCCGGTGGTGGATCTTCAGGAGGGAAGATCATCATGGGAGGAGGAGGAGGAGGAGGCTCCTCGGGGTGCTGCGGTGGCGGATCCGGCGGCGGCTCCTCGGGCCAGACCATCATCATCAGCTCTGGAGGTGGCGGCGGGGGCTCGTCCCAGCAGAAATGTCCCGTGGTCATCCCCAGCGTGGTGTCCCACCAGACCAAGCAGAGCTTCTGCTGACCCTGCCAGCAGAAATAAAAACCCCCGGGGGCAGCTCCAGGGCTCTGAGTTTGCCCCCAGCACGTCCCTCGTGTCCCCTCGGTGCCGCGTCCCTCCTCGTGCTGTGAATTCCCTGGTGGCCCCTCCGTGCCATAAATGTGACGGGAAATAAAGATTTCTGTGCACGGCCAGAGCTGGTTTCCGTGAGGTTTGTCAGTTTGCTTCCCAGAAATGAATAGTCGTTTAATAATAATGAAAATAATGAAAATAATCAGAATAATCCAAATAATCCAAATAATCAGAATAATCAGAAGAATCAGAAGAATCAGAATAATCAAAATAATCAGAAGAATCAGAATAATCAAAATAATCCAAATAATCCAAATAATCAAAATAATCAGAATAATCAAAATATTCTGCTGGGAAATGTTCTCCAGCCTCCAGTGCTGGAGCAGGTTCTCACCAACATGGATCTTTCCTGTATCCAACCTGATTTTTCCCCTCTTTCACCCTGACCCCATTCCCCGTGTCCTGTCCCTGCAGTTCCTGAGGAAAAATCCCTCTCCAGGTTCCTTGGAGCTTCTGCAGATCCTGGGAGGGGCTCTGGGCTCTCCACAGGCTCAACATTCCCAAAATTCCCAGCCTGGCTCTACAGGGGAGGGATTCCAATCCTTTTATCAACTTCACGGCCTCCTCTGGACTTGCTCCAACAATTCCTCATCCCTTTTCTGCTGGGGACACCAGGACTGGACAAAACATTCCCAGTGGGATCTCACCAGAGCAGAGAAGAGGGGAAAAAAACCCCTCCCTCAGCATCCTGCCCAGTCTCCTTTGGACGCAGCCCAGAGCTTTCCTCTCAAAGTGGGGAAATCCTCTCAAAAAGGATTCCCAAAGTCCTCTTTGGAACAGGGAGGGATGAGTCTGGAGTCCAGAAAAGTTTAACTTCAAGCTCAAATATTTGGGTTTGTTTTTTTTATTTTACAAACACACCTGTTAGGGAGGAAACAAAATCAGGAATTAATGGGATCACTGGCCAGGAATCCCTTGAGGGATCACCACGGACAGATTCCCGCCTTCGGGAAGAAAGGGAGATTTCCTCTCCAGGATCACGTCCCACAATGTCAGCAATTAATGGGATCATGGGCCAGGAATCCCTTGAGGGATCATCACTGACAGATTCCTGTCTTTGGGAGGAAAGGGAGATTTCCTCTCCAGGATCACGTCCCACAATGTCAGCAACTAATGGGATCGTGAGCCAGGGATCCCTTGAGGGATCGCCATGGGCAGATTCCTGCCTTTGGGAAGAAAGGGAGATTTCCTCTCCAGGATCACGTCCCACAGTGTCAGCAATTAATGGGATCATGGGTCAGGAATCCTTTGAGGGATCACCATGGACAGATTCCTGCCTTTGGGAGGAGAGGGAGATTTCTTCTCCAGGATCACACCCCACAATGTCAGCAATTAATGGGATCATGGGCCAGGAATCCCTTGAGGGATCACCCTGGACAGATTCCTGTCTTTGGGAGGAAAGGGAGGAAAGGGATGTCCCTCTGGGCAAGTCCCTGCAGGTGGAAAGGATCAAGGTGTTGAGATGCTGAGTGTAGCCCTGGTTCCGTGCCTGAGGTGTTTCAGTTTTCTGAAATTCTTCCCTCAGAAGAATTTTCTGTAAACAAAACAAACAAAAAAAAAAAGTGGTTTTGTAACTTGTAACCATGTTTTCATTCCTTTTCCTAGGAGGGACTTCTTCTTCTTAACATCCCTCCAGTCTAACCAATGTAATAAAAAAAAATTATCTATCGCCAATCAAACTGGTCTGTGTAAAACAGTATTAAAAAAAACAAAACCCACACCCCAAAAACAACAAAGTCATTTTCCACCTTCCAAAACTCAAAGCCTGCGTCGTGGTAGCGTGCAACAGCATCACCTGAGGAGCACAACGCCCACACACGGGAGCTGGGAGCCAGGGCAGCGGTGACACCTCAGATCTGGAGATGAGAACAGAGATAAGGCCACGGGAGGCTCCCCAAAACTGCACCAGGGAAGCCCCTGCAGCTGTGTCCCCAAAGCTGGTGGCCCTGTCCCCATCCCAAAGGGTGTCGCGTGCTCCGAGTCACGCTCAGGGTGACACCCGGGGCCTGCTGCTGCTGCTGTCACACGTCCCCCAGAGCCCCAAAACCCCTATTAATCCTTCACTCAGTGTCCCGGGAGGGCGGATGCTGCTGTCAGGCTCCAAACACGCGTGACACAAACCTGCTGCTGGGACACTTTGTGCTGACAAACCGTCACCCTCCACCGGGGAACGTGCCCGGGTGACTCCCCCGCTCAGGTGTGGGTGGGGTGGCCGATGAAGACCCTCAGAAATGGCTCCTGTTGGGTAAAAGGGGTTTTTTAACCTCCTGGAGTTCAAGGGTGAGGTGTTGATGGCCTTCGAGTGCAAGCCGTGAGAACAGAAAAGGATTTTGAGGTTTTTCCCCACTCCAGGGTGGAGAATGAGAGCGCTGGAGGCTGGAGCTGAGCACAGCCCCCCGTGGAAATCCAACAGATGCTTCCACCTTGGGGTCACAAAAGACTGAGGGGAAAAGTCCTCATTGTCCCTGTCCTCTTTGTCCCTGTCCTCTTTGTCCCTGTCCTCTTTGTCACTGTCCCCTTTGTCCCTGTCCCCTTTGTCCCTGTCCCCCTCACAGTGCCCTCCAACACAGATTTGGGCAGCCCCAGAGCAGGGATCTTCATCGGGGTGGTACCTCTGGCCTTTCCCAGCAGGATGGCCGTGCTCTTGCTCCCCAGTCTTGCCAGTCCTTGAGGGAATTCTCCGAAATTCTTTAGGACTCTGCTCAAGCTCATCCTTTATCCTTGTCCTTCCATCCCTCGGTGGCTCCAACCCACTCCAGTCCCCATGGCTCGGCATCTCCTCAGTCCCCACTCTGTCCTGAGTGTCGAAAGACTCCGAATATTTCAGAAGGCAAAAAGTGTTGGAAAAGAAGGCTCTTGTTGTCTAATTCTTGCTACTTTTATAAGGTGTTCCCATACAGATTGAACGTGATTGGTGGATAGGAACGACGCGTCTCCGATCCCGTTGGTTAAACCAGAGAAACAGCAAAATTCCAGCTGGACCAAGATTGTTTTGGGAAAAGAGGGTTGTTTTCCAAGACCGTTTTGAGAAAAAGCTTTCCTGAGAAACTTCTCCTCGGAAAAAGGTACCAAAAAACACCCGAGCACACAAGAAGCTCCAACCCAGCAGAAACACATCGGGACCACCACCTCCCCCCAAAAAACCAGACCCTGAGGTGTCGTTTGCCCCCCAAAAATCCGCAGCGAGGCTCCCGGAAGGGAATCATTAGGCGGAATTAGGGACACAGAACGGGGGTGATGCGCCTCCTTCGCACGGCCCCTGCTGCAAGTGAGTCAAGGGAGGAGGGCAGCCCGGGCCGAGCTCTGCCAAAAAAACCTCTCAGCATTCCTTAGGGTGTCTCACTTCCCTCGGGAGCGCCGTGCGCCCCGTATAAAAGCCCGGCCACCCCAGGGGCTCCTCACTCGGCCATCGCTGAGAGTCGCCACGTTCCCGCCAGCGCTGAAGGTAAGCCCGCGGATACGGAAACTTCTGGAAGCTCTGCTCGGGGGAGATCCCCTCCGACGGTTTGTCTTCGGGCGTTCTTTGAACCGCGGTGGCTCCACCAAAAAAAAAAAACCGACTTGGAGGTGCCAACAGGGCTCCCTTCCTTAGGCAGGGGAGTTGCAGCTGGAGCTCTGGAAGCCGAGCTTTGAGCTGCTGACTCAGGGTGAGACATCCAGAAGGATCCACACGATTTTTTGGGGTTTTTTTCCAGGCGTGTTGGAGCGTGTGCGCCAACCTCGGGAAGCGTTCCCGACCTTTCCTGCACGCAGAGGTTTCCCGGAATTTTTGGGAACCTGCAGAGAGCTCCCTGGCAGGTCAGGGCAGGTCTCGCAGTTTAAAGCTGCCCCTCGTTGTACGTTGGAACTCCGGTCACGCTTGTAGGGCTGGAGAAGGTGGGACAAACGGGGCAGTTCCTGGGAGCTCTTCCTTCTCTGTCTGCTGGGAAGGCTCAGCTGAGTCTCCAAGTGTCTCTGGACGGACACAAAAGGAGGGACATTCACGCACTTAGTTGTCAGAGCAAAAAGAGAGAGAAGTTTATTTTAGATTCCGGACAATGACCAGGGGTTGGAGGATGAGGTTGCCACCTCTCTAACTCCACTGGTCACACTAGAAGTCCACCAACCATCCCTCCTCGAGAGGGAGGTACGCAAACATCACTTTGCTTACCCGAAAAACCACGGGGAAAACTCCACCACAAAAATGCGAAGGTCAGAAGGCTGAGAAAGATCAGAGCAACGTCCGAGGTTCTCCTTCCTGACAGCTCCGTTCCTTGCAGGGTCACTGCTCCGAGATGTGCTCCAGACAGAGCTCCGGCGGCTGCCACGGGATGTCCTCCCAGTCCAGCGGGTGTCACAGCCAAGGCTCCGGCTGCCACGGGAGCGGCTCCTCCGGAAAAATCATCATCGGCTCCGGCGGTGGATCCTGCTGCAGCGGGGGCTCCTCTGGATACGGGATGGGAGGGGGATACGGTGGATCCTCAGGGTCAAAGAGCATCATTGGAGGGGGAAGCAGTGGAGGATGCTCAGGTTATGGGATGGGAGGAGGATACGGTGGATCCTCAGGGTCAAAGAGCATCATTGGAGGGGGAAGCAGCTCCTCTGGGTGCTGCAGTGGAGGGTCCTCAGGGTATGGGATGGGAGGAGGATACGGTGGTGGCTCTTCAGGGACAAAGGTCATCATTGGAGGGGGAAGCAGCTCCTCTGGGTGCTGCAGTGGAGGATCCTCAGGATATGGGATGAGTGGAGGATACGGTGGATCTTCAGGATCAAAGAGCATCATTGGAGGGGGAAGCAGTGGAGGATGCTCAGGTTATGGGATGGGAGGAGGATACGGTGGATCCTCAGGGTCAAAGAGCATCATTGGAGGGGGAAGCAGCTCCTCTGGGTGCTGCAGTGGAGGATCCAGCTATGGGATGGGAGGAGGATACGGTGGTGGATCCTCAGGATCAAAGAGCATCGTTGTAGGCGGAGGCAGTGGAGGTTCCTCTGGATATTGTGGTGGAGGTTCCTCTGGATATTGTGGTGGAGGATCCTCAGGTTACGAGGTGGGTGGAGAATGCGGCGGCGTGTCCTCAGGCACCAAGATCATACTGGGGGATGGAGGCAGTGGAGGTTCCTCGGGGTGCTGCAGTGGAGGATCCAGCTATGGGATGGGAGGAGGGTACGGTGGTGGATCCTCAGGATCCAAGAGCATCGTTGTAGGGGGAGGTTCCTCCGGATACTGCGGTGGAGGATCCTCGGGATACGGGATGGGAGGAGGGTACGGTGGCGGCTCCTCAAAGATCATCATGGGAGGTGGAAGCAGCGGTGGATCCTCGGGATACTGCGGTGGAGGATCCAGCTATGGCATGGGAGGAGGATACGGTGGTGGATCTTCAGGCCAGACCATCATCATCAGCTCTGGAGGCTCCTCCCAGCAGAAATGTCCCATTGTCATCCCCAGCGGGATGTGCCACCAAAGCAAGCAGAGCTCCTGCTGGCCCTACGGCCAGCAGAAGTAACAGCCCATAAATATATATATAATAATTAATATAAATAATTTATATTATTTAATAACCGCAGCTCCGGATCTGAGTCTCCTTTGCCTGGCTCTGCTGCCTGGTCCTGCCCAGCGTGTCCCCTCCTGTCCCCTGGGTGCTCCATCCTCGTGTGACAACTCCAGGATTCTCCTGCTCCTGGTGCTGGGGTGCCTTTGATCACGTTCTGCTGCTTTTCCAAGGGCACTTTTTATATCCAATAAATGCTGTCATCGCTCAAAGTTGCCCCTTTTTTTCATTATTTTTATTATTTCTCGCAATATCGACCTGCACTTCACGGTCTTGGGGCGCAGAAATGTCTCTGGTGAGATGTTTTCACTCCAAAGCCACCCGGGTTATTGCCCCGGAGGTTTTGCACCTTCGTTTTCCACCTGGGCCCTGTGAGGGAGGAACGGCAGATCCCAAAATTCCAAGGAGCCACAGCAGCAACAGCCTTTGGTGCCTGGGCACGGTGCAGGCCCTCTGTGTCCTCTGAGGTGACCATTTGGGAAGAGCAGGGATGGGGAATGACCCAAGAGCAGCTGGTGATGCCCCAGGGGGGCAATAAAACCATGACAAAACCATAAAACCAAGGCAAAACCATGAAACCACAACAAAAATAAAAACAAGGCAAAACCGTAAGACCAAGGCAAAACCATAAAACCATGACAAAACCATAAAACCATGACAAAACCATAAAACCAAGACAAAACCATGAAACCAAAGCAAAACCATGAAACCAAGACAAAAATAAAACCAAGGCAAAACCATAAAACCACGACAAAACCATAAAACCATGACAAAACCATAAGACCAAGGCAAAACCATAAAACCAAGACAAAACCATAAAACCAAGACAAAACCATAAAACCATGGAATCCCCGGCCTTGCCATCCTCCCCCTTCCTGTGGCAAACCCAAGGGAACGCCCTCAAGCTGTGCCAGACCAGGATCAGGTTGGAATCAGGAGGAATTTCCCCATGGAAAGGGGGTTCAGGGCATGCCCAGGGAGGTTTGGAGTCCCCACCCCTGGAGGTGTCCAAGGAATTCCTGGAGGTGGCCCTCAGTGCTCTAGGCTGGGTGACAAAGCGGGGACAGGCTGGTCTCGATGGTCTGGGAGGGCTTTTCCAGCCTCGGGGATTCCGGAATTCCGTGATTCCGCAGGGAAGCTTCACCTGCCAACCGGCCAACCTGGGCGGGAGGGAATAAAACCGGCAGCAAAACCCTCAGGCAGCTCCAGATCTTCCTCCCGGCCTCCAATCCTTCCCTTGCCAGGCTCTGCACCCACCCCACGCCCGGATTTCTGCCCCGGGGATGGGGTTTCGGATTCCTTTTCTGAAGCAGGGAACTTTTAAAATAAGGAGAAGTTGAGCTAAGGGTAACGTAGATTTGATCGATACGGTTAATCACGCTTTTTTTTTTAAATTTTATTTAAGATGGCAGGTTATCTGTAGTTTTATATAGTTTTTACAGTTACAGTGACACTTTTATTGGCGCACAGCAAGAGAAAAACGCAAACACGGGTTGTTTATTTTACTCTCGAGGCGGCTGATTGTTGCTTTCTAGAAAACTCCGCTATTTAACAGTAACGCTTCAACATCCAATTCCTGCTCCGCCGCCAGTGATTTCACCTGCCCCACAGCTCCGAGGCCTCAGGGCCTCAGCTGGGCAGTTCAAGGTCTCCTTCCAAATACAGATCGTGCTCTTCTTCTCTCAGAAAATCTGCTGCGCCTTTCCCCACCGCGGAATTCCCCCGAGCCGGTCCAGCCTCCGGGAGCTCGGATCTGCCACCCCCAGAGCCCCGGAGCTCTTTCCAAACCCCAGGAAGGAGATGGAAAAGGAGGAAGGGAGGGATTTTAATCCTTCGGTAAATCCAGCCAGGCTGGGTTGGAGCACAGGGACGTTCACACCTCCGCAAATTCTGTGTCGGGGCACCGCGGAGCAACCTTGCAAAATTCCCACTCAGGGCATCGATCACTCGGATCACGTTGATCAGCTTCTGGTTCGTCTGCAAGTGGTTTTCCTCGGGGGGAAAAAACCAAAAACAAACAAACAAAATCAAAACCAAAACAAAAACAACAAAAAACACCAAACAAAAAACCCCCAACAAAACAAAAAACCCAAAAAAACCAACCAACCAAACAAAAAAACAACAAAAAAACCCCACAAAACCAAAAAAACCCAAAAAAAACCACCAAAACCCCCCTCCACACCAAAACAAACAAACAAAAAAAAGGAATAAAAGAAAAAAAAAACCCACCAAAAAACCTCCCCCTGGAGCCACCAGGGAGTTGCAGGAGGGACCACCTTGTCACCAGAGCATCGGTTTGTCGCCAGAACACCAATCAGTTTGTCACCAGAACACCAATCAGTTTATCACCAGAACATCAATCATTTTGTCACTAGAACATCAATCATTTTGTCACCAGAGCATCCGTGAGCGTTTCTGGGCCTGGCTGCTCCTTCTCCACCCACCTGCCCACCCACCTGTCCCGGGGCTGGGGGCCGGAGGGTTCCTGCGTAGCCCAGGGCAGGGGCACGGGAACAGGCTCATTAGGCAGAAGTAACAATTAACAGCAGCGAAATGAGCGGTGTGAAGGCAGATACGGATCTGGAGCCAAAGCAAACACTGAAATCTCAGTTTGATAAATAAATCCTTCTCATTCCCGAGCGTGTCTCACTTCCCATCCACGTTAAACGCCGTATAAATGGTCCCGGGGCTGGCAAAGCTCCTCATTCCGGCGACTTTTACCTTCTAAATGTGTTTCCGATGGCTGAAGAGGGTAAGTCTGGGGGATTTTTTGGGATTTTGTCGCTTTTCTAGTCACGGGGTGAAGCTGATTTGAGCCCTTGGACTGCTCTGCCTGAGCCGAGTCCTCGGGGTCTGGGTGGGCTCCTGCTCCTTTCGGGGTCCAAGCCCTGGGGAAAAGGGGAAATCGAGGCACCAGACCGGGCTGCAGAGGGACGAGCGGGGTAAAAACCCGGGTGGGGTCGGCACTTGGGGGCTGCACTTGGGGTTGGATGTGCAGGACACGTTTTTTTACATGAATTAATAACCAGGCTGTTTGAATGTGCAGGACACATTTTTTTAATATTAATTAATAATCAACCTGTTTGAATGTGCAGGACACTTTTTAAATATTAATTAACAATCAATCTGTTTGAATGTGCAGGACACATTTTTTTAATATTATTTAATAACCAGCCTGTTCAAATGTGCAGGACACATTTTTTTATATTAATTAATAATCAACCTGCTTGAATGTGCAGGACACTTTTTTTAATATTAATTAATAATCAACCTGTTTGAATGTGCAGGACACATCTTTTAATATTATTTAATAACCAGCCTGTTCGAATGTGCTGCACACTTTTTTTGATATTAATTAATAATCAACCTGCTTGAATGTGCAGGACACATTTTAAATATTAATTAATAATCGACCTGTTTGAATGTGCAGGACACATCTTTTAATATTATTTAATAACCAGCCTGTTCGAATGTGCAGGACACATTTTTTTATATTAATTAATAATCAACCTGTTTGAATATGCAGGACACATTTCTTTACATTAATTAATTAATAATCAGGCTATTTAAATGTGCAGGACACTTTTTTTTATATTAATTAATAATCAACCTGCTTGAATGTGCAGGACACTTTTTTTAATATTAATTAATAATCGACCTGTTTGAATGTGCAGGACACATTTTTAAATATTATTTAATAACCAGCCTGTTTGAATGTGCAGGATACTTTTAAAATATCATTTATTTATTTATTTATTGTATTAATTAGGTTTTATATTAATTATTCACCAGTCGAATTGGCCTGTGTAGAACAGTATAAAAGAGAGACACGTCCCAAAAATAAAGGAGTCCGTTTTCAACCGTCTGAATTTCGGAGTCTGTGCCGTCGTGGCACAAAACAGCTTCAGGACATCAAGGAGAAATCCCTCCTAGGAAAAGGAATGAATAACAAAGTTCGAGTTTACCAAAAAAAAAACGTTTCTCCCCTTTACAGAAAATTCCCCGGGAAAAGAATTTCGGAAAACCCAAAACACCTCAGGCACGGAACCAGCGGCTACAGCCCC
>VZDJ01000110.1:57252-69894 GCA_008694505.1 Cyanoderma ruficeps
ATATATACATATATACATATATACATATATACATACATATATAATATGTATATAGTTCCAGGCCAGTGGCCGCCCTGCTGGGCTGCAGCTGCTCACCCCACTCCTCATGGAGCTGGAATCTCCCGGAGTGAGGCACTCCCGGGGAATGGGGGCTCTGCCCTCTCACAGCCTCGGACATTCCTGTGTCCTCATTTTACATCTGACACCCTCTTTTATTTTCCTTTTTTCTTTTTCTTTCCTTTTTTTGTTTTTGGGTCACTTTTCCCTCCTCACCTCTCTCACCTGACGGCAAACCTCCTCCCACCCATGGCCAAAAAGAAAAAAATCCCCCAAAGCTCTGCCTGGCTGCAGCCTGACCCCAAACCCGGCCGGGAAGAGTTCAGGGCTTTGTCCTGTGCCCTGGGATAACGAAGGGAAGGGACCGGTGTGAGGGATCCCTGTGAGTCAGCACAGCATCACCCCAAATCCCCGGTGCCTCACCCCTAATCCCTGGTGCCATCCCGGTGTTGACACATTCCTGCCTTTTATGGCACCAGGAGATGTAATTGATGGGTCAGATGGGCATGACTTGTACCCAGGCTCGGGAGACTGAAGTCTGCCCGTGATTCACGGGAAAATCCGGGTCCTGGAGTGTCTCCTCTCCATCACTCTGCTGGGTTTGTGTCTCTCTCTTGAGCTTCATCCCTGTCTCCTCATCCCCGGAGTCATCCCAGAAGTGCTGGAAGCAGGGCGGCAACAGCAGAGCTTTGGCTGAGCCGAAATAAAAAAGAATTCTGATCAAAATCAGGAGAGAAAATAACCAAAACACCTCCGGGAGGGTGAGCAGGACTTGAGGCCACCCTGGAGGTGTCCAAGGAACTCCTGGATGTGGCACTCAGGGCTGTGGGCTGGGGACAAAGTTGGGCTCAGAGGTCTTGGAGATCTTTTCCCAACATCAGCGGTGCTGGAAATCCGGGATTCTGCTCACCTCACACCATCTTGTCCCGGGGTTGGATCCCCCAAAACCACATTGTGAAACCAGATTAAAACAGGGTCTGAAGGCCCAGGCTGGGTTTGCTTGGCCAGGTTTGGGTGGGTGGGGATCCACAGAGGTGACCCCATGGACAGGAACTCACTCTGGGGCGGGTTTGGGGACAAAGCCTGTGACCCCATGGACACACAACCTGTGACCCCATGGACAGGAGCCCACCCTGGGGCGGGTTTGGGGACAAAACCTGTGACCCCATGGACAGGAACCCACCCTGGGTCGGGTTTGGGGACAAAACTTGTGACCCCATGGACAGGAACCCACCCTGGGGCGGGTTTGGGGACAAAACCTGTGACCCCATGGACACAAAACCTGTGACCCCATGGACAGGAACCCACCCTGGGATGAGTTTGGGGACAAAACTTGTGACCCCATGGTCAGGAACCCACCTTGGGATGGGTTTGGGGACAAAACTGTGACCCCAGGGACAGGAACCCACCCTGGGGCGGGTTTGGGGACAAAACCTGTGACCCCATGGACACAAAACCTGTGACCCCATGGATAGGAACCCACCCTGGGATGAGTTTGGGGACAAAACTTGTGACCCCATGGACAGGAACCCACCCTGGGCCAGGTTTGGATACAAAACCTGTGACCCCATGGACAGGAGCCCACCCTGGGGCGGGTTTGGTGGCAGCACCTGTGACCCCGTGGCTTTGGTGGCACCTGGAGAAGTCCTTGCTGGGCCACACCGGGCAGACAGGTTGGAATTACCAATGAAGGACAGATTTAGGCTAATGCAAATCTCCCATTGAGATATCCGGCCCCATTGGGCAATCCCTCTGGAGTATTCCTGCCCTAAACCCAAATCCCCGGGGATTAACATCAATAATTGTTGGTGGAGGTCGGTCGGGTGGAGCTCCCGCTCCGCGTGACCCTGAGGAATCGGAATTCCTGGATTTACAAACGCCTCCCCCGTCCCTGAGCAGATCCAGCGGGTGCTGGCGTCACTTCACGTGAAATTCCTTCCAATCTCCTTCACAGGGAGGCGAAGGAATTAACGAGCTAATAATAATTACAACGCCAAAAGCATCAAAGGGAGAATACGGGAAGATGAGCGCAGCGGATGGAAATGGGCTGGGATCTGTAATTAGGGATGCCTCATGTCCCAGATAAACCCGGGCAAAAGTATAAAAGGTTTTCCCATCCCAGTTTCCCTTCACTCCAAAGGCTCTGCTCCAAAACAGCTCCATCCCCACTGCTCAAGGGTGAGTCCAGTTTTTCTTTTCCCCTTCGATTTTTCATTTCCCCCTTCAATTTTTCATTCCCCCCTTCGATTTTTCATTCCCCCCTTCAATTTTTCATTCCCCCCTTCGATTTTTCATTCCCTCCTTCGATTTTTCGTTCCCCCCTTCAACTGGGACTCCAAAAAGTCCCGACTTTTCTTTAGGAAGCGGGATGTTTTCCCACGAGTTTGGCTAGAATTGGGGTGTTGGATATTCCCTTCTCACCTCTGGATCTTGGTCCTGCTGGAGACCAAGTTCTCGTTACCCACAAGAGGAAAATATTGAAAAAATGACAAGAAAGGCCTTGAGCAGAGGCTCGAGTCAAACCAAAACGACAAAAAGGGGTAGAAAATAGACAGAGGGGTTTGTGGACAAGGGGTGGGAGGTTTCCAAGCAGGAGGAACCTGAGGGTCTGGAGCTGCTCTTGGGAAATGGATGTTTGGGCCAGTTTTCCTCTGGGAATCCAGTCCCGTGGGAAATGGATGTTTGGGCCATTGAATCAAGCCCCTTCCATAAAATCTTCTGGGTTTAGTGAGGGATTAAAGCATCTCCCAGCAGCACCGACCCCAATTCCTGACCCCTGAAGAAATCAGGAAAATGGGGAATATCTATAGGCTTTAGTGAGGGATTAAAGCATCTCCCAACAGCACTGACCCTGGTTCCTCACCCCTGAGGAAATTAGGAAATGGGGAATCCCAGGAGCAAATATCCATGGGTTTAGTGGGGGATTAAAGCATCTCCCAACAGCACCGACCCCAATTCCTCACCCCTGAAGAAATTAGGAGGAAAATGGGGAATATCTATAGGCTTTAGTGAGGGATTAAACCATCTCCCAACAGCACTGACCCCGATTCCTCACCCCTGAAGAAATCAGGAAATGGGGAATATCTATAGGCTTTAGTGAGGGATTAAAGCATCTCCCAACAGCACCGACCTCAGTTCCTCACCCCTGAAGAAATTAGGAAATGGGGAATCCCAGGGGCAAATGTCCGTGGGTTTGGTGGGGGATTAAAGCATCTCCCAACAACACCGACCCTGATTCCTCACCCCTGAAGAAATTAGGAGGAAAATGGGGAATATCTATAGGCTATAATGAGGGATTAAAGCATCTCCCAACAACACCGACCCCAATTCCTCACCCCTGAAGAAATTAGGAAATGGGGAATCCCAGGCAAATATCCATGGGTTTGGTGGGGGATTAAAGCATCTCCCAACAGCACCAACCTCAGTTCCTCACCCCTGAAGAAATTAGGAGGAAAATGGGGAATATCTATAGGCTTTAGTGAGGGATTAAAGCATCTCCCAACAGCACCGACCCCAATTCCTGACCCCTGAAGAAATTGGGAAGAAAACGGGGAATCCCAGGGGCAAATATCTCCGGGCTGGTGCCCGCTGTGACCGTTCCTCTCCTCCCTCCAGCCCAGCCAGACCTCCAGCACGATGTGTTCCCGCGGCTCCTCCTGCCACGAATCCCGCTCCTCCTGCCACGACTCGGGGCCCTCCTGCCACAGCTCGAGCTCCTCCTGCCACTACACCATCCAGAGGCAGCCCGTGCAGAAGTTCAGCTACGTGACACCCTGCTGCCCCCCCGTGCAGCCCTGCTACCCTCCAATGCAGCGTTACTGCCCCCCAATGCAGCCCTGCTGCCCCCCAATGCAGCGTTACTGCCCCCCGGTCTGTCCCCAGGTCACCAAGAACATCTGCAAGCTGCCACAGACCTACCCCAAGTTCTGAGGGTCGCTCCTGCCCGGGGTGCTGTCCGTGCCTAAAGCCTGAATTTATTCTTCGTTCCCATTTTTTAATTCGGTTCTTCAGCCACGATTAGAATTTGGCTCCCGGTTTTGGTCCCGTTCGGTTTGATTCGTCTCAGGTCGCTCTCCGCAAGGGTGGGGGTGGTTCCTGCTGCTCTCCACCCACCCTGCAGCCTCCAAAGCAATAAAACTTTGATTTCCAAAAGCAAAAGACGTTTATGGCCTGTTCATTCTTTGACCTTTTTTTTTTTTTCTTCAGAGTAATTGTTACCTCTGACCTCTCGGTCACCACTTCTCGCCCTTTTATCCTCAAGCTGATCACAAAATGTCCCTAAAACTTCAAAATAATAAAAGCCAGCAGGTTCCAGAGGCAACTGTGGAGCAGGTGAAGGCTCGGGGAGCTCCTCCACACCCTATTTATTCACATATCAATGCACAGAATATGAGTTTACACGTTTATATCCAGGAGGAATTGTTCCCAAGAGCGCGGGGAGCTCCTGGCGCAGGGGGTTCCCCGGATCCCTGGAAGTGTCCGGGGACCCCTGGGATGGTGGGAGGTGTCCCTGCCCATGGCAGGGATGGCACTGGAGACTTTTAAGGTCCCTTCCCTTCCCATCCAACCCATTCCCAGTGTGGAGCTGTCCCTGTCCCCTCCTCAGCAGCTCCTCACACTTCATTCGTCCCTCTGACTCAGAGCCACAAACCTCCCGAGGTGTTTAATAAACCCAAATAAGCACCTCGTGGGTTTTCCTCAGCCCTGCTTCTTTCAATGGGCTCCAAATTACTGTTTTCAGTGACGATTGCAGGCACTTAAAATAAGTGTGAAGTGTCTCTGGGCTTTTGACGAGCTCAGACTTTCCTTATCTCCTCCTCCCCGTCCAGCTGAGACACCAGTTCCAGAACTGGCTCTGTGGCTGCATCAGCTTCCCCACCAGCCCAGCCAGCAGACTCAGCTCGAATTAATGACCCTGGGAGTGGGACGAGATGATCTTTAATGTCCCTTCCAACCCCAAGTCGTCCCGTTTTTCCCTGATTCCGTGGATTCCTCCTGCCTGACGGGGAATTGACTCAGGGGACTCCTCCAAAGAAGGAGTTTTATCCACCCCGGGTGGAGCATTTCTACATCACAGCTCACAGCACCTCACAGATTCTCCTAAGCAAGGATTGGCTCTGAAAGATTCTCTTAAAAGCTGACCCCACGGCCTGGCAGATAAATAAAAATAATCATAAAATAGTTTGGGTTGGGAGGGGCCCTAAAGATCATCCCATTCCCCGACCCCTGAGTTGTTCCTGTGGCACTCACCTGGGTAAAAGCCACAGGGAAGGGACAGTCACCCATTTCATGGCCCTAAAAGCTTGGGCTGCTCTGAGAGAAGCTTGGAAGCAAAGAGCCAAATGCGGGAATGAATAAAAAATTACAAAACTGCTTGAAAATAAAACAGGAACCCCCCCCCACAAAAATCTGGGGTGGAAAACGGGTTGCCGAGAGGTAAAACCCTCACACAAACCCTTCCTGCTGAGGATCCGAAATCCCCTCCATCCAGGGAGGAACCCGAGCAGGAAAACATTATGACACAAACCTAAAAATAAAAACCCAGCTGACGGTCGGCAAACGGAACGGGAAAAAATTCGGGATTGGCGAACGTCCCTTCGGCGTCACCTCAGGAGTCCAGGTAAGTCACCGGGACCTCCCTCTAATGAAGTTGTGGCTCTTAATTACAGTCCCTTGTGTTAGGGAAAAAAAAAAAACCCATCAATCAGAAGGTGACTGTGGCCCGGAGAAGCAGGGGCAGCACGCGGGGACGGAGTCAAACCCTCCCGGAGTTGACGCAATCCCGGTTACCCAACGACAAATCACTTAATAACTCCAGGGATGGGGTCATCTTTTGCCAGGGAAACACGCAGCAGGGCTCCAAAACGCCCTCCTAAGCAAGGTTGGGAAATCCTTCGACTTATTAAAGTCATCGTCGGGTTTGGTTGATTTTTAATTTCCTGACTCTGCGTCGGGTCGGAAATGCTAAAAACGAGACGCAGGGGATAAATATGAAGGCGAGGGTTTGTGTCAGCATTGCCAAGGGGTGTCTAATTCCCGGCACAACGCTTTGGGGGATATAAAAGTCCGGCAGCCCCGTCCATCCCTCACTCAGCATCAGCTCCCCGAGCTCCTCGTCTCGCTCCAGCCAAGGGTGAGTTTTGGGCTGTGTTGATTCATCTGTTCTCGAGCAGCAGAGGTTCGCAGAGTTCTGTGTTTAGGCCCCGACTTTGGCTTAGAAATTCTTTATTTTTGGTGGTTGGGTGGCTGAACAGGCACGAGGAGAGCTTGGCTTGCTCGCGGATGGGATGGCAGAAAAATTGGAGTAATCGAAGGAGGAGATCTGCAAAGACAGGGAGACTTTGGGAGTCAGTGAATTCTGGGAATTCTGGGAATTCCTCCCCACACTGGCAGGGGATGGAGGCAGAGAGGGCTCAGACAAGTCAGAGCAGCTTTAGAAGGAAATTCTGCCCTAAAAAGCTCCAACAGGAGCATGTGGGGAGGGGAACTCCCATCATGGGGTGTCCCCCAAAAGGAAAGGTCACCACAAAAACAGAGGGAAAAATCATTTCCCATTCCAGACGGGAATGAGGGGCAAAGAAAATGCAGAAAAAGGGGGGCGGGGGGGCAGCTGCATGTCCCACTGACCATTCCCTCTCCTCCCTCCAGCTCTGCCAGAACTCCAGCAGGATGTGCCACAACTACGAGTCCTCCTCCTCCTCCTGCCACGGCTCCCGCTCCTCCTGCCACAGGTCCTGGTTCTCCTGCCTGCGGTCCCGCTCCTCCTGCCACGAGCCAGAGCCCTCCTGCCCCGAGATCCAGAGGGAGAAATGCACCTACACCAGGCCCTGCTGTCCCCCCGTCCCCTCCTGTCCCCCCGTCGTCCCCTGCTGTCCCCCCGTGAAGCGCTACTGTCCCCCCGTCCCCCGCTGTCCCCCTGTCCNCGCTACTGTCCCCCCGTCCCCCGCTGTCCTCCTGTCCCCTGTTATCCCCCTGTCCCCTGTTATCCCCAAGTCTCCTGCTGCCCCCAGGTCCCCTACTGCCCTCCTGTCCCTCTCTGTCCCCCTGTCCCCTACTGTCCCCAAGCCTCCCTCTGCCCCCAGTACACCAAGAACATCTGGAACCTTCCAGCGGCGTGTCCCAAGTTCTGAGCGGGATCCAGTTCCCGGCTCCGACCTCGGCTGGAATCGCTGGGTCTCCGCCCTGTGGGATCCTGCTGGGGATGAAATCTTCGCCTAATTAACGCTCCTGGTGTCCTTCCTGCTAAATGATTCGGGAAATGTCCTTTTTAATTATTCGGGGCATGATTGCTTGGTTGGGAATCTTTCTCTGTCTCGCGCTGCTGTTTCAGACTCGTCCGGGTNGGTTTGGGTTGTTTTGGGGTTTTTTTCTAATTTTTTCAGAGGTTTTCAATTCCAATATCTTTGTGTTTCCGAAGCGTCTCCCAATATTTGGTGGTGAATAATCCCCACGTTCATTTGGGAATGACTAGAGGACACACCAGTAAAGGAAAGGGGGAGATGGTCAGAGATTGGTTCAGTGATCTCAGAGGCTTTTCCAACCTCAGTGATTCCAGGAAATTCGATGGAAGGGGAATAAGCAGGTCACAGTGGCCAGTGCTCCTTCTCAATATTCAATAACTTACTCCGAGCTCTGGTCCAGACCTCGGGTATAAATTTTCAAGTATCTGAATTCCTTTGAGCCTCTGAAAAACAGGAGGCCGAAATTCCCGTGAAGGAATTGTGAGCCAAGGATGACGGAACCTCTTCTGAGATCCCGTTTTCCTGAATTGGAAAGGTTCAGAGACCTTTCCCGGGTGTTTTTGGGAGGCACCTGAGGAGGCAGAAAGATTTTGGGGAGCACCAATGTGATGTTCCAGGCCAGGGCCGGGACAAAAGGAGAACACAAGGTCCCACTTTGTCCCCTGGGCTGAGGGACCCCAAAAGTCCCTGAGGAATTCCTGCCATCCTCCCTTGCTCCACAAAACTCCCCGCCAGGAATTTGGGGAGCAGCCGTGGGACACCCCCAGTTCGGGAGATCTTCCCTCCCCAGTCAGCGAATTGCTCTGATGGGGAACGTTCTCCCAGGCTGAGGGGTTCCATTTTCTTATCCCTCAAACTCCAAATGGGGTGATGAATCCATCTTCAGTGCCCAAACTTCCACCAGCAGTGACAAAACCCAACATTCCCTCAGACTTCAGCTCCTCTGAACCCTTTGGTGAAGTCAGCTGGAAAAAAACAACTGAGGGATCACAGGAGGAAAGAGAAACCAAGGAGTGGGAAAATTAAATATCCTCAAACCCGGCGCAGAGCTCGGGGTGGGACGTTCCTCCCTGATTTACTCATTCACGTGATGGGATCACCCCGAGTCGAGGGACACGTGAAGCATCAGGAACATTTTATCCCTCTCCATCCCGGGGGAGCCGAGGAGATCCTGCTGGATTTTCCAGTGTTGTGCCATCCCCAGGAACTGCAGCCCGGTAATCCCATTTCCTCTTGGCACTCAACGACGACGGGGGAATGAAATCCCTGAGCTGTCACCTGCGAAACAACCCCGGGAGTCAGCGCTTCTCAGACTCCTCCTGATGCAACCCCTGGTCCCTAATTAAGGCTGTCACCTCGCCTGTCAGTCTCCAGGAAACCGGGAGACGGGAGCTGCCTCCCAAAAAAATCCCCGCGTTGGGAATCACGGGGCCGGGAGGGGAACACCTCGAGACGGGGGAAGCGCAAACATCCGCGGGATTGGAGGCAGGATTAATTAAAAGTGTCGTGACGAGGAGGTGCCTCACGGCCTGGACAACTCCAGGAGAGTATAAAAGGTCCCTGAGCCTCGGCCTCGGCAGCCGCCAGCCTTCGCTTCCAGAAACTTCTCGCCGCAGCTGAAGAGGGTGAGGCCGATTTCGTTATTCCTGTTCTTGCTGGCGCAGAGGGAACCTCCACCAGGGGTTTTTTTATGGGTGTTTATGGTTTTTTATGGGATTTAGGGAAGGGCTGAGGGAGGGAGGGGTGGGGATTCCCAGGGATTCCCCGTAAAGGTGCAGAGCCCCCGGAGGGACCCTCAGGGTGGCACGAACTCTGCTGGAGATGGGGCTTGGCTGGTGGGCTCCTGGAGCTCAGACTGACCCCCAGGGCCCCGATTTGACACCCCAATGGACCCACAGGGCCTTGATTTCATACCAGGGCCCCGATTTCACGCCCCAATGGACCCCCAGGTCCTGATTTCACACCCCAATGGACCCACAGGGCCTTGATTTCATACCAGGGCCCCGATTTCACACCCCAATGGACCCACCAGGTCCTGATTTCACACCCCAATGGACCCCCAGGGCCCTGATTTCACACCCCAATTCCCAGATCTCCAGGGCCCTGATTTGACACCAGGGCCCTGATTTCACACCCCAATGGACCCACCAGGGCCCCAATTTCACACCCCAATTCCTAGACCCCCATGGCCCTGATTTCACACTCCAATGGACCTCCAGGGCCCCAATTTCACACCCCAATGGACCCACCAGGGCTCTGATTTCACACCCCAATGGACCCACAGGGCCCTGATTTGACACCCCAATGGACCCACCAGGGCCCTGATTTCACACCAGGGCCCTGATTTCACCCTCCAATTCCCAGAGCAAGCCCAGCAGAACTGGCAGGATTGAGGGGGGCGTTGGGTCTGGATTAGGCGGGTGGAAAACAAGGAGATCATTTCATGGAGATCTCAAAATTCAGGGAGATCTCAAAAAAATACATTAAAAAGAAAAAGTGGGGAGGGGAGTACAGGAAGCTGCTCAGATCCTCCCCTCACTGCACTGACCCCTTGCCCCACGCAGAACTCCAGCACCATGTGCTCCCGCGGGTCCTGCCATGACTACGGCTCCTCCTGCCACGGATCCCGCTCCTCCTGCCACGAATCCCGCTCCTCCTGCCACAGCTCGGGCTCCTCCTGCCACTACACCATCCAGAGGCAGCCCGTGCAGAAGTTCAGCTACGTGACACCCTGCTGTCCCCCCGTGCAGCGCTATTGGCCACCAGTGCAGCGCTACTGCCCACCAGTGCAGCGTTACTGCCCCCCAATGCAGCCCTGCTGCCCCCCGGTGCAGCGTTACTGCCCCCCGGTCTGTCCCCAGGTCACCAAGAACATCTGCAAGCTGCCACAGACCTACCCCAAGTTCTGAGGGCGGGATGTGGGATGCGCCAATCGCTCCTCACCCGAAACTTCCAGCTCATCCCGTTGCTCCTGCAGCTTTGTCGTTCCTCTCCAAGCGAAGCCTCCGAAAACCGCCGGGGGGGTGAAGCGGTTTTGGGATGAAACCTCCCGGTTTTGGGATGAAACCTCCTGGTTTTGGGATGAAACCTCCCAGTTTTGGGATGAAACCTCCTGGTTTTAGGAGCTCTGAGCTGTTTTGCCTTTCCTCTGCCGATGCTGGGAATTTTTCCCTTCTTGCTTCGCTGCTTCGCTCTCCAGCAAGACAATAAAAATGGTGTTTGAGCCAACAGCCCTGGGTGATTTCAGTCACTGCCCCATTAAATTGGTCGGGGGAAGAGGGACACTGAGGGGCTGGAGAGGGTCCAGAGAAGGGAGCAGAGGTGGGGAAGGGGCTGGAGAAATCCTGAGGGAGCCGGGAAAGGGGCTCAGCCCGGAGGAAAAGAGGCTCAGGGAGAATTTCTGGCTCTCCACAACTCCCTGCCAGGAGGCTCAGGTTGGAATCAGGAGGAATTTCCTCATGGAAAGGGCGGTCAGGGCTCGGCAGGGGCTGCCCGGGGAGGTTTGGAGTGCCCAGACCTGGAGGTGTCCAGGGAAAGGCCGGAGGTGGCACTCGGTGCTCTGGGGGTCAGGCACAGGTTGGATTTGGTGGTCTGGGACCTCTTTTCTCTGGGGTTCCGTGCTGCTCTGGTGGCACCTCTGTTTCCTCGTGGGTTTGGAATCACAACTTAATCCCTGGAGCCGGAGGAACGCCAAGGAAACTGAAATCCATGGAAAACACCCGCGGGGCTGGGAGGAGCACGAGGGATGAGACAAATCCTTGCCCCGGGCCCGGCAGATGTTGGAGGGTTCAGCTTTCCAGCCCGACCTGCGTGTTCATGTTTTCCCCACGTGGCTTCTGCTATTTTTGGGACCGAAATAAAACCAAATCCAGCGGAGGGGAGGTTTGGAACGTGGGAACGGCCCGCGATTAACCCGTTTCTGCAGTGGAAAAAAAATAAGGGAAAGGTTTTCCCCGGCGTGATTCACCCCTCGCCAGCGTGGGAATCGGGCTGGAATGAGCCGAGAGCTGCAACAGCCGCCAAATGACCGGTTGGTCAATGAGGAATTGGGATTCGTTGTTTATAGGCTGGGGAGAAAACGCTCATTAAGGGAGGAATGGGTTAAAAAGGAAAAGTTGCAGCCGGGGCTGGAGAGCAAGGGATGATTCACCTGCCCTGGGGGGTTCCTGCCCTTGTTGGGAGGTGTCAGCCTCACCGGAGCCTGAAAAAAAATTGATTTTCTTACTCATTCCAGCCCTCCCTGAAGGCGGGAACGGGAACGGAGTTCCTGAGGTTTCCTGGCAGCAGAACTTTGGTTTTCAAGCGGAGATTTTTCACTTTGCTGCCCCCAAACTTTCCAGCTTTCTCCTCCTCTCTCCCTGACCCCGGCACGATTTATTTCCTTTTCCAAATCCAGAGAAGGTCGTGAGGTTGATAAGGAGCCTTTCCCCTGCGGATCCAGGCTGGGAATGTTGGGAATGTTGGGAATGTTGGGAATGTTGGGAATATTGAGGCCCCCGAGCCCCTCCCAGGATCTGCAGGGGCTCCGGGGAAGCTGGAGAGGGATTTTTCCTCAGGAACTGCAGGGACAGGACGCGGGGAAAATGATTTCAGAGTGATGGAGAGGAGTTTTAGGTGGGATTTTGGGAAGAAATCGTTCCCTGTGAGGGCGGGGAGGCCTGGAAGAACCGCAAATATTTTGCAAGAGAAATCCAGGTCTCCCTAAGGGACACTTCTGCTCTGTTTGAGGACAGCCAAATAACGACAAATATCCCACAAAAGGGATAAACTGTGAGGAAACCCCCAGGATTAACGGGGCAGGAATTTGTTGAGTGTCCCTCAGCAAGGATCGGGATTTGCTTTCCTGGATTTCCAATCCAAACAAACGGATCTCTGCTGCCCTGGGCGTCGTTCAGAGCCTGGGCACCCCTTTCGCTAAAACTAAAATATAATTATGAAATTGTTACGGCCCTAATTTGAATATTCCCCTTCGTGAAATCGCTGTTGGGCCTGTGAATCCACCTTGCAGAGCTTTAAACGACTCTGGTGTTCACATCCAACTGTAACGATGGGTTTGGGGGTTTGGGGGGTTTTTTTTATTATTGTTTGTTTGGGTTTTGTTTGGTTTAGTTTGGTTTCGGGGTTTTTTTGGAGTTTTTTTATTATTGGTTGTTTGGGTTTTGTTTGGTTTAGTTTGGTTTCGGGGGGTTTTTTGGGGTTTTTTATTATTGGTTGTTTGGGTTTTGTTTGGTTTAGTTTCATTTCGGGTGGTTTTTTGGGTTTTTTTATTATTGTTTGTTTGGTTTTGATTGGTTTAGTTTGGTTTCGGGGTTTTTTTGGAGTTTTTTTATTATTGGTTGTTTGG
>VZDJ01000110.1:85443-97338 GCA_008694505.1 Cyanoderma ruficeps
TCATCCCCGGATCGTTCCCGGTTCGTCCCCCGTTCATCCCCAGCTCATCCCCGGTTCATCCCCGGTTCATCTCCCGATCATCCCCGGTTCATCCCCGGCTCATTCCCGGTTCATCCCCAGCTCATCCCCAATTCATCCCCGGCTCATTCCTGACTCATTCCCGATTCATTCCTGGCTCGTTCCCGGCTCGGACACGGATACGGACACGGATTTCGGCCCGAACTCTCTTCCTCCAGTGTTTGGACACTTAGAACTTCTCCTCTTTGCTGCTTTTAGTCCCCGGGTGCTCCGAAACCCGGCGAGTTTCTGGTGCCACTTTTTCCTTTCCCCTCTGGGTGTGCGGGATGTTCAGCGCTGCCTTCTCCCTTCTCTTTCTCTAATCCCCAATTAGCCAATAGAAATAAAACGTGTCACTTGTGATCCTGCAAACCCCCGGCTGATGTTTATTCATTTAACTTTATCCCTTAAGCAGCGGCTCCCGGGTGGCGGGACGGGGCGCGTTTAGCGTTCGCCTAATTGATTAATGTAATTAATTTTGCATGTTTGTCATGCTGCGGTGACGGGACGGTTCGCTCCCCGGGTGTACCTGGTGAACTCACCTGAGGGGGAAACGGAGGTGAAAAATGTCACCTCGGCGAGAGGAGCATCAGTTTCAATTCAATTTAATTCCATTTAAATCCATTTAATTGCATTTAATTCGAATTCGTTCCATTTAAATCCATTTAATTCCATTTAATTTCATTTAATTCCATTTAATTCCATTTAATTCCACTTCTCCTGCTGGTTTGAGATCCAGCCTGCAACCAAAGCGTCTCTGTGGTCCCAAAACCAGAGCTGAGGGTCTTTTATTTTTTTCCTAATGGGAATCTTTCCAGAGAATTTGCTGAGCTCTGAAGGAGGGTTCTTCAGTTGATTAAATAGACCGGAATGGTTCAGGTTGGAAGGGATTTTAAGGCTCATCCAGTCCCTGCCTTGGACAGGGTCAGATCCCAGATTTAGGTCCGGCCAGAAGGATCCAGAAATGCTGAGGGTCCTTTTCTCTGGGTTCTATTTTTATATTAAAATTGGGAAAATTTAAGAGACGGAATCAGAAATTCTACGTTCACACTTGGGGAATTTGTGAAATCCCCGGGAGGGGGAAGCGGCTCCAAAACTCCTTTAATGTGAGAAAAAAAATAATTAAAAAAATTTTCAAACCCAGCATAAACTTGGGACTTTGGCAATGAGTTCAAAACCTAAAATCCTGCTTGGCCCTAACAAATCCCGGGAGGTTTTTGGGTTTTTTTTTTCATCTTTCCACGAAAATCCCGCGTTGGCTTCCTGCCAGGCGGCTCCACTTCTCCCGTAGCCGTAACAAATCCCGGCGGAGCCGGCGCAGCCCCAGCCCCGAATTCTGCGGATGCTTTTCCCGGTGATTCAAACCCCAATTCCAGCGGGAGGAGCTCCGAGCATCCCTGGCGGAGGCTCCGCATGGAAAAAAACGCCTCCGGAACCCCGGCGGGGCTCCCGGGGGAGGAATTTCCCTGCTGTTTAAAAACAATAATAATAAAAAAGAATAAAAATCTGGGGCTGAGAAATGCGGAACGGAGCAGCCGCACCGGAGGCGAATCAAAGGGAAAAGGCCAGGAAGGAGGACACGGTGCTCGGCAGATTGTTCCTGAGTGAGCTCATCCCTCCTCCGTGTCCCCATTCCAGACTTTCCACGCATAAAAGGCTTTTTTTTCTTCTTCCTTTGCCGCTCGGCCGAGGTTTAATTAATTTAACCCGCTTAAATCGGGGAATAAACATCCCAACATCCCGTCCCCAGCCTGGTGCTGTCCCCCGCCATCCGCAGGGATCCCGAATTCCCCGCAGGAGGAGCCGCCGCTGCTCCCGGCGATCCCCCTGGATCTCCCTCCTCTTCCTCTGGAAGGATTCCCGGGTCTCCCCGTGGTTTTCCCAGCGCCCGCGGAACCTCCCTCGGGGCGCATCACTCAGCGCCCCGGCATCCCCCGAGCCCGCCTGACTAACGCGGGGCCGCGATCGCATCCCAGCGCGGCCGGGACTAATGGGATAATGGCCACTAATGGCCACTAATTAATGGCCACTGCCCCCTGCTGCAGCGCCGGGCCCCACACCGGCGCTAATTGCGGCTGATTAATCCCGAGGAGAGTGCCAGAAACAAAACACACACACACAGAGAGGGCAGCGGCCTCAGTGCTCAGCTATTCATTCCCAGGACGTGCCTCACTGCCCCGTGAGCTCGGCCGCGTATAAAAGCTTCCAGCCCCGGCTCGGTCCTCTCAAGACTCCGATTCTCTGCTCGGCCCGTCCTGTTTCTTCTCGCGGGGTGAGTTGGATTCTCTCAGATTCCTCAGGGTTTTTTNCCTGCCCAATAAAAAAAAAAAAAAAAAAAAAAAGGAAAAAAAAAGAGAAAAAAAAAAAGGCGTCGGTGTTTTTTTGTTTTGTTTTTCCCAGGCTGTTGATGCCCGAGGGGTTGGTCACCCTAAAAGGGTTTGTGAGTCACGGGAGAAGCAGCTCCCCGAGGGAATTTGGGGGGCTCAGCCTGGGGAAAAGGAGGCTCAGGGGGAATTTTGGGCTCTGCACAAGCTCCTGACAGGAGGGGACAGCCGGGGAAGGGATTTCTCCCAGGGGACAGGGACAGGAGGAGAGAAGCTGTGACAGCCGGGGAGGGTCGGGATTTCTCCCAGGGGACAGGGACAGGAGGAGAGAAGCCGTGACAGGGCCAGGGTGGAACCAGGAGGAATTTCCTCCACGGAAAGGGCGCTCAGGCCTCGGCAGGGGCTGCCCGGCGAGGTTTGGACTCTCCACCCCTGGAGGCGTCCAGGGAATTCCTGGAGGTGGCAGAACGATGCTGCTCGGCCTGGACGACCCCGGAATCCTTTTCCACCCTCGCTAACTTCCCGTCTCTGCCCCAGGATGCTCCACCAGAAAGGCGGCAGCGACCACGAGCCGTGCCCGCCCTCCCCGGGCTGCGACCACCGGGGCTGGACGTGGCCCGGCGGCTCCTCCGGCCACTGCCAGGACACGGCGGGGCCGTGCCAGCAGCCCGGCAGCCTCAGCCACGACACCGAGGGCTCCTGCCAGAGCCCTCCGCAGGGCCGTCCCCTCTCCCCGCCCTGCCGCTGCCCGGCCCCGCAGAGCTGCAAGCCCCGGCGGCGGGTGGAGGTGAGCCCGGTGCCCCCCGTGTGCCCCCCGCCCGTGAAAATCCACCGGCGGCCGCTGGAGCAGCACCGCCCGTGCCCGCCCTGCCCGGAGCGCGATTCCTGCGGGAAACCACGACGGAGAGTGGAGCAATGCCCGGAGCACGATGAGGAGCCTCCGGTGGTCCTGCAGCCCCCGCCGCTGCAGCATCGCTGCCCCCGGCCCGTCCCCTGCTGCCCCCGGCCCGTCCCCTGCTGTCCCCGACCTGTCCCCTGCTGCCCCCGGCCCATCCCCTGCTGTCCCCGGCCCTCCCAGCGCTGCTGTCCCTCCGCTGTCCCCCTGCCACCTCACTCGGGTCACCAGCAGCACAAGCAGGTCACCCTGGTGCCGCTCTGCGTGAAGAACTGAGTCCCGGGACCCCTCCCCAAATCGCTCCCCCACCCCCGGCCCAAAGGTCGCTCCCACCTCCTCCCTGCTGCTCTTTGCACATCGGGTTCGGGGTCTTCCATGTCCTGCTTGGCCCCGGCACCGACACTTTAAGGGTTAAATTAAATTAAATTAAAATTTTAATTTAAATGAAACACTTGGAGTTCCCGGAGTTCTCCCCTGCTGGGTTTTGGGGGTTTTCCGCGGGTCGTTCCCCCCCGTTCCGAGGGAAACCGCGGATTTTCCGGGCTGTGATTTCGAGGTTGTCTGAAACCAGCTCCAGGATTTTACAGGGAAAAAAAGAAAAAAAAAAAAAAAAGGAACCGCTGCGATGGGGCAGGAGCACCGCGGACTTTATCTCCTCCCCGCGTATCCAAGAATAAAGTTGAAAAAAAAAATATTTAGCCAACCCTTGGCTCCTCTCTCCTTCTTGCCCCCACAAGCATCACCGACATCACAGCGGGAAGGAGTTTAAAGACATTAAAACATTAAAAACGAGAAAATTCCGGCGTTTAAACCAGAACCGTTTAAATCTCTCCTTCTTGCCCCCACAAGCATCACCGACATCACAGCGGGAAGGAGTTTAAAGACATTAAAACATTAAAAACGAGGAAACTCGGGGCGTTTAACCCAGAACCGGGAGGGTTTCCAGCTCTGCCCGCAGCGCTTTCTCCGCGCTGGGCGGTGGAAAATCCTTCCCCGCCGTGATTTACCCACCCCGGGACCTCGGGACGGGCAGATTCGGGTTCTGGGGGCGTTCCAGCCCCTTCATCCCCGGGATGGAATCGGCGCACGAGGAGGGCAGCCTGATTTAAATGTTAATTATGATAATGTTAATTATGATAATGAGCGGCCCGGCACGGGGCCCTGCATGCCGGGGATGCCTCGGCTGCTGCAGGCGGGGCCGGGCCGGGCTGGCACGGCTCACCCGCTCCTTCTCCTGGCTTTGGTGCCAGAAAAGCCTCCCACAAAGCGCGTTGAAAAGGAAATTATTTAATTTCGTTGTGTTGGCCTCGGCACGGCCCGGGCTTGTCCTCACAGAACCGCCGAGAACCGGGAAGGAGAAAAAAAAGGGAAAAAAAAGGGGAAAAAAAAGGGAAAAAAAAGGGAAATTCGTCCTCGTGTTCTTCACCACAACAATTTGTTTTTTCCCCCTAATAATTTCCCTCTTTTTTGTCTAATTTGAGCCAAATAAAAAAAAAGTTTAGCTGTGAAATTTACGTTAGGAGAGCCCTTTTTTTTTATTAGGGATTTTCTTCCCAGTCTTTTCCCAGTTCCCGGCGTGGTGACTCGGAGCCCTCAGACCAAGGGCCGGCTCAGCCCTCACTGACAGCCCTGATCTGGTCGGGGTTATGTTCCAAGATGCTTTTCTCCAGCCCTTGCATCCCAATTATCCCATCCCAGTCACCCCATCCCAGTTATCCCATCCCAGTTATCCCATCCCAGTTCCCCATCCCAGTTCCCCCATCCCAGTTCCCCATCCCAGTTCCCCATCCCAGTTCCCCATCCCAGTTCCCCCATCCCCAAATCCTTCAGCAATTCCATCCCTCACCCCAATCCGGTTCCACCTGAGGATTTTCCGAGTCCATCCCGTTATCCAGAGTTTTGATGAAGGTTTTTCACAGCACCAGGAGCAGCCATTTGTTAACCCCTTGTGGTTCCTCCACCCAACCCAAACCCCCTGCAATTTAACCCCAAAGCTGCCGTGGGAGACTGGGCCAAAAACCTCACAGGGGTTGGGGCAGCAGCATCATCACACTCAGAACCACGGAATTGGGTTTGGGCTGGGAGGGACCCCAAAAATCCATCTTGGATGAGATGAGGGTGAGGGGCAAGTCTGGATTGCAGAAACGGAGAAATCCCGGAATGGTTTGGGTTGGGAGGGAGCCCAAAAATCCATCTTGGGGTTGGGGTGAGGGGCAAGTCTGGATTGCAGAAAGAGAGAAATCACGGAATGGTTTGGGTTGGGGGAGACCCCAAAAATCCATCTTGGGGATGAGGTGAGGGTGAGGGGCAAGTCTGGAATAGTTTGGGCTGAAAGGAATCCCAAAAATCCATCTTGGGGATGAGGTGAGGGGCAAGTCTGGATTGCAGAAACGGAGAAATCCCGGAATGGTTTGGGTTGGGAGGGATCCCAAAAATCCATCTTAAATGAGATGAGGGTGAGGGGCAAGTCTGGAATGCAGAAAGAGAGAAATCACGGAATGGTTTGGGTTGGGGGAGACCCCAAAAATCCATCTTGGATGAGATGAGGGTGAGGGGAAAGTCTGGAATGCAGAAACGGAGAAATCCTGGAATGGTTTGGGTTGGGAAGGACCTCAGGGATCATCTCACTCCAGCTCCCCCAGGCAGCGACACCTTCCACCACCCCAGCCCCGGCCACTTCCAGGAACGAGGCAGCCAGAAATTCCCTGGAGGCCGCCAGAAATTCCCTGGAAAAGCCGCGTCAGCCGGGCCCTTCCCGCCCTCTCTCCCTCGTGCCCAGAGCCAACCTCTTCCCCACCCGAACCCACAAATCTGCTCTTGGTGACTCTGAGCTGGCTCTTCCCATCACCTGCTCGTGCTTCACCTGGAAACGCTCCTCACGGGGGGGAGGGAAGGAGGGGAGGGTCAGAGCGGTGCCATCACCTCTCCTGACTCACGGGTCACCCGTCAGTGTCCCGCTCCCCTGCACGGGGTGAATAAGTCCTTTATTACCCGTCTCACACATCCCCGAGTGCGCCTCGGGCTTTTATGTGCCCCGCTGGGGGCCCACGTTGTAATTAGGAGATGCTTATCGGAAATCCGTGAGTCAAGCGGAACGTGCGCCGGGCGCCCGGGAGCCGCGGCCAAACGGAGGAGATGTTTTGCCAATAAATAATTTAATCCTCGTTCCTGCCGCGTGTTTCACGCTCGGGGGAACACTCTATAAAAGCTCCGGGGGCCCCCTTGGCCTCTCACATTCTGCTCCCCTGGGCAGCGCCTGCCTTCGCTGGAGAACGGGTGAGGCTCAGCCGGGTCCTTCCTTGGGTTGGGGTCTTGATTTTTTTGGGGGGGTCACGCCTGGACCGTGGGAAAATCCCTTGAGGAACGCCGGGGGTGGGATTTACAGCCACGTGCGGCGGCGCCTCGCGGTCGGTTTTTGTCCTCGGAGGTGAAAAAAAATGCAAAGGGAAGGTCAGGGAGAGGGTTTGGATGGGATTTGGATGCGATCTGGGCAGCAGGAATTCCCCCTGGGCTCAGGCTCTCAGCGTTGGAACCCTGGGCACCGAGAATTTTAGATTTTCTGGGCTAAGGGCCAGGCTTTCCAGCAAACACCGCGTTTGACCTGAGGCCTTGGAAAAGGCTTCCAAAATGGGATTATGGGGGTGTGTAGCCCGGGCTCCGTGCCCGAGGTGTTTCGCTTCTCTAAAATTCTTTTCCCGGAGAATTTTCCGCAAACAGGAGAAGTGGTTTTGTGACTGTAACTTCGTTATTTGTCCCTTTTCCCCCAGGAGGGACTTCTTGGTGTCCCTCTGGTGTGACCAATGTGAGTGAAGGAGTTTTCACCAGTCAAACTGGTGAATTGCCTTTGTTTTCACCAATCCAATTGGTCTGTGTAAAATACTATTTAAAAAAAAAAAAAGATACACCCCAAAAATAGAGAAAATAGAAAAGTCATTTCCAGGGTTCTGAAGCTCGGAGTCTGTAATGTAAAATGACATCACGTGTGTAGCTTGAATAGATTCATGTAATACTTAGAAGTGTGTAAAAACTCAGGATAAAACCCACATTTTCACGGGAAATTAAATGTAATCTGAGGAGACGCTGACACCAACCCACCCCTTTCTCCAGGTCTGGGTTGGTTTTTTTTTTTCCCTCCTTTTACAACCCCAACATGATTTACTCCTCCGGAAGAGAATCCTACTTCAACCTGAACTCCACGTGGTACGACCCGTCGGGCTCTTGGCTGGACACCCGGCGGACTCCTTTCCGCTACGGCTACACCAACTGCTGCTCCTCGGGCTGCTCCGAGGGAGCCCAGGGCATGTGCGGCCACGACTACCGGCACTACGGCTACCGGCAGCCCCGCTGCTCCGAGCGCTGCCACGGCTACGGCGCCTCCTCCTCCTCCTGCCAGGGCGGGGGGTGCGGGGTCTGGAGACCCTCGTACGGCTACGGGGGCTCGGGGGGCTGCCAGGGCTACGGGAGGTCCGTGTGCTCCGAGAGGTGTGGGGGATCCTCGGGGTCGTGCCAAGGAGGGGGGTCCGGGTGCGTCAGGAGACCCTCGTACGGTTACGGGGGCTCGGGGGGCTGCCAGGGCTACGGGGGGTCCGTGTGCTCCGAGAGGTGCCACGGCTCGGGGGGTCAGGGTGGGAAACCGTGCTGTGGGGAGACCGTGCAGAGTGTCCCGGTGCAGGTGTGTCCCCAGCCCGTGCAGGTGTGTCCCCAGCCCGTGCAGGTGTGTCCCCAGCCTGTGAAGTGCTGTCCCCAAACGGTGAAGAGCTGTCCCCAAACGGTGAAGAGCATCCCGGTGCAGAGCTGTCCCTGTCCCCAACAAATGAAGAGCATCCCGGTGCAAGTCTGTCCCCAACCGGTGAAGAGCTGTCCCCAAACGGTGCAGAGCTGTCCCTGTCCCCAACAAGTGAAGAGCATCCCAGTGCAGGTGTGTCCCCAGCCAGTGAAGTGCTGTCCCCAACCAGTGAAGAGCTGTCCCCAACAGGTGAAGAGCTGTCCTTGTCCCCAACAAGTGAAGAGCATCCCGGTTCAGGTCTGTCCCCCTCCGGTTCAGGTCTGTCCCCCTCCGGTGCAGGTCTGTCCCCGTCCCTGTCCCCCTCCGGTGCAGGTGTGTCCCCCTCCGTGTCCCCCTCCTGTCCAGCAGAGCTGCGTGCCGGTCACCAAGGGCATCCCCCGCCCTCAGCAGAAGATCTGCCAAGTGCCAGCCCGGAAAATCAAATAAAGGGGCGTGAGGTGTGAAGGGGAACAAAAGGGATTTGTCCCCCTCCCGCCCCGTGTCCCCTCCCCGCGTTGTCACCGATCTCCGCTCCGTCCCTTCGCTTGTAACGCGCTCCCAAGGTGTGACCCACGGCCGCCGTGGAATTCATTTTTCACCTCGTTTCACGGCAGGCGTGGAGGCAATAAAAAATCTTCCCTCGCACTCTGTGGTTTTTTGGGGTTTTTTTTCTTCTCCTCTTCATCCGTCTGAGCGGCTCCCGGTCCTTCTGGCGGCCGCGGGCGGGTTTGCAGCGGCCTCGCCGGGAGGCTCCGCGTTGGTTCCACCTGGTGGCTCCTCATCCTCACTCCAGGCAAATTTCCCGGCCGGGAGAGTAACAGTTTTCATCACGGGGGTGTTTGTGCAAGAGGGTAATTAAATGTTAATAAAGTTGTGTAAGAATTAAAAAAAAAAAATCCGGGTTTTGTCACAGAGGGGGGAGAGCGGAGGGTCTGTCGGGGACCACGGGGTAACAGGTACAGCTGCACCATAAACCCCCCCAAAAAAAGCCCTGGGAGATAAAGGCAGGAAAAGAATTTGGGAATGGCTCTACCGGGGTGAAAAGGCCCCGAATTCCCGGCAGGGTCTGGTGGGGTTGGGAGAGGAATCCCCCCGGGAGGATTTTTGGGGATGTGGAGCTGCTGTGAGTCCCTGGGGGGCTCCTGGCAACCTCACCTGAGCCAGGTGAGAGCCTCCATCCCCTCCTGGCCCAGGATGTGGCACAAACCTCCCCGGGGCCACTGCTGGGGGTTTATCCTGCAGGGTGAGGAAAAGAAGGAAAAGGAGGGTGGAGGTTTTCGGGATGGGAGCTGCTGGCACTGCCCCAAGCCTCCCCTGCAAAGGCAATTCCTTCATAAAACCAACCCCCAAAGTACAAAAAAACCCCCAAATTACCCCCAAAAAACCCCCATTTCCCACTCGGAATGGTATCAATGGGTCCAGGGGTGCCTCTCCAAGGAGCAGGAGATTTGTAGGGGATGCAGGGACCGGCTGTGGGGTGGGCACAGCCCCGTCCCCTCCCTGGGCCCAGGTGCCCCCCCGGGCCCCGCTCAGGTGTTTGTCCCCATCGCGACACAAACGATGGAACAGGTTTGTCCCCATCCAGGGGATCAGGGCTGTAATTAATCGTGAATAATGAGTTTCACAAGGATTTCCATTCTCCCGATGTTTGTGAAATATCCCGAGGCCGGGTTCGGATTTCCTCATCTATCAATCCCAGTGATTCAGCTCCGCTGGGGACTCCTGGACTCTTGAGTTTTATTTTAATTCAATTTTTAATATCGCAGCGGCCTCTGGAGTCCTGCAGGAGGTCAGGCCTGGAGCTCTCCACGGGCAGAAAGAAACTTTTGCCCCCAAAGCAGCTCCCGATGTCCCCCTGCTCCCACTGGGATATTTCCCACATCCTGCGGGGCTTTAAATTCCTCCTGTTTGGGTTGAAATCCTTTGAGTAAAGAAAGGACTGGCTTGAAGAATCCCAACGCTGCTTTTAGTGCTTTTCTGCCGAGTTTATTCAGAATTTTTGGTGGTTCTTTGACGCTACGGCCTGTCCAAATATTTTAATTTTTACCACCCACCGCCGTGGCCTTTTTTTTTGTTCCCTTTCCCTTTTATTTCTGGGTTTCCACCTTCCCACCCTCTGACACCTGTCCCTTCTCAGGTCGGGTTTTGAGCCCAAAGAACGGGCAAAACGTCACCACCAAAGGCGACAAAAACCATCCCAAACGTGGCCGGGGCCAGGCGTGGTGGGCAATTAACATTTTTTATGGAGTAACCGGAGCGATGTGGGGGATTATCGATCTGCTGCTGCCCCGTGAGTCAAAGCAGCAGCAGCACAAAAACTCCCAATTAGCCGAGTGCTCGGGGTGCTGAGCAATCAGGTCCCTCCAGTGGGGCCCCAGCTGGTTTCCGGAGGAGAATCCCGAGCTGGGCTATAAAAACCCTCAGTCCCCGTTTCTCCTCAGCCTCTCCGCTCCTCGGCGTCTCCTCTCCGGCTCCTCCTGACCCAGGTGAGTTCAGATCCGTCGGATTTTTCGGGGGTTTTCGGGGCTCTCCAGCTTCTCCCCAGCCCCGAGCTTGCGGGTGTTTCTCTTCCCCGTCCTGTCTCCCTCTCAGTCCTTCTTCTGCCGAGAAGGAAAAGGGGGAAAATTCCCGGCTCAGGTGGGTGAGGGCTCTGCCTGTCTCGCTCTGGAGTCTGTCCAGCTCCTCTCTTTTAACTTCTCTCTGATGTACAGAGAGGAAAAGCTCAAAGAGGCACCACGGGCAGGTGATAACTCTTCTCCTGCTCAAAAACCCGGCTCGGAATCACGGAATCGTGGAATTATGGGAAGGGTTGGCTTAGGAGGGACCTCAAAATCATCTCCCCGATTTTAGGGATGCCCCATACCCCCTCATCCCAGGGTTCTCCATGTCCCATCCCACCCAACCTTGGACACTCCCAGTGTCCCCAGCCATCACTTTCCCTCACGGACGAGTTTCCCCGGCAGGTCTCCAACCATGTGCTCCCGCCAGGACAGGGACCAGTGCCACCAGCAGGAAAGGTCCTCCTGCCATGGTGGCAGCGGCTCCGGGTGCCACGGGAGCAGCGGCTCCGGCTGCCACGGGAGCAGCGGATCCGGCTGCCATGGAAGCAGCGGTGGATCTGGCTGCCGCAGGAGCAGCGGATCCGGTTGCCACGGGAGCAGCAGATCCGGATCCGGCTGCCACGGGAGCAGCGGCGGGTCTGGATGTCGTGGAAACGCTGGATCCGGCTGCCACAGGAGCAGCAGATCCGGCTGCCAAGGCAGCAGTGGCGGGTCTGGATGTCGTGGAAACGCTGGATCCAGTTGCCACGGAAACACTGGATCCAGCTGCCATGGAAACACTGGATCCAGCTGCCATGGAAACACTGGATCCAGCTGCTGTGGAAATTCTGGATCCAGCTGCCATGGAAGCAGCGGGGGATCCTGCCATGGGCAGCCCCAGGAGTGCCAGCAGCAGATCTACCAAATATCCAAGAGGAATTGATCTCGCCACCGTCCGCAGGCGATCCACAGGAATGATCCCGTGCCCCGCGGTGTGATCCTGCGCCGTGTCCGGAAAGCTTTGCACGCCCCCGGCAAATTCCAAGGGAAATGTGTCCTTCCTTCTCTCCCCTCCCCTGGTGGGTCCTGGAACCTGCCCCGAGCTTCTCTGCAGCTGCTGAAATAAACTCTGCTCATGCTGGCACGCCTGGTCTGGGTCATTCTGTGACGACATTTGAGCCACCCCAACCCAGCATTTGGGAGAGGTTTTGAGCCAAAGAGTTCTATAGACAAAAAAAAAACCCACACCTTTTTTTGGGTTTTTTTATTTTGTTTGGTTGGTTTATTGTGGGGAATTTTTTGGGGTTTTTTGGG